>QXEO01000954.1:1200000-1661978 GCA_007115705.1 Dactylis glomerata | reverse complement strand
CAATGTGCCGGACTTGGCCGGGGCAGAGGTCTTGGCCGGCGCCGTGGTCTTGGCCGGTGCAGGAGTCGTTTCAGCAGAAGGAGTTTTGGGCACGGGCTGTTCCGGTGCGGCCGGTGCATCTTGGCCAGCAGAGGCAGGATCCGGAATAGTCCGGACTTCTGGCACTAAAGGGCCTTTACCCTTGATGTCTGCTCCGGCGTCTTCAGTTGTGCCGGCGTCGCTGGTGGGCGCGCCGGAGTCTGGTGCTTCTTGGTGGGCTCCTGTGTCCATGTGGACATCAGGAGCCGGAGGTTCCTGTTGAGCCCCCGAGTCCATGTGGACGTCGGGGGCAGAGGTGTCTTGTTCCGGCGGAGGAACGTCCTTCGCCGGGGAGGAGGTCTTGTCGGGCGCAGGCGAGGATGCCGGCGCCGGGGAGGTCGTGTGGCTGGCAGAGGGTATGTCGGAGGTAGCAGTGGCCGCGGGCTTGGTAACTTTCGGGTCGCCACTCGAGCCAGAAGCTTGTTCCGGCGCAAGAGGAGCTCTGAAAGAGAAAAAACGCCAAGTCAATAATGCAAGCAAGAGATATGTCGGAAATGAAACAAGCAGAAGGAACTTACCCCGCGGCGACAGGTCTCGGTTTCTTCGGTATGGGCACGCCGACCTTCTGCCTCTTCGACTTCTGAGGTGTGTCGGACTGGGGCTTCACCCCTCGCTTCCGGCCGGCACGTCCGCCGGTGGAAGGAGGTCCCTGGTTCAGAGGGGCGGCGTCGATAACCATATCATCCGGGATAGCTGAGGACGGCATTGGAAACTCGTAAGCAATAGGTGTTTCTGGAAAGGCGTACGCAAGTGGCATCGGGTCATAGTACAGCAGGATCTCCTCGTCAGAATCAATCTCACTCCGGTCTTGAGTATAATGCCGGGATGAAGAGCCCTTACCCATGGCAGCTGCAGCACGGGTGCTCCTGGGAAGCTTATCCCAATGATCCGGATCTTCAACATCCGCAACAGTGCGGTCCGCCGCGATCTTGATCCGGGAGTTCTCCATGGCTTGGAAGCTGAATTTCTGTATAAACAGCAAAGTCAAGTATTCAGACAAGGAAATATGCCGGTGGAAGAGGTATGTCGGATCAATATGATATGTGTCGGCAAACAGACATGTGTCGGCTTAAGTATCTATGTGCCGGACATGGACTTTATGTATCGGATAAGATGGTTTACCGTTGGGGCGGGCCTATCCCGGCTGTATGGTTCTAGCCCCCAGGCAAAAGTGGCCTGAGAGGACTTGCAGACATCCTTAATCCGGCGCAGAATGTCGGCCGGAGTCAGCTCGTGTGTGGAGTGCCGGGTGGGGTCCATTGGCCCGCTCATCTGGCAGATCTTGTGCGACCGGCGCTGCAGAGGGGAGACGCGCCGGCTTATATAGCAGGCCACCAGGTCTTGAGGAGTAAGACCGGCATCCAGGAGCTCGCCCTTAACCCGGTGAAGCGCATTCACCGGCATCACCGAGTTCTTCGGGTTGTAGGTCCAGTTCGTCATAGCCAAGGGTGGCTCGTCCACAAATGGCGGCAGGTTGAGCAGATCCTCGTCGGTGGTGTTCTTGACGTAGAAGAAGCTTTTCTGCCACTTCTTGCAAGATTCCAGGAGTTCCACCTTGGGGAAGTCCGAGCCCTTTCGGGACATGATGGTGGCCGCGCCGCAGAGGGTCATGGGGCGGTCCTTCTTTTCCTGGGCCGTCTCCGGCGGGTCGTCCTTGCTCCGGGGCGGCTCTTGGACGACTTGCTTCCGCAGTTGGAAGTACTTCGCCCAGCCTTGAGTAAGGGGCACTATGCCGGCATAGCCCTCGCAAAAAGCAGCGAAGGCGGAGAGGATCATCACGGCATTGGCCGGGATATGATGAGGTTGTAGGTCGTAGGTGTCGAGGAAGTCCCGGAAGAAGTCCGATGCCGGCAGGCCGAAGCCACGCTCGAAGTGGGCGATGAAGACGACGCGTTCGCCAGGTTCAGGTGCCGGCACAGTTTCTCCTGCTGGTAGCCGGCATGCTACGCCCTCCGGGACTCTCCTGGTGGAGGTGACCCAGGATATGTCGGCCGGAGTAACCTCCGACCCCTCCCAGCCGGAGCGTCCTTGGGCTCGGGCCGAGGTATCTTCCTCAGAGGCCGAGGTGCCCGTCATGCTTGAAGATGCCATCTTAGTGGCCGGGACAAGGCGTGAGAGCCGGAGTCCCGTGATGATATTCCTATCAAGGCCGGAGAAAAGAGGGAGGTTAGTCTCTCCGGCATACCACTCTCCCCAAGGTTAGCAGAAATCAAAGATCTACCGAGCCAGTTAAAACAGGAAACAAATAAGGGTAAAAATTCTAAGGAAGAACACCTGTGAGCGCTGTTAGCAATGCTAGTCGAATCCAGAGAGGAACTGCACTAGATCTGTGCGGATATGGCTACCAATGAGAAGCTATGAAGAAGCATCAAAGAGGAAGAACAGAGGGAGAGAGGAACTCACCGGAGTTTGGCCGACGGCGAAAGAACGACGACGGCGAGCGTACAGAAGAAGATCCAATCTCCCTGCAATGCTGCAGAGAGAAGAGGCGGTGGCGGCGGCGTCGTCAATGGTGATGCCGTGCGTCGTCGGGCGTCGGCGCCGGAGTAGAGCGGGTCGTCGGCGGCGCTCCTTCTCTGTCCCTCGGTCCGGCGGCGAAGCGCAAGGGGCAGGAGAGCAGAAGAGGAAGAAGGCACTGTGGCGGGGGTAAAAAGAGCAAGTTTACCCCCACCCCATATTTATACCGAAGAGGCAGGGTCGTGGGGATCGTGGGTAGTGTTCCACTCCCCCAACCGTTCCTGCAGAGAGTCGCCACGTGGCGGCACAGAGTGGGGCGGCGGTTCCGGTAACCGTGCCATGACGCAATGATGGCAAGGAGTAACTGCACTGTGAACCGTCACATCGTGGGTGACCGTTCGAGGTGGTAGGACAGTTACAAGTTTCGATGCAAAGCTGTCAGGCATGGCTTCTCGAGGAAGACACGTCTATATGTCGGATTAACTGCCCGATGTATATGTTCCGTCCGGAATACCCTCGGGACCGGCCGGAATAAGTTTTGGAACAGGAACAGAGGCCGGGATATAATCTGATCACCGGGACATAATGAAGAAAGGTATGTTGAACCTGTCGAGGCTCCACAGCTATGACTGGGGAACCTCGGCAGCTTCGGGGACTAGTGTCGGGGGGATAACCCCCGGTAGGGTCAAGAGACTAGAAAGACACAAAGTCTATGGTTGACTTGTGTCGAGTTATCAAGAAAGGGCCTGGCCGGAATATGAGAGCATCGGCCAGGCCGGCATATGTGTGTATCCCGGCTAATACTTGGATATGCCGATATAGCCGGAATACTGGTATATGTGTGCCGGCATATACTTAGATATGCCGGCCTAACCATTTGGTGTGTTGTGCAGGAGCAGGGGAGGCCGGATTACCCGACCCTCGTAGGTCGTTGGTCCGGCATATAAGTCCTGGGTATGGCCAACGGTCATATCCGGGATACTTAAGTCAACCAAGGTGTCACATCCCTACAATCAAGGAAGAAAACATCCAAGCATGGTAGCAGAGTAAGATGGCAGGGTGCACAGTGGAGGTTACCTACCCTCACTGTGCACAAGTACGAGCTTACCGCACAGAGGTAAGGCCACAGTTCAAGAGGTACAAGGTACAGGGATATGGCGTCCCATCGAGAGCAATCAGGGGCGAAGTCAAGGGTCTCTGCCATCGTCACCAGCTCCTGTTTGGAGTGTAGCCCGTGTCTTGTGGTCTTGTATGACCGTTGTAACCCTGGCCACCACTATATAAGGTGGCATAGGGAGCCCTGGTAAAGGGTTGGTCACTCGGTGTTCCTACACTTAGCAGTTCATCTTCCTCCTCTAGCAGAGAGCTTGGAAGCACCATTGTTGTGTACTACATCGACCCAAATATACAATCAGTAGAGCAGGAGTAGGGGTGTTATCTCCTTACGAGAGCCCCGAACCTGGGTAGATCAGTGCCTCTTTCTGTCGTGCTTTTTAGCTCGTTCCCCTCTCCCGAATCCTCCAGCAGCTAGTTCGGCCCCCATTTAAGCCATCCTATGGCATATGTTGTTTCACCACGACGACAGTACGGGTGAGGGGCGATCAGGTTTTTGGGGAGCGCTTCTGCGCGACTACTGACGGCATCACGTCGACCGACGACTCCTTCCCCGACGAGGACTTCTTCCCGGACATCAGCAGCCTCTACATCGACGACATGGCTGACGACGCTGGTGCCAACGCCAACGCAAACCTCAACGCCAACGCGAATCTGAATGCGAACGTGAATCCTCCTGGAGCACCGTATGCAATCTGTACTCATCTTTTCCAGTTTCTGTTACAATTTCTTGTACTAGCGTTTGGAATAGATGTGATCTCTTTATCTGTGTTAGATGTGATTTGTTCATCTGTTCTGCTAGTATGCATGATTAGGTTAATTCCTGCAATTATCATCATGCTTTATTATTGGTTATTTCGGATTAAATCTTATGGTAAATTGCTTATATTTTCAACAATACCAAGAGGAAACCTCTAGAAAAATCTCCGCGCATGCTTAATGATTCACATGCGTCGCAGATGGCTCACAAAACGAAACAATCCAGATAAAATGAAACATCGCAGATAACTTTCACACTGTTCGTATAAAACAAATGTGTCTGATTTCCCACACGGTGCAGTGGATGGAACCATGTGCGTTATTATGGGTTGTCGGTTTTCCTATTATTCCCGTGTGTGATGTTTCCGCGTGAGAGCCCGTCTGGACCGCAGGCAGACGGTCAAAAATTATTATTGTAAGTGATCGTTCCTTTTGCATATGAAAAGGGCTTTACGTATGCGATGGGGGCCTTAAAAGGCCCAATCTTCACTAGTGTGTTCTCCGTGATTTTCATGGATCGTTTCATGTAAACCTATGTTACTTATTATAAAACATGAAAAACTTTTTGAGTGAATTTCAAGGAAATTTGTAGTAAATGCAAAGGATCCACACTGGATAGTTTGAAGAACTTCATAGATAAAGACTCGCTGATCAGGAATCGATAAAGCTTAGGGCCTTTTACGCAAATTTTCTGTCAGCAATATTGATGCATGGGACATACTGGACGGTGGGAGATATGGGATTGGCGTCCTATGGGAAGGAGAAAATCCGGGTTAGGACCTGAACCATCTGGTACAATGCAACCGCTAGTCTATGGCGGTGATGTTGGCTCAGATTGGTGCGAAACTAGGAAAGTTCACCCCAGCAAAGTGAAGGGCAAGATTGTACTGCGCGCATCCGAAGGCGTAATGCAAGGATTGACTGTGAAGCAAGCATGTCGGGTTGGTGCCATACTCGCAAGCAGTGTAGCTGAAGGTAAGTATGGCATGCCCTAACCCTATCCCCACGTCCTCTCGACCGTTACGGCCACGTTCGCGAATGCCATGGAGATCGCAGAGTACTCCCAGAACCCAAATCCAATTGCGAGAATCTCCTACTTCAGCACCACTAGGAGTACGAGATTTGCAGATCCACCGGTCGATGACCATGTTCGAAGTGATCGACCGATTCAGGCCCCCAATTTATTAGTTGTCATGCTGCCCCGTTTACCTTCACCTGTGGCCCAGTGGCCTGCACCAACGTGGAAACATGATACTCTTGCGGTACATGATGACAGACTTGCATAATCCTAGTCCCAGTCGTTCCAGGCTTACAGCACTACTAGGTGTAGAAGCTTGCGTTCCGCCATCGTCCTAGATCGAGAGCGATAAGGCGGCATCCCATCCTGGTCGGCCGATGAAAAAAAAAATGGAAGTCATCTTTTTAGCTGTTCGCGCCTTGTCCCGGCCATCGATAGTTGTTACAGTTTCTTGCCGGCGTGCCCCTTGCTTCTACCAACAAATTACCATCAGCGATCAGCCCATCAAACGTCAAGGTATTTTTAATGGAAGCGCACCTTTTATCCATTTACTAATATTGATTATAGAATTTTGTTAGTTGTTTTTGTTGCTGAAATCATACATGAGTTCTACCAACAAATTACGATCAGCGATTAGCCCATCCCGAACAGGATCTTTTCTAAACTCAATTTGCTGAAATCATACATGCATTCTACTATGACAAAAAAACGACTCAGATTGGCGAAATAGCACATTCTACTTTAGTCCTCGATTTACTCTTTTAGAATAAATACTTGATATACTTCTGAACATTGTAAGAAATAGCAGATTACAGAGTTATATAATTATGTAAAAGTACTAGTTATTGAGTTTGAAAAAAATCGGAGCCCCATTTTGTAACTGGCACCGGGGCCCCCAAATCCTGGAGACGGGCCCAGACATTGATTGCACTGCCATCGTCCAATCTAGGATACCGGATCTATGGTTTCCCCCGAAACAATGTGAGTGCGTAGACGATAGCTGCATAGGGGCTACCTTCAACAAGGTAATAGCGCGTAGACATCGCCATCGCCCGCCATGACCGGAATCAGAACTTGGTTTTCACCGGAATCCGCACCTCCCCAACTCGCAGTCGGTGCTAGATGTAAAATCAAAATGCCATAACCATCTAGGCCGACCATCACCGGTGGAGGATGAGGTCACCATCTCCATGCCCGGGGCCGGTGCCCCATGCTTCCTCGTGCTACAGAGAAGACAACAGAGCACCACTTGGCTCCATAGGAGAACAGCAGAGACGGTGTGTAGGCCGCGGCATGTCCGAGCCCATCAAGGCCCAGAATGGGGCCACCTGCACCGCCGCCACCCGCAAACACTCGTAGAGCCTTGTTGGCCGTCCTCTGCACTGGTGTCGAGGAGATCGTACGGATGCCACCGCGCTCTAAATCACAGCCGAGGATGATCTGTCGCTGCTGTGCCACGCGGGCTTGCCAGGCGACAATCCTCGTGGCGACTGGAGGAAGGGTGACTAGTGGAGGTCGAGAGGAGGGCAGACAATGGCCGCCTAGGGTGTGGCCTCATAGGGGCTAGATCGGGAGAGAGGAGGAAAGCCCACTATTGAAATCTTTGAGACATGTGTGTCTTTAAAATTGCTACTTTATAAATATAAAGGCAAGGCGTTTTGGCTACTGGTGCATATGCTCTCTTTATTTATAATATGTTTTCAAAGAATTTGAACATTTTAAAAAATTCGAAAGAAAAGTGTTGCATGTAGATATTCACGTGCTCACGAAATCGTTTCAACAGAAACCAACTTTTTGTGTAGCCTATGTAGAAAATATAAAAAATGATGCTAAAATAAGCCTTTTCGCAAATCTTTTTTGTCTTTTTTGCACAACCCACAAGAAATGTCAGTTTTTCATGAAACTATGTGTTTGCGAGTTTTTTTCCCAATTTTTTAACATTTTTAACCTATTTTTATAAAGACATATGCACTCCGGATTAAAAGTGCATTTCCCGTATGAGAGGCGTAAAACAAGAAGTTGTCCGATAAGAATATCCAGGATTCAGTTGATCAAAGTAGTCAAGATGCTAAATCTGATCGGCGTGAATGGGTTGTGTATTTGACCAACTTGAGGTCGTCAAGGTTGGGAAATGTAGCTGTGTGATGTTGTATGAATTATTTAAATACGTAAATGAAACCAACAGGCTAAGCTGATTATGTGGATACCTTGCATTAACATGTGTTCTGCGTGTTGCCACACAAAAAAAATGCCTTGAACGATTATATAGTACTCCCTCTGTCCTAAAATGTAAGGCGCCTAAGGATTAGTCAAAAATCAACGTTTTCTAAGTTTGACCATGATTATACACAAAAATATGAACATTTATAATACTAAATCGATATCAACAGATTCACCATAATGTACATATTTTTATTATATCCATTCAATATTATAGATATAGATATTATTTCCTAAATATTTGGTCAAAGTTAGTAAACTTTAACTTTTGACTAATCTTTAGACGTCTTGCATTTTGGGATGGAGGAGTATAAAAGAGCATGTAATCTCAAATACTCCCTCCGATCCATAATAAGTGTCGGTGATTTATGCAAGACTTAGTACAAAGTTGTATTGAGCCACCGACACTTATTATGAGTCGGAGGAAGTAGTAGGTACATTATTTTCATCATCGAAAACAATCTACTATATACTAAAAGCACAATACAGATGTCTAAAATAGAGACACAACATTAATCCACATCATCTGAATTATTTTAACAGTTAGATCTCTAACTAATGGTTGTGATTTAGCCAGCGATTATGTAACTTTATTATGAAGTACGCGTCTAGCACGTACCCTACAAAACCAAAGTTTTGGTTCAAGCCGGACACTACTTTTTGAGTGTGAAAGAAAAAAAGATAGAGGCATCGTGCACAATAAGAACTGTAGAAGACATAGATCTAAGATATGCCTGAAATTTAAGCCATTAGCATCAGCCGTCATATGCGAGAGTACGTGTTGAAAAAAAAAACTCCTCTCAAACTATGCCACGATAGCTGGCGTCTCGAGATCGAGAGAAGTTATACCGAAGCAAAGAGCTGATTAAAGTTGCGATTGCTAATGGATTTCAGGCGAAGCTACCTAGCTTGATTTCTACCATGATGCAAACCTAGCTTGCTTTCTAATTAATCTGGCACTGCACTGATCCAACTCGACGATCCCGGCGAGCTTGAGCTACCTTGGCTGCGCATGGGGTTGGTTGCCGGACAAGGAATTGATCTATTCCGTATAGCGCGCACAAATTTCGCCGAGCATAGACGATCTATTCCGTATCATCAAGACTTATTCTATGTACATGTTTACCTAAGCATATTGTCGAGCTACACCGGAAAAACGGATGATATTCGGTCCAATTCAACGTCGTGAATGACTCTATGTTTGGCTGCATGGGTAGCCGTGAGTACACTATGATTTTGCACCACCGTATTAATTCATGGATCACTGGGCGTTGATGGTGGATGGTTTGACCTGATCAGGTGTGTCAAATTTGCAATGTATTCCAAATTTCCATAATTCAGAAATTACGTTGACTTTCTGTGAGCTCTTGGGCCAGCTGCTGCATAAGCAAATATTTTTCTGCAAATGAAAAAGGATTGACCCTAGAAATTTATGGTGCTTCTCCATTCAGTGAGAAGCAAGAGATTGTTCTTATCTGAGTATCCTTCAACGAATTATTACCATGTATTTTAAGTCTACCAGGAACGAGACAATTGCATGGTTACACGTGTCCTGTAGTACAAATTAATCAGTGTGCAATAGGAAGGTCAGTTTCTTGGCATAATATTTATCGGGATTGATATCTTTACAATTCTTGAATTTTTTTCAGAATTAGTGGAACAAAAAACAAAATATTACATTGGTGAGTGGATGTGTGTATTATGCATCTAAGTAGTTTGTAATGCCATGTTTTACTTATGAAGCGGGGTGGTGTAAATAAAACCATTTGAACTAGATCATCATTTTCTCTTCTCATTTGTTCCACGGGCGACAAACTGAAGAAGCCTCCTCCCCGCCTGCACATCGGATCAACTAGGCGGCCATGCAGATCAGCAACACAAGGTTAGTTGTTGTTAGCTAGCTCGCAGTCCGACCTTTAATAAATTGAATGTATTGATCTAATATAATAATAAACGCATGTGGTCAGTAAATGTTTTTCTAACAAATGTCAAATACAACATTGACAAACTCACATATGCACACGATGACCATACCACGCACGCTCACATATCATCTAATGAAGACCGGAGTTGCGAAGCTTCTAGAAGGTCATTATAGGCTCCTCTGAATCATTAGGAATGTCTCATCCAACCGAAAGAATATACCATAATAATTCAACAAACATGATATGAAACCTAGGCTTGATCTCTGGTGGGCTCACGGTTTCCTAACTATCCAACCAAATATTATTTCTCTTGGTCAATAGTATTGTGTTATTTGAATGATAGAAAAATCAACGCGTCCACAATCTAAATATGCTTCTTACATGACTTTGTTTTAGTGTATGATTGTGGTCTCTATAGAAGTATTTTATATACTATTAGAATGATAACATGATTAAGAACAAAATCATAAATATATTTCTAAAATACTTTCAACTCACTAAAAGTGATGCCCTCGCATCTGCGAGGGCCACCATGCTAGTTAGCAGAAATACAAATGGTTGGCAAAAATGGTTAGGGATGAAACTAACTGATCCTCCAGATAAATTTGCAATTACATAGTAGGATTGCATATTGCAATTACATAGTAGGATTGCGTAATCTCATCGATCGGACGTCTAAAAAAGGATGACATGTACAATGGCGTGGCTGAAAGAAATTATAGTGTAGAGATAAACTACGAATTTTAGTGAAAGTTCTCTTTATCAGAGATATTAGATTCGTTGACAGGAACAAACCATTGCCTAAAGTTGATAAACCATCAAGACTCCAAATTTTACAGCACGGAAAGCTGTGCAACTCTCATGCGGCGTATTCTGGAAATTGCTTTTGGCAATAAAAGTTACATCAGCGCATTTTATTTCCAAATATAAGATTGCACTAATGCCTCGCTTACATTCCATCTCCACTCTAATAATCATCAACGAAGAAAATTTCTTTGGGTATGTGTATGTCAATCACAATTGATTTGCCTTTTGCAGTTCCCTGGGAATCTGATGCCCTAAAGCCCCTAATGCTATGTACAACAGTTGAGAAGCAAATTATGGACAAAGATACACACACCACGAAAAATAACAAAATAACTCTGAACAAATAAGTGTCATAGGCACGCTAAAGCTCCACGATAATTTCCAGTAAAACAAGGACCATGGCAGCATGAACCTACTGAAGATAAGGTCAGCCGTCGAGATCACAAATGTTCATGCCTCAAGACTCAAGCATCTGGAACCGATAGGAAGTACTGAGACATAAATACCCTGAATCTTAATTTGTACTCCTTTGGTGAGATTACGGTCGGAGATAGATTCTTGGGAACAACAAGCGATGTCTTCACCCAAGACTCTAGTTGTTTGTCCCATGTATACTGCCTCAAATAATCTATAATGCCGAATACAAGCTCCTTCTTCTGTTTGTCCACTCCAACAAACAAGGAGTAATCCATGACATTCATGCGCTGAAAACATAAGGAACGCAACTTGTAAGCTTCAGATCCAACATAATGGACGTATACACTTTTATGAAAACAAATGCATATATACTCTATAAAAAACTATTTACAAAAATGTGCATACTTACACATAGAAAGGATGTATCATTCCAAATAGCACGTTCCATGAGGTTTTTGGTTTTTCCTTCAATGTAGATAGGCATGGTACGCATGTCTTCAATAAAGTTTTGATCCAACAGTACACTCTCAGGATTTTTTGAATCAGCGACATGTCGTGAGAAAAGAGCACCCTTCAGATCATATCTACGTAGTATGTTACGGCCAAATAAAAGATTCTCCATAACTATGAAATTAGTCCTTGTCTCCTTGCCATTCCTAATTTCCTTGACCTGCAAAATATTTACAAGAGAGAATTAGAACATGAACATTAGATAGCACGAGTAATTAACAGTACAGAGCTTTGAGGAAGATTCATTCTGGACCTGATATATTCCCAATATTTTTGCAAGGCAAGTAGGGTTACTTGAGGCCTGAGATACACCAAAATGCTTGAAGTATTCGAGGCCAAACTTTAAGAACGAGTCAAACTCTGTCTTCTTAATTTCTTTTATGATAAATCTGTCATCCATTGATTTCGCAAAAAACGCCTTGCTCTTACCACCTTGTGCATTCCATATTTTACAGCGGCTGATGGATGAAATATAAGCAAGTTCCGATGGGCAACATATCTTCCGAAGCTCATAGAATTGCCTTGCATATATGGAAACAATAGTGTATTTGCTCTTCAAAGCTAGCTTTTCACTATTCAGACAAATTTCAGGATGCATATCTTTTAATGCCGACAGAAATGAATCATAAAATCCAGATGTTGATTCCTCATATGATAATGATGATGCATTGCTTAACATATTATGATCCTTTTCTGAATACTTACTTGTAGACACAACTGATGCCGGCATAGAGGTACCTCTGGCCAAGTTGCTGGGTGCTACTTTATCAAGCTTTTTTCTAGATATAAGTTCATCCTTTTCAAATGCAGATTCTGAATAAATCCCTTGTTGTTCAGATATAGCTAGTGCATAAGCAACAATGCTAGATATCTCTTCCTCGACAATTGACAAGATATTACCACATGGGCCAACTATAAAATGCATCAAGTGCATTTGATATTTGAGGTGTGTCAGTGATGAAGAAGATGGGATGTATTTGTTAACGAGATGAAACTTATCCACAGAACCAGCTTGTGTTTCTTTCTTGTACCCCCTTTCCAAGTGACTGAACTTACTCCAGACCCATTCTTCTGCCTCATCACTTGCGAAGTTCAACAAGTTACGCAATACATGCAAACCTTTACTTGACATGCCAACAGGGTGAGTTTCATCACCTATGGCTGGTGCAGGGTGTTCATCATTCTTGACTGGTAATACACTTGATTTATCTAAGCAAATATGGTTAACAGTCTGAACACAGGAGTCAATCTGATGAGACCCATTTTCATCAGCAACACCTGGAGAAGACCCATGCTCTTTGATCATTGATTTCTCCGAAAGCTGGTCCTTCTCTGAACTTATGCCGCTACAGGAGTTGTCCAAATGGGCAGAAGAATTTATAGTTGTTTCCTGTCTTTCCATTCCAATATTTGGGACAGATAGGGTGTCCCCATGTGCGGCAATACTTTTAGAACTTCTCGGATCATTCTCCTCTTTGCTTTTGTGGGTAGAATTGTCTGAAGATGCGGCATTGATTTTACTGTACTGAATAAGATGATGAAGGCGGATATCCCAAATATAAAATCCAAGAAGAAGTTGTTGATATAGCCAGTTCAAGCTAAGGATCTCGTGAGCACAAGCCTCAGGTTTAGCAATGTGGTCAAATGCATTCAGAGAAACCTTGTGAGCAGAGGATATGTTAACAACTTAACACATAAAAGATAATACCAACCCTTAAACCAGGAGAAGAACTAATGGAAGAAAAACAGGCTTACCTCAAATTCGTCTTTCTCTTGTGCAAGCAAACCACTGACTTCCAAAAATAATCCCTCATTTGCCGAACTGTTCCTGTTATCCCCCATGGCTTCACCAGAGTATCTTGATTTCAAGCGTTGTATTACGTTGTCAATTTCAGAAAACAGTAGCTTCCATTTTAGAAGGACCTTCAAGAATAGAAGTATGTTAAGATGCAAGAATGATGGATCTAAAGGAAAATGTAAGGCTGCAGAAAAACATTTGTAGACACACACATTCTTAACTTCAACATCAAGCCACTCTTTTCTGTTTGGGTCATGGAACTGCAAAGCCATTGGTGGCTTACAAGCAGAATAAATTTCAACAGATGAGTATCTGAACATGGCAACTTTAGCTCCTAATCTGCATGTAATAAGATGAGCAAGATTTTTTTAGTGATATCATGTTCAAAAGGAACTTCCATACGTAGGAACATCTTTCTGACATTTACCCAAAGAAACGTAGGCAGTCCCTATGCAGCAAATGCCCACATGTTGATAGCTTCTTAGCAGAAGAATGTGTCGAGAAACTCAGTTCCAGGAACTTCCCAAACGAGAGATTACGTGCAGAGGAAGATATTATAACCCTGTCTGTGGGCTTACCACTGCATCTCAAGCACCTGGTCCACATCCAAATTCTTCCTTGACCATGACCAGAAAGTGCTGCATCCAACGGAAGGCTTTTCACGAGAACAGTGAGAGTTCCATCATGGTGGGTGTAAGAGTACACGTGAGCTTCTGGAGGCTCACCACATGACAAGCAGCTGTGTTTCTGCGAGCGAAGTACTTGTTACTTAAAGCATAAATAAAGCCAATTAATGATTTGTTGGATTAACAAAATAATTAAGATATATGACCTCACTAAGTAAAGTATCTTGCAGATATATCCCCAGAGATGTGTCAAAATAACCATAGTAAGTTATCCTGGAAAGATGACTCTGTTCACAAACTGCTTTATTCCTGATGTGTTGGCTAGACATCGAAATTAATATGGTCTGAGGATTCAAAGAAGTCCTAGTCTCCACATGAGTTTTATCATCCAAAGTTTCTTGAGAATTTTTGCCAGATGCTTCTTTCTTCTGCATACTTAAATTTTCTGAATTAGGAGACAAGGTTGACTCATGAAACCCATCACATGGGGTTAATTCAGCAGAGTTGGAACATGGTATGTCCCCAATAATATTTGTTGAGTGATCTACATCAGGCAGCGATGAATTAGACAGAATGCCTTGGTTATCAGGATCTCTGGAACTCTTAATTTCAGAATCATGAAGCTGCTGCGACGTGGAATTTTTATTGTTAGCCAACTCTTTCGTATTAGTATACTGCTCATCGTAAGTGCTAGAAGGAAAAGGCAACTGTGGATCAGTTTTTAAACAGTCCTCTTTCTCCGTGGCATTTTTTTCTGTTATAAACGATCTTTGATCAGCAAAGAATGACGTTTCAAGGATCAAATGGTAAGCTGCAAAGACAGTGAAATGAAGGACTCGCTTAATCTTCTTCAAGATTTCACTTGTTGATCCTTTTAGCAATATCTACAAAAAAAATCAAGCAATCAGAAATAGCAACAAAAATCATATTAGGTAGGATTCTGAATATGGATGGCAATGTTAGCACAACCAACGTGCAACAATGTGTGTGTTCTGCACTTGTGCTATACATTAAGTTCACTAAAGCGTAAATAATCCTTGTTTACTGCATACAAAGAAAGCAATTTGACTGAACCACTTCTCGGAAAGTGAGCTAAAAGGTCTTTGAAAATTGATGAAGTACTGTAATATTTTCTAACATGCAGGAAAGCATCTTTGTGTTAAAAGAGCATAACAGAATTAGAAAGAGAGAAGTCTGATCAATTGAATTCAGCGGAAATTAAAACAATACACTAAATGCAGAAATAAAGAAAAATTAGAAGGAAACATACTGTGCATCCCTGAGGTTTTGGAAAACCCTCTAGAAACAAAAATGTTTTGCATGACCTCCTTCCGTCTTCAGTAAGATTATGCTCCTCAACAAATTTTTCAAAATGGATAGATTCACACTGCTTAATAAGGTTGGTTTTCGTACGAACATCTTGTAATGAGATAATTGGAGAGCCAGTGCAACGAGCAATTCTTTCCAGCCGTTGGATATTCATGTCACTAACCAAGGTAACTCCTTGTTTTTGAACGTACTCATTTACATTTCTTGAAACCGCTTTCTCCACTAATATAACATCAGGCTGGCATTTACCTATCACATCACTGAGAGTTTTCTCCAACTGCTCGCTTTCCTGGTCAATGGTGATGAATGGAAATGTTGTAAATCTTCTATATCACCAAAAAATTGTCACTGGAACACAAATGAATTTGAGTACGAGCATGCATGCACACCTGTTTCATTGAATTCATTGACGATAGCCCTGTGGAAAAGTTACCAATGGCGCCCTGAAGAATTAACAGTTTAGGATGTTTAATGTTGGCTCTCATCTGCTTATGTGCAGCGCTCTTCTTAAAAACAAGACCGTTGATCACTTCACTATCAAAGAAAGAGAGTGAGTACAAAGAGTTGAGGCATAATAAGGCAACCGAATGAGAAGTACAAGGAGGAATGTTAGCACGTTACCTCTGCTGGCAAGATCCTGAAGCTATGCATTTTACTTTTACATACAACCCTGGATCCATTGCATTTCCCACATTGTCATCAGGCTTGACGAGTAAGGCAGCATGCCATGATAAAGAAGCAACAATATCAAGCCAGGTATTACCGGTGCCTCCATCAGAAAAAGAGAACCCTTCAGCAGCCAAAAAACGACTAACAAGGATCTTGAATTGCCCATTCATAACTTCTGACATTGCTTTCTGCAATTGGTCTTCACGGCTATTATTGCTTCTCTCCTCATCAAAGCTAAGATTTAAACTTGACTTGCCCCATCTAGTATCATTGCTGTCACTATCATCCTCATGATTAGCGAGAGTATCAACATCATCTTCCTTATTTGCTGGTTTTGGTGGTAGCCAAATGTGAGGGTCTGCATCAAAACTGGGCGACACTAGTGGATAAAGATAGTCGACTCCACTCTCAAATTCGGCATCTGATTTCATGCCTGACCCGGTATTCAGTAAATTGTTATAAACTATAGTGTTTTCCTTGGTACTGTCAAGTTGATCCATAACTTGCTCATTCAACGGAATTATTTCGCCACCTGGCATGGGAAGGCTAGTAACCTCTTCAATGTATGTCATATTGGATTGCTTAAGATCATTATCTTCCAATGATACACCATGTTGAATTCCTGTAAGTTGGTCACTGGACAGATCATCAGGCTTGGAAGGTACATTTGAGCCCAAGATAACATTAGAGGCATCAAAATATTCCTTGGTGGCACCTTGATCAGTGCCCAGTTGCGGTTGACCACATAAAATACTTTGGTCTGCGTAAATGGGAATATTAGCAACATTGTTGAATACGGCAGTAGGATTAAGTTGGCATTCTTCCTCTTTTACTAGATTCACTTTTCCTTGCTCCATAAATTCATCACTGATTAAGATATCAGGATGAAGTTGACCGGTATCTAGGAGCTCAGCATCCTCTTCAGAGTCAGTATCCATGTGGAAGTGATCTGAGAGAAATACAAAACATAAATAAAATTAGGCCAAGAAAGAAAAAATCATAATGATAGAAGTGGTACTAATTTCAGCTATAAGAGAACTGTGCACAGAAAACATACCGAATCTTGAAAAGCAACTCGCAAAGCTGGAGAAAGAACTTTCTCGACTAAAAAGTGGAGTGCCATAAGGAGTGCCGCAAGGGCTTATTTGTATTCTTGGCCGTTCCGTCTCACCATTTACGACTGATAATTTATTACCATGAGCACAGTTCTCCCAGCAAGAATCACTACAGGTGGGGGCGTTATGGACCCCATCCATGTTTGCCTCTTCTGATTCAGCAGCATGACACATTTTACTCATGGCATGTATCTACCAGATTACTGAGAGAAATATATGATCACCTGCAAACAAAATAACCCTGAATCATCTTAACTGCTAATCTCGAAACTGATGACTACTCCCTCCGTTTAGAAATATAAGATGTTTTAGCTTTGTGAAGCTAATGTATCTAGACATCTTTTAGTGTATAGATTCGAGCGAACCTATACACTAAAATATGCCTAAATACACTCGCTTCACAAAGCTAAGACATCTTATATTTCTAAACAGAGGGAGTACTCACCAAATATTCATAATGGCAGTTAATTTGGGAACTCATCAAATTACTCATGAAATTTAGCTAACTCGCAAGAAACTCAAGCACAATCATATGTGTTTTGCGACTCTGTGCTAAGATATTTAGTGAATGCATAATCACGTGCATGAACAGAAAGCATTCAGGAAATGCTGTATTCTCAGTCACAGAACAACAAGCACTGAGTAAATTAAGGATTGCAATGCAAGTCCACTGAAGGCACGCCAGAATAGAATTACAGAGACAGTGCTCACAAGCTAACAAAGATAGCAAGCCCTGAATGTTACAAAATCATACTAAATAAGGTTAACAAAGTACAGTCAGATCACAAAATCACTAAGCTCATAATAGTATCCAAAAATAATATGCACAAATAGTAAGTTCAAATGGTGTATGGCTAAATCAGGGGCTCCACTAATTAATACTAATAGGAACATGAGCAGCTAAACTGAAAGGTTCCAAGAACAGGTGTTCACTGAACGAAACAGATTATGCCAGCACCAGACGCCTCGTAATTAATACAGCATAAAGCACTAGGTCCACATGTAGTTCACCATTATCTCCAAAGTCCAAACAGATACTATAACACTGTCAAACAAGTACTATAATATTCTTCAGACGACAAATCCACCGACGCATCCAACTATTCGGCCCCTCCCGACACATTACACGCAACTGTACTCACAAACTAAGCCGGCGGCGTCAGGCAGCGGCGGCCGACGACTGCGGATGAGGCGGCGGCACCGCGGCAGGCGATGCGGCGGCACAGCAGGACGAAGGTGGCGGGTGCCGAGACGGAGCCCGACCACTGCGGAGCACGATAGGACGGCGGGCGGCGCGAGCCTACCTACGGCGGCAACTCACGAGGAGCGAAAACAAACAAAACCAAATGACCCCTCGCGATCGCCGACGAGCTCCTCGGAGAAATCGACAGCCTCGCGATTGCCTCGCGTCGTCAAATAGGCACCCGAAAAAATTCTCCCGAATCAGGAAAGGGCAAGGCATCAGAAAGCTTACGTGCGGGGGCGGAGAAGGCATCCTGGTCGGAAATCCACCGGGCGAATCAGTCAGACCGTCACACAAAAACCCGCAGAACGCGCGGGCGGCTGCCAAACGGCGGGCGACCGACGACGGCGGAGATATTGGGGGAAGGGCCGCCGCGGTGGAATCTCTCGGAGCTCTCGATCTGGGAGACTATTACGAATGGTTTGGAACGGGGGGAAGAGATTGGGGGAAGAAGAGGTGGGATCGGGTGAGCTGCGCGCGTATATATACGCACATACGCGTCGGAGGAGTTAATGCTCGGGTGACATGGCAGGCCGGCGTCGTCCGAGGCGGAGTCCGCACGGGGTCGCGAAATGGTCCCGCCGTAGGTGTTGGTGGTGCGCGTATGAACTGGATCGCGATCGGGTGATGGCGTCGACGGCTGGAGATTGCTTGCGGGCGCACGAAAGAGCATATTTTGGGCGCGTAGCATGCGTGTGCTCTGCTCAACCCCCCACAGACATTTCTGCTAGCCGTGCGATTTCGAGCGCCGATTTGAATTGGACTCGGCAGAGCACTGGTGGCTCAAGTTACCTGCTGCACGTTTGGCAGCAATTTGTTGGTTTCGTGTACCTTTCACGGGTGCCTAATGAGATGTATTATCGGTTTTGATTTAACAAATGTGACATGTAGGTACAACTCTTGTATTTTTTTTAAGTAATTGGGAATTAGTCTAGTTTTAGAGAGAACAGGTCTTGAATGAAAAAATATTTCTAGCAATAGTTATTTCCACAAGATATGTCATAATTTACTTTCTTGAATGAGCAATAATTTGTTTAGCGTCGTGTCCAATATTTTCTTAAATGAGATCCAAGAATCCGACAAGACGTACAATGGTTTTCTAGCGCTGGCACGCAATTATCACGCCATTACAGATATTTTGCATAGTAGTCACACCTGCCTCCGCGTTCATGACTCCCCCTCCGCCTCTCATGTAGTCCTACTCATGAGGGTGTTGTTTACGACCGTGTATATGAAAGTGCGTTGCGACGTTGTCCATGACAGCTGTGCTCTAGCAGATGTTTGGCGGGGAGAGTCACGGTGAATCTTTGGGGAAGGTGGCTTGCTGTCGTGACGCAAAAGAGATCATGAGTTGCTTCGCCGAGGCCTGTGGTGAACATGATAGAATTAAAAGCAATAAAAAAGCTTGTAGAATAGCCAAAATATTAAAATGATAATTAAATCGGTCAATTTATATTATTACTTTGTCGTAAGTGGGGTAAAATATTGTCACACGTGTGTAGTGTTATGAAAAAAAAATGTTTGATCTAGGATGGGCCTACCTAGCCCAACTAAACCTTGCCACCCATAAAAGCAATAATGCTTGATATCTGGACTCACTTAACGTGACAATTTTCGAGTACAAATAAGGCCATGAAAGAGATCTCAAATGCGGCATCGCATATGCATTGGAGATGGGATGTCGAATATTTGGCAGGATACATAGATGGATCCCAAACACTTACAAGATTATGAGTTCTTGTATCCTATCATTACGACGTAAAACATGATGACCGATGGAGGATAGCATGATCCTCCCTCATGTACATGCTAATTTCTAGGCCTGGGTGAGAAAAATATGGGATCTCACTTTATGTCGGCATACTGATCCCTTTCCTCAGCCGCTATAGAACCCTCAACCATCATGTTAACTAGTTTTCTTGCCCGTCCTTTGGTTAAGAAACTCCATTCTAGAAAAGATAAAGACGTTGTCCATTCCACCAAAGGTAGAGCCTTCCGGTGGTAAGTTCTCAATTGGTATATGAGTGTACGCGAGAACATGTTTAAGGAACATACAAAGACTTACCAACACTCTTCTTGATTATAGGGCTATTGAAGATATTGTGTTCCATGCTCTTATTAAATGTTTCTTTGTCGTAGTGTCTTGGACCTCCTTCAAGGACTTGCGTCATAACAAATTTCCTAAACTCCATCATGTCACGTGGGATATTGACATGCTGACAATTCCTTCTTCCCAACCTTTGATGTTGGAGCAATTTCCTAAATGAGAGTGGATTCGGTGCTCATCTGGGTACCTACACACCCCCTTTTAAATTTTTATTCAAGACATATTAACCCATTTTTAGTTTGTTTTCCTAGTAGAGCACGGGATTCTGGTGTACAAAAGTGGATTCAGAATTTTGATTTGAATTTTTTTTCATCAAAGTCAACTCAAAAATAGATTTTTCATTGACTTTTTGTTTTTTGGGTTGACTTTGGCCCCAAAAAAATTCATACAAAAAATTTGAAATCACTTTTACACAGCAGTATTTCGTGTTCTACTAGAAAACCAAGCTAAAATAGGTTAATACATTTTGAATCAAAAGTTGAAGGAGGGGTGTGTAGGTACCCACGTGCATACCGTTTTGTTTTTGTTTCCTAAATAATGGGATTGGTGTAGACGGAAATAAATGGTTGGGGCCATGGCATTACCGTTGGAGAAATGCTTTCAATTTCTTGCAAATGGGCGCTCATACACGGCTAGTGATTGATAATATTGAAAAAGTATCTGAAGTGTCAACAATGATCGAATAGGGGCATGATATGGTCTCCTCCTTCTACAACAAATGTTGCCAATATTTAATCGAATGTGGTTGTTTATGCTAATACTCATATGAGAGAACATATATTAATCGCAAAGCGAGGGAGAGAGTTTCTTCCTGTGGGATTGAAGTGGTATGATTTAATAGAGAATGCTTTGGCATCTAAAACCATTGGTTGTAAATCTAGTATTCTGCATTTCTAACTATTAAATGTTGAAAATTCCACCTACCAACTTATTGGAGGGGTTGCTCTTGAACTCTTGAATCCACAATAGAACAACAAGGTTGTGATCCTTTGAATCCTTTATGAAATTAAATAGCTAAGTGTTTTAAATTATTTTCATTTTGTCTTTATATCACACAAGCCAATATGTTGTTCATTTAACCGCTCAATAAGCCTCCATGCTCTTATTCATTGTTTGTTTGCCAAGATATTCTAGACCTCGTTCAAGGACTTGTTTATATTCATTGACTAAGCTATATCTTGTCACATGAGTCATAGACCGCCTTGACAATGCTAATGTGCCCAACCTCTAATGTTGGAGCTATTATCTGCATAATAGAGTCAATCTAGACAACAAGAAACAACCATCGCCATGGTGATGTACTATATGATCTTTCAAAAGCATTCAAATGGGCTCGTGGCACTGATAAGGATTTGATGAATTTGATAAAATCTCCAAAGTATCAGCAATCTCCGAAGAAATTAATTTGCCGATCTCCACCTTCAACAAATGATTGCAAGATTAATTAACTCTAATGCAACCTTAGATGATAATACTCATGTGGGAGCAGCTTGATCTATTGTTTGTAATGCAAGGAGAGAATTTCTTGTTGCATGATTGAATTGGTATGATTCAATGTCGAACTCTTTGACAGTGGAAGCCTTTCTCTTGAATATGTGGTGTGCTCATTGATTTTCTGGATTAAAAATATCCACCTGGAAACAGATTGGGTGGGTTCGATTGAACTATGTAAATAGTACTAAAAGAGTAACAGGGTGGTGGTCTTTCCAATCCTTCATGAAACTAAGTAACTAAGTGGGTTTCTTTTACTTCTTTTTATTTTAGCTTCATAAGACGCGAGTCAAATTGAGTTGCTCACTTAGCTACTATAAATCCCCAAGAGTGTTACCGGAGTGTGCCTATTTCACATGGGTGCCACCATTTTTAATAATCCATGTATGCAACATGACATGCTTGTGTTGATCAAGAAATAGGCTCTTGATTCACACAAAATGGATTACTAAGGATAGTAATGTTATTTAAATTTGTTTTTGATCAAACATTGTTAAGGAGAATTGTATGTGTTGGATTATATATATTTATTATCACTGCATGAACAATATAATGATACTCTTAATCTAGTTCTGGAATCTTCAGTGAAATTGCATTGAAGAGTTGTTTTGGATATTTATGGCCTGTGATAAAACCTAGAGTGATGGTTTCTTACCATATTTCACGAAGAACAACTGGAATCAACTCATGAAGCTTTAGACTACTCGATAGGTAAGGAATGTAATTCCGTATGAATTTTCAAACTGCAAGATTGGTGTCTAGAGAAATTGGAACACTAAATTAATGTGTATATTAGGGTGTAGCGGTTGTACGTGTCACTCCAAGCATGGGTGTATGGTGCATGATACCTTGAACGCCAACAATAGATCATGCATATATGTGTCGATGTGGTACATATTGTGTAACGGGCGAAGCAAGGAAACTTGTTTTAGCTTTGTTGGTGTACAGGGTCAACAAATAGGTTTTTATTTTTGTTGTACTTTGTTGATGGCCATTGTCAACAAATAGTAGGCGGGGGTATGGATGTAGACTTGGAAGACACATAAGAATGCATAAGGATAAGGCATGGAGGAAGACACACAAATGATGATAGGTCAATTTTTCTTACTTGTTAGTGTGATGAATAAGTTGATCGTACACTGTTCATACATACTCCACACTTCAGATTGTCAATATCTTGTTATGGGAAAAGATATATCAGAATACTAGTTAGCTGCTATTTTGATCAGTCTAGTCCCAGTCATTTAAAATTTTACTCCGAGAGAAAGAAAAATATAATTTGGTTAAACTTCTGTTGCATTCAGATTTTTCATAACCCGAGTACAATATCAATTGATACTAATTTGCTTAGCGTCGTGTTAACAATGATCGCAAAGCGAGGGAGAGAGTTTCTTCCTGTGGGATTGAAGTGGTATGATTTAATATAGAATGCTTTGGCATCTAAAACCATTGGTTGTAAATCTAGTATTCTGCATTTCTAACTATCAGATGTTAAAAAATCCACCTAGAAACTTATTGGAGGGGTTGCTTTTGAACTCTTGAATCCACAAAAGAACAACAAGGCAGTGATCCTTTGAATCCTTTATGAAATTAAATATCTAAGTGTTATAAATTATTTTCATTTTGTATTTATATCACACAAGCCAATATGTTGCTCATTTAACCGCTCAACAAGCCTCCATGCTCTTATTCATTGTTTGTTTGCCAAGATATTCTAGACCTCTTTCAAGGACTTGTTTATATTAACTGACTAAGCTATATATTGTCACATGAGTCATAGACCGCCTTGACAATGCTAATGTGCCTAACCTCTAATGTTGGAGCTATTATCTGCATAATAGAGTCAATCTAGACAACAAGAAACAGTCATCGCCATGGTGATATACTATATGATCTTTCAAAAGCATTCAAATGGTCTTGTGGCACTGATAGGCATTTGATGAATTTGATAAAATCTCCAAAGTATCAGCAATCTCCGAAGAAATGAATTTTCCGATCTCCACCTTCAACAAATGATTGCAAGATTAATTAACTATAATGCAACCTTAGATGATAATACTCATGTGGGAGCAGCTGGATCTATTGTTTGTAATGCAAGGAGAGAATTTCTTGTTGTGTGATTGAATTGGTACGATTCAATGTCGAACTCTTTGATAGTGGAAGCCTTTTTCTTGAATATGTGGTGACGAGGGTATGACCCCTCGGGTCCTCATGTTTATCATACCAGCTATCAGCCAAGGAACAAGCCCACTCGAAGGATATACATGAAGCCCGTGAGGCCCAACACGCCGACTTGGAGTAGAAGGCAAGAAACCTTGTAAACCCTAACTGGCTGCATATATAAAGCCACCAGGGGCCACCCCTAGATATCTCATACAGATTAGAAAAACAACCCTCCGCCTACGTCGGCTCCGTGTAACACAACTATGTCATATACTAGATTGCTAGCAGGATGTAGCGATCCTCCACCGAGGGGATGTGAACCTGGGTAAACTTTGTGTGCCTCTTGTCATTTATCGACCGCCGTCGAGTTCGCCGGATCCCACTCTCTCCTCTCATGAATTGAAAGCCCTCAAACATAGACATTGCCGGAGAAAAACCTCATCAATTAGTGCCGACCATGGGAACGACGGAATCTGGATCTACAGGCTCGTCGGCTCCTTCATCATCACATCTGCCGAATCGTGGTGGCAATTTTCTTCATCAACACTCGTCGCAATCCGGCTTTATGTTAGTCGACAGAAGCTTCCTAGTCTATCGATCTACATGCGGCTGGATCGCCGGAACTAGTATCCATCTACTGCCACGTGCGGTCGAATACCCAAGCACGCGTAGGCTCTGAATCATCCATGTACGCTAGGCGTGTGATTACCGCCAGTCAATGCGGCTACTCGTGGACGTAGATCGATCAGCTCCACATCTTCATTGAATTATTCGGGTCAATCGGCCGCGTTGGCATCAACACAATCTAAGCGGCGCGACCAAATTGGTTTCTTGTCGTGGCTGTTTTGGATCTCCGTCCGACGCCGAGGCGACAACTTCCGCTGCCATCTTCCATACCATTATCAGATTAGGTTAGCCGCCTTGAGCAAACCTACACGATACTCTCTCGGCTGCAGCGTTGCAGAAAATACAAGATCAGATCAAGAAAATTTTACTTGCGCCGTGCCGGCCGCTTGTGATCCATGGCAAGTCTCCGTCCAGTGCGCCTGGATAAATCCTCAAAAAGCTGTGTTGCAGTGCCCAGCTCGGTCCATCATCAAGCTTCAAGTCCCAAGGAGACCAAGGATCAGCTGTGAATATTTTCCTAGCTTTGGTCCGATCGAAGTCAACACGTGAAGCCAAGGAACAAGTTCTAAAAAGAAAAACGACAGCTTATTGGTTTGCATCAAAAGCAACAAATCGCCAGACCGTGTTCCACACAACAAATTCTAAGCAAGAGTTGGGATCGATTACAAAGTGCCAACGCACATGGAGCAAATGATTGATCAAAGTCGATTATTATGTACTTCACGTACATCCCAATAGATGAATCTTGGCAACTACAGCTGCGTGGACAACTCGTCACAGCTGCTCGGATAATTTGGAGAAAAATACTTCGACGACTTTTATCATCCGCATGGCCTATATCATCTACTTCACCGCGACTGTTGCGGCTTACTTTGTTATCGTCATCGACTCCTTTCGGCTTAAGTTCGACGGACTCCGCCGCGCTTTCGTCCGTGAAGGCTATGTCCGCATTGGGGTCGTCGCTCCTTCGGCTGCGCCAACTCCGTCGGCATCGACCTCGAAAGCTGTCGTTCGCGTCGACTACATCCGTGTTGACTTCGCCGTGCCTTGGTCTGCGTCGACTGCGGCTCGCCACGCCCGGAGGCTCACCATCGCGCTGTCATGCTCTCAGCACCGCTCAGGGGCTCGACATCACTTCACCTCTGTGTGCGGAAGCTCATGTTCAAGATCTGCGATTTCTTTGACATCAGCAACACACTTCAGAGATCCCAACAATGCTCGCGGGCTCGCCATCGCGCACTTGCCGTCGTCGATCCTGTCTGCATCGACTACATCCACGTCGACCACAATTTCGTCTACTTCGTCTATAAAGCTAAGTGCTCTTCTACCACAAATTGATTTTTGTTTTACCTTTGCCGCACCCGATACTCGGGGGCTATGCCATGCAAGCTAACTTTATACAGGTTATCGACTACGCGCCTCGGCTGCATCGGCTACACCTCCACCGCATCAACTACACGTGCGCCGTGTCGACTTCGGTCCGCCGCGCCGACTCCGGTCCACCGTGTTGAGTACATCTTCGCCTATCACGAACTCGCTCAAATGCGACTACCCATGCTTGGGGGCTTCGCCTTAAAGATATGCAGTTACTCAAACTCCGGAGCTTTGACAAAGGGCTATGGCAGTCGACAACAAACAACTGAAATTTTGAGCGCAAGCACTTCGACTCACCCTTGGGGGCTACTGAGGGTCGACGTCGACCGCTGTTCCTAATGTACTGGCATAGCACTCGACAAGTCCATCGGTCATCCACACCGCTTATACTGTTCTTATTCTTCGAGTATGGATTATCTTGTCCCTCAAAGCGCACTGCTCATATTCTTCAAGTGTGGGCTATCTTGTCCCTCGAAGCATACTGCTTATATTATTCGAGCGCGGCCTATCTAATCCCTCGAATCGCTCTTTCGGGTCTTCAGAACCTGCATCATTATTCGAGTGCGGGCTATCTAGTCCCTCGAATCGCTTTCTTCGGGCCAGCAGCGCCTCCATATTATTCGAGTGAGGGCTTCGGTCCCTCGAATCGCTTTCTTCGGGCCAGCAGCGCCTCCATATTATTCGAGTGAGGGCTTCGGTCCCTCGAATCGCTTTCTTCGGGCCAGCAGCGCCTCCATATTATTCGAGTGCGGGCTTCGGTCCCTCGAATCGCTTTCTTCGGGCCAGCAGCGCCTCCATATTATTCGAGTGAGGGCTTTGGTCCCTCGAATCGCTTTCTTCGGGCCAGCAGCGCCTCCATATTATTCGAGTGCGGGCTTCGATCCCTCGAATCACTTTGTTCGGGCCAGCAGCGCCTCCATATTATTCGAGTGAGGGCTTCGGTCTCTCGAATCGCTTTCTTCGGGCCAGCAGCGCCTCCATATTATTCGAGTGCGGGCTTCGGTCCCTCGAATCGTTTTCTTCGGGCCAGTAGCGCCTCCATATTATTCGAGTGCGGGCTTTGGTCCCTCGAATTGTTTTCTTCGGGCCAACAGTGCTTCTATATTATTCGAATGCGGGTTTTCATCCCTCGAATCTCTTCTTGCTATCAATGCTTTTCATCTTATCTTTCCCGAAACATGGTAGCAATAAACCGGTTCGGATGCCGTATGTCAAATACGAAGGTAAGTCCACAGTTAGCAACACTGGATGGTCTGGTATTCGTATCAAGTGCGCTCTGCCGAGAAAATTTCCATGCTTACGGCGTGAAGAAATGCACCGATGGACGCATCGGGTGCCTCGCAATTACTGGGCTTCGACTCGATAAGTCCAACACGGCATGAGTCGAAGTAGCGCCAGTCCACACGAGTTTGAGTTCGGGGACTCGAACTTGAGTAAGCTAACATTGTTTTTGCTGCTGTGCAATTAATTGGACCCGACGAGCGTTCCAGGCATGTTATGCCAATCCCCATGATCATCACCCGACGCATTTCCAGGTCTCGCTATTTCTGCTCATACATTCACCCGACGTTGGCAACACGCTCGGGGGCTGCGCCTTACAACCCGGCGTTAGCAACATGCTCGGGGGCTGCACAATCTTACATAAACCTTAGCATTCATGCATTTGCCCGACGTTGGCAACACGCTCGGGGGCTGCGCCTCTCATTGGCATTCATTCGCCCGGCGTTAGCAACACGCTCGGGGGCTATGCTTTGAATTGGTATTCATCTACCCGACGTTGGCAACACGCTCGGGGTCTTCGCTTCGCAATGGCATTCATTTAACCGACGTTGGCAACACGCTCGGGGGCTGCACCTCGCATTGGCATTTATTTACCCAACGTTGGCAACACGTTCGAGAGCGGCGCCTCACAACCTGATGCTAGCAACATGCTCGGGGGCTACGCTTACATGCTAGCCTTAGTATTCACTCACTTAGCACCCAGCATTGACAATACGCTCGGGGGTTGCGCCTCTGATACGTCTCCAACGTATCTATAATTTTTGATGCTCCATGCTTGTTTTTACACCATTTGCCTACTGTTTCGTTACACTTCGTGCACTTTTATGCATTTTCCGGAACTAACCTACTAACAAGTCGCCACAGTGCCAGTTTCCTGTTTTTTGCTGTTTTTGTGTTTCAGAAGTGCTACAGAGGAAATATTCTCGGAATTGGACGAAACAAGTTCTTGAAGTCTTATTTTTTCCGGAAGCTTCCAGAGATCCAAAGAGGAGTAGGAGGGGGGCCACGAGGGCCCCACACACCAGGGCGGCGCGGCCTAGCCCCTGGCCGCGCCCCCTATGTGTGAGAGCTCCTTGGTCCACTTCTGACGATGCCCCTTCGCCTATAAAGACCCCCCGACGGAAAAAACCTAAGTACCCGATCACTTTTCTAGAACACATCGCGATCCGCCGCCGCCGTCGACCCGAAGATCGGGAGGGTCCAGAAGCTCTTCCCGGCATCCTGCCGGAGAGGGGAATCGCCACTGGAGGTCTTCTTCATCGCCATGCTTGCCTCCGGAGCGATGAGTGAGTAGTCTACCTTGGACTATGGGTCCATAGCAGTAGCTAGATGGTTGTCTCCTCCAGCATGTGCTTCATGTTTAGATCTCATGAGCTGCCCTACATGATTGAGATCACCGTTATGTAATTCTACATGTTTGGTTTGTTGGGATCCGATGAATATTGGTGTTATGATTGAGTTGCTATACTGAAATATATCTTATGTTATCTCTATGTTGATTATGATCTTGCATGCTCTCCGTTGTTAGTAGCTATCTTGGCCGAGTAGTTGCTAGTGACTCCAAGAGGGGGTATTTATACTCGATAGTGGGTTCATGCCTCTATTTAACCTGGGGGAGTGACAGAAACCTCTAAGGTTGTAGATGTGCTGTTGCTACTAGGGAGAAAACAACATTCGTATGCTCGAGGGCATATGCTTTGTTTACATTACACACTTTGCTTAATGCAATTATCTGTTGTTCGCAACTTAATACTCATGGGGTGTTCGGATGATATCCCCGCGAGTGGATTATTAGTCATAGATGCAGTTGGATGGCGGTCTATATATTTTGTTGTAATGCCCAGAGTAAATCGCATAGTGATCTTCTTGACATATCACGTTTATCTTTATTCTATCAATTGCCCAACTGTAATTTGTTTACCCAGCATGTGTTATTTATCTTATGGAGAGATACCACTAGTGAACTGTGGACCCCGGTCCTATTTCCATCATATTGCTATCACCTGTTTACTTTACTCGCACTGTTTACTTTACTCGCATACTTTCACTGATTTCTACTCGATACGCTCATACCCTTTGTTTCAAGCAAACCGGTGAGATTAACAACCTCATCGCAAGTTGGGAACAAAGTACTTGGTTGTGTGTGTGCAGGTTCCGCATTGCTACTGGCCGAAGACGAGTCAACAAGTATCGTTAAACGGCGCCCTTGTTGGAGTGCTATTAAGCCAGTCCGCATCACCTTCAGTTGTTTGTCTCTCCTCTCCAAGAACGATAAACCTTGGTTTCTTAATTGAGGGAAAAACCTTGCTGCTATATTCATCATACCTTCCTCTTGGGGTTTCCAATGGGCTGGTCATTTACCACGCATCAAGCTCTTTTTCTGGCGCCGTTGCCGGGGAGGAAGTAGAAGACTTCTGCGAGGGGAGTTTTTCGCATGCACATCCTTTACTTTGTTATTGTTTTGCTTTACTTTATTTATTTTACCTGCATCATTTTTTATCAAAAACCCAAAAAAATTAGAATCCTTGGTAGTTGTTATTTCTTTACTTTAGTTTATCATGTTGTTCCCTAAGTACGTTCTGGAGGACCTCTCAGTAGGTAGTGGTTCAATTATTGGGAAAGATAACATTGAGGAGTTCTTTAATCACATTAGTATGCATAAAGAAGTTGAGGAAAAGTCTTTGGTTGAGCTAGCTCCTAGTTATGAAGTTGCTTCCGCTTATTTAGTTCAAATGTTAGAAGCTAGGTTTGCTAATCTTAATCCCTTTTTGCAATACATGTTCCTTAAGCTTCATGAAATTGAAGATCCTGAAAAGAAAGCTTTCATTTTGGAAACTATGCGCTTAGAATTTAAAGATGTTGCCAATGAGGCTAGAAAAGTTTTTAAGAAATTCAATAAGCTTGGCTCACCTGTAATGGTTGTTGGCACACCCAATGATTTTAGAGTGCCAATACCTTATAAACTTTCAGGGATACATGATGTTTGGGAAAATAATTCTAGTTGGATTTGTCATGAAAATCCTTTCGATGAAAGTAGTGTACCAAAGCGTGATCATAAAGGATCTTCAAAAACTCATTTGGACATAATTCCTTGCATTGTTGAAAAGACTCCTATTGTTGATCCCGATGCTTCTTTCATAATTACTTCATCACTTGATGTTACTTGATTCGCAATTTTCTGCGCCTAGCTCAAAGGCGTTAAAGAAAAGCACTCTTGGGAGATAACCCAATGTTTTATTTTCAGTACTTTTTCTTTTATTTGAGTCTTGGAAGTCATTACTACTGTAATGACTGCTCCTTATCATTTTTACTTCATTGTTGTGCCAAGAGAAGCCTCTAATTCGAGTGAGGTAAGATTTGGGGATGTTGCTGTCCTGAAACTGTTTTCGGTGCTGCACCGTAAAAATTCGTATAAATTCTCTGTATATCTTGTGGACCTGTGATTTCTTGTGCATATGCCCCAGGTTATATCCAAACTTTCATTAGTTGAACACTTTTTGATTTGAGCAACAGAAAACCTCTCAAAAATTCGGACTTTGTCAGCTGTTCTGTTTTGACAGATTTCTGCCAATATTTGTGTTTGCCGCTTTATCGCTTTCTTTTGAGTTCTTTTGATCACGGAACTTTTGGGGAAGATGCTACAGTAGTATATACTTAATATGTGGTGGTTTTAGGTTGAAACCTGAAGCAAAAAGAGGTTGATTATATGTTATGCTACACTAATGTTGCTGATAGATTTGTGTTTAGTTTTGTATGAAGGAAGTTTTCAAGTGTAGGGATTGGAGAATGATGAGATGAGTTGAAGAATGGAAAAAAGCTCAAGCTTAGGGATGCCCATGCATCACCCCAAGAAATATCCAAGAAGTACAAGCGTCAAAGCTTGGGGATGCCCCCGAGGCACCCCTTCTTCATCGGCAAAAATCAGGTCACCTTTCAAAACACTATATTTTTATTGCTTCATGCACTATGTGTTTTTCTTGGAGTGTCAGTTGTTTTAGTTTTCTTAGTTAGTTTAGTTTGTTTGCTGCAATAAATGGTTGGACCCCAACAAATTTCTTTTGGAGAAGTTGCCTTGCTTTTCATTTGCTAAGAACGCTCTAGTTTTCACTCTTATCAAAAACCGAGTGTTCTTCTTTTTCCGCTACTGCTTTTGGTTTTCATTTTCGCCTTGATTTGCGTTCAGACCTTGTCATATCTTTTCATCAAGGTGTATTTTTGCATCTAATATTTATTGGTTTTCATCAAAAGAGGTGTCTTTAAAAAGTTTGAATGGTGTTGGAAAGAGAAAAAGCTTTATGCAAAAAGTGGTACAATAAGGAGCTTGTGTAGACTGCGGCTTAGGCTTTTTCAAGTCATGCTTGATATCTTTTTGATAGTTTGCTTAGTGGTTTTGCAGTAGCATGACTTGTCTCAAATAACTGATATTGCTTAATGAGCCTTTGAAAAAATCATGCGTTGTTTTTATCGTTTGGAAGCATTATTTTAGTTTTCTCCTTGATGCTTTATTTGGGTTGACTTGGTGCATGCTCACACATGTTAGACTCTTACAAAGTCGCCAATAGCCTCTATGATCATTTAGTTTTTGACTTTTGATGCCATCTTATGCTTCTTTTAATGTCGCTTTGTCGCTTTGCATGATTATGGCCATTATTGCTCTCTTAGTTGGTCGCTCCCAGTCTTTTGCTAGCCCTCGCCTTGTACTGAGTATGAGCTCTACTCGTGCATCCAACTCCTAAAAACTATTTTTTTCCAAAGTGTCCACCATAAGTACCTACTAGCAATTTGCTATTCTAAGTAAATTTGACTTGCTTTTATTTTCTCTTCAAATTAAACTCTTACCAGTGTTATGCGAAAATTGGTCAGTAAATCTCTCACGAACAGGAAGGCACACTTTACTTTTTCCTGTTCTTAAAAAATTGACATTGTGGTCTCTTATGTTGAGTTGTTATGCTTGCAAGTTGTAAGTTGGAGACTAGCCCAACCATGCTATCATGGGGCAAGCTTTCAATATTGCACTTCTCTTTTGAGTTGATATCGTGATCTTTTGTTTATGGATGCCCGCGGTGTGAAATGAATTGGGAATCTTGCGGGGATCATGGAGTTTGTATATGTGTTAGGGAAATGCCTGGGCCGCCAATCTAAGCCATGCATAATTAATGGTGGAAATTTGCAGCATACCCATAGTGGACATTCGACGACACATCTCAAAATAAAAAGCTATACAAATGGTAAATAAAAGAGATGTTGAGGTGTTCATTGTCTGCTTGTCCTATCATTTTGATGTGGGCTTGTTCTATGTCATCGGGCATGGAGGTACCCCATTGGCGGTTCCCGATGATACATATATACTTACAATGACAAGAGCCTTGCTTGGGACTCTAAGTTGAGTAGCATGAGGTTTGGGTACTCGTATTCATGGGACGCGAGGTTTTCAACTTATGATTTGTCAAGCATATGCATCATAATTGTTCTCGCATTAACTCTAACCATTCAAGATGCTTATGATGGGGGCAATGAGAGCTCAAAGCCGGTAAGTACCATAATTTTTGAAGGTTATAAAACTTGCAATCACTGCTTCCCTCCGCGAAGGGCCTTTCTTTTACTTTTATGTTGAGTCACCACCTTCTATCTTTATGCACCATTAAGAGAGCATAGTTGTCATTCTTAGTATAATGTGCATTGTCCCAAAATTTTCATTGATTGATTCATATTGTTGGTTTCACTTGTTCTTAAATTATTTCTATCTAGTCGCCCTCTTAAACTTGAAGGTGTCCTATATATTTATGTTTTGCTCTCTATAAAGGACAAGCTGAAAACCATTTGTATGTTTTTCCTTATGATTTGAACACACGTTTGACTTTCATTGTTTCATTTTCATGATCTTTTGTTTGTGTTCATTTTCATGTTTATAACATGGTTGCTAAGTTTCTATTGTCAAGATTACATCTTTCATGCCCATATTTTAAGTTCTATGATCCCAGCTCACAAATGCTTACTTATATGATCAAGATTGTGTAGGTGCATGTCACCTCAAAAATTATTCTTTGTTATCACTTACCTACTCGAGGACGAGCAGGAGTTAAGCTTGAGGATGCTTGATACGTCTCCAACGTATCTATAATTTTTGATGCTCCATGCTTGTTTTTACACCATTTGCCTACTGTTTCGTTACATGGATGCGCTCTGCTGGTATGTATCCGTGTCTACGATGCGAAGAAAATCCTGGTGGACGCACTGGGTACCCTGAGAATCACTGGGATTCATTCTTTGTAAGCCCTAAATGCGGCAAAAGAATGGGTTTGACCGGTATCCCGAATTCAAGTCCAAGGGGATTGAATTTGAAGTAGGTGACAAGTATCTGTTCCGGCAGTTAACTGACCTCTTGATCCGTCAGAGTTGTCAGGCTTGTTCATCAAAACCACTTGCGAAAAAATATCATAAAAGTAAGTCGAAAGACCAAGTGGAAGATTGGAAGATATGAAGAAATCGAAGAAATTGATCAAGTCGAAGATTTGAAGATTAGAGATTCAACCCGAATCTGCGATTCTGGTAGAATCTCAGGGGCTACTGACAAGGGTATAGTTAATAGATCTCGTTAGTTGAGTACCCCTGAGGCCCATTAAGCTAAGCCCAATTGTAATGATAGTCGAATACGAGTTCTTGTCGTATGTCGATATTGTAAATATGTATCGGACCCTACCCGATCCTCGAGACCTGGCCATCTATATATAGGGGCCAGGAGGGGACGGTGGATGGCAGATTGAAAGCACGCCAGGTTGAACACCCACGTTTACTTTCGATATACACCTATTTCGACTAACCTTTACCTTCGAGTTCATCCGACGCCCTCTTCCCCCGATCCTAAGTCCTTCATCTAGGACATTTGCCGAGTTAACCCTCGTCAATTGGCACTGACCGTGGGGACCTGGGCGTTGGAATCATGAATTCGACGGCTTTTTCGCTTTTAGCCAACAGCAGTTCAGAACTCGACGGAAGTCAAGAGATGAAGTTAACAATTGGAAGTTTGAGCATCCTCATCGGGCCATCGGGTTTATCTCGCCTTTCGGATCCAACGAAACAAGATCCGTCGGCAAGTGAGCCCGAAACAGTAGCAATGATGGAATACTCTGACGGCTCTTCCAGCGAGGTAAACTCGCCGGTCAGCTTAGAAGAAGTGCAAAAAGGAAAGATCGCAAAAGACAAAGAAGCAAGGGAAAATTTCGACGCAGGGGTCCAACTCGACGATCTCATAATCTGCCTCGACGATATCTCGGACAAATCAACAGACACATGGAAGACAGGGCTAGAGCTTTCTGAAGACGGTGACTCGATCTTCTCAAGCTTCAATGGTAACATCGGCAAACAATGCCAGGTGCTCGCCATTGTGGGAGATAACTCAGAAGAATTCGACGAAAACAACAATCCAGTGCTAAACCCAGCAAATATCGATAGAGGAGCAAATCACCTAGCAGAAGGGCAAACAGTAGAATCCCTCACAACCAGGGAAAAAATTCGACTATCAGTCGACGAATGGAGGATAATAAGAGAAGCCGTAGAACATGGCACGCCGATACCATCAAATTCCAGCAAAGACATGCTTTTGGGGTATCATTATGCCCTAAGGCAGCAGGCAAAGCAATTAGCACAGGAGAAAATAGAGATACAGAGAAGAAAAGACTCAGCCATTGCAGCTAGCAACGCCGCTCGTAAAGCGCGAAGCGACGCATCATATAGTAACGCAGGGAAAAATCGTCGACATGGTTCAAGGTACGATAACCTCGAGTACTCCGACAGGCAAAGCATTTCCAAAAACCTCGACTCGTCCTTTTTATCGGTCGATGAACAAGGAAACATCATACCAAAAACTCCTGAAGCAGCATTAGTGGCAGCCCAAGCTTATCTGCTCACAACTCGACCAAACCCGGGAGATCCTAGAGAACATATGCACAGAGCAGCATTGAACGGACTAAACATGGTGGGCCACAAGCTATCAGCAAAAGGAGAGGAAGCACACCACCATAAGGAAACGCACAGGCCAAGATCACCTCGCCGTCACAACAGTCCTCGGTGCAGCAATCAACGATCTCGATCGCCGTCACCAAAACAACCCGGAGGAACCCAAAGATCGCGATCCCCAAATGAAAAACATGACTATGAAGACGATGAAAAAGAGATGGGGGCATCGTGCTTTACCCGCAGGGTTCGCACCACTCCAGTTCCTAAGAGATTCAAGTTACCTCATGATCAGCAAAAGTACGATGGATCACAGGAACCACAATCATGGTTCTCAAATTATTTACAAGCAGTGCAAATATTGGGAGGAACCAAAGAAACAGCAATGCAAAGTCTGCAACTACACCTCACCGGCGCAGCAAGGTCATGGTTAAGCAAACTAGAGAAGGAAACTATTGGAAGCTGGGAAGACCTCACAAAGCAATTTACGAGCAACTTCAGGTCGACATACAAGCGGCCAGCATCAATAGAAGAAGTCAAAGCATGTGTACAACAGCGCGACGAAACACTGCGGGCATACATCCAAAGATGGAGTCTTATCAAAAATTGAGCAGTCGAAGTTTCAGACGAAAGAGCAATAGATGCGTTCATCATTGGATTAAGGCGAAGAGACCTAGTCGAAGAGATGGGCAGAATCAAGCCGAAAACAGTGTCAGACCTCATGGACGTAGCAAATAGATTTGCAGATGGAGAAGACGCATGCAACAACAAGCGGACGTGATCCTCAGAGGACGATAGAAGAAATAGATATGGAAGTCAAAGGAGACGGTCCCGAAATTACGACAACTATGGCTCCCATAGCCAAGTCGCCGCAGGATACAAAGACAACAGCTATCAAGGAAGTGATCGCCGAAGCTCGGGATATCGAAGCTACGGGAAAGAGGACTACAAAAAGTTTCCCATGAGAGAACCCAGAGAGTACAACCCATCGCCAGAAGATATGCTCAACGGACCTTGTCATATACACTCAGCGTTCGTCGATGGGAAGCGAGTATCAAGGCACGCAATGAAAGATTGCACAACATTCTTAAAACTACAAGAGGCAGCACTAAACAAACAAACTGAAGCAAGGCGACAAGGATTTGAAGGAAGCAACAATCCTCCGACAAAACAACAAGGAAACAACGGAGCTCCTCAAGGACAAGACCAGCAAAACCAGGGGCACGACGATGACGAAAGGTATGTTCCATCAAAAGGACACATCACAGCAATGATACAACCTGTGCCCAAGTCGAACAAAGAAGAAAAGAGTATCACTCGACAAGTCAACTTAGCAGTCATCTCACCTCCAGCCGCAACGGAGTATCTGCATTGGTCAGAACAACCAATCGAGTTCAACAGAGAAGACCACCCTATAACAGTACCTCGGCCAGGAAACGCGCCTTTGGTACTTAAAGCTCAAATCGGCGCGTATGATGTCGACAGAATATTCATGGACGCAGGAAGTGGAATTAACCTGATATACGCAAAAACACTCAGAGCAATGCATATATCACTAGAGTTCCTGAAACCAACGGATTATTCCTTCCACGGAATCATACCAGGAAGTGCCAATTACCCACTGGGTCGAATAGCACTCAATGTTTGCTTCGGCAACCGACAAAACTACAGGAGAGAAAAACTGGACTTCGAAGTCATGGATTGGCCATCTCAGTATCGTGCGATCCTCGGGCGACCCGCGTTTTCGCGATTCATGGCAGTGCCTCACTATACATATCTGGTACTCAAAATGCCAGGACCAAGAGGAATAATTACAGTAAAAGGAAGTTTTGAAGTCTCAGATCTCTGCGACAGGGAGTTCCACAAGATGGCGCAAAACTTTGGCATGATAGCCAACCATGCAGAAAAGGCGAAAAACACGACTACAGAAGGCGTCAAGCTACTCGAAGGACGCGCTACGGAGCCCGAGATGAAGAAACCACGAGTAGGAGCATCAGGAGAAGACAAAGATACATGAGAAGAAGAGAAAGCCATGATGGCATAAGCATGAAAGAATAATAAAGTAGAGTAGAAGAATAAGGCTGTAAAAGCCACGAGTTATACCAGGGTCAATGCCCTCTAGATCCAGAACACAGGTCATAGGCCGGATCTCTTGGGTCACCCCATGTATCTTACATTACAAGTATAATAAAGACAAAACATTCCTCATATTCGAGTCTACGAGTCTTTTAAAGGGAAAATGCGGCAAACGCACAAATCATACAAAAACGCTCTGAAAATATATTTCAGACATACAGTCGCGAAATAAGAAATTCTCGCGTTTCACATAAGTATTACAACATCGGGTTGTCAGAATCATCTACACCCAAAGGGTCTAAATAGTGAAACTCGCAGAAAAACGCGGCATCTTCTTGCAATAGCCTGGCTATAATTCGTCGGGCGGGCTGCAAGGTACTCTCCAAGTGTACTCGAAGGCTAGCTCCACCTGGAGGGTAGCTCAGCGACATAGAACTATAATTGAGTCTTGGTTGCCACTTGCGTATCCACCCAAGAGCAAAATTGGCACCTGCCACTAAGTTCAGTTCTATCAATCGATGACTTCGTTGGCTGGATCTAAAAGTATCAAGAAGTAGTGGGAAAGTCGCAAGCAGAGGATTGCGAGGAAGCATAACCGAGTGCATAGTTACGAGAGATCTTCTGCAGCCATCCACCGCTTCGCCAATGTGCTGGGCACGGTCCTGAAGCAATACAACAGCACTCCGGCATCGAGGATCAGACCACAAATTTTCAACACCCGCGGACATTTTCTCTAGGGCCGCATTTCGCTTGGTAACCCGACGATCTTCAGTAGCGAAATCTAAACAAGTGCCTATGAGGGCAAAGGATATCATAAAAACAGCAGTGGAACAAAAAGAGAAAAAGATAAGTCGAAAGGAAACTTATATCGCAACATCTCACAGGCGGATTCGATAATGCCAAGGAGAAAAGAATTGCATTCCTCGTGATGCAAAATCTTTGCCGTCAAGCTGGACACCTTATCATCAAGAATAGATACCTGCTTCGTCAAATTAGAAGTTTTGCTAGCTTTATCAAATGCCATCTGAGCTTGGCATTTGGCTAAAGTCAAGCGAGCCTCAAGATTAGAAATCCTCGAAGAGTACTCTGCGCATTGACTGCATCGACTAGGAGGCAATGAAATCGCCGAGCCGAACGTACGGGCAGAGGAAGGAGCAGGCCCACAAACCAAAGGATCATTGATGTGCATCGACTGGAAGTCAAAGAGAAGAAAGGAGAAACATTTCAGAGAGGTAGCACAAGACTTCATAAGAGAGAAACATATTTACGTAAGTGCAAAACCCTTTGACTAAAGTTCTCGGGTTGCACGCAACTAAAAGTTTTTACATCCAAAAGGAGAAATTGAAAGCTACAAAGGAGCTGAAGTCTACGCCACCTCAGCATTTTGCTCCGTGGCAGAAGAGGGCATGACAAATCTGTCGCCAGAAGTCGACGGAGGTGCAGGCTCTTCCGTCGTTGGGGCCGGCGCAGTAGATGCCGCGGAGGCTGCAGAAGGAGAAATAATCGCCGCCAGTGCAGGCGCCAACTTCTTCACCTTCTCGAAGAAAACCTTCATCTCATCACGGGTGCGGCCATGGGGAGAGCTCACCTTCTCCCAGTCGAAGTCCGCGCCGTGCGCAAAAGAAAGTGCAATAGCACCCTCAGCGCCACGCTTCAGAGAGAGCCCCTTCAGCTGGAGGGTGGGGTCTTCAGTTGTGTCAAAGGCCTTGGCAAGTTTCTCCAAGTTGTCCTTCGGAACTTCCGCCTTCTTCTTTGGCCACAACCCGACGAACAACCGCGACAGAACGCGGCTAACCAATTCAAAAGTGTCCTGGATAGATATCCAGTTTGCCTCTAGTAGGTTAACCGCGGTCAGCAAAGGATCATCGCCCGGTTGTAAAGACAACGAAGATACCCCGGTAAATCCTGCACAGCAAAGGGGGACAAAGGAAAAAAGGAAAGAAATGTATCAGCAAGTATAACAAGGCAATAGGAGTCGAAATGAGAGACAAGGCGAAGCATTTACCTTCAGCAGCAGCAGACATTGTGCGAAGACGCTCTGTCACGGCTTCTTCTCGCTGAGCTTGCTCCTTGTTGGCATCGGCCAAAGCTTTTTCAGCTTTCTTCGCCTTACCAAGCGCTGATTTCTGCGACTTCTCAGCGCTTACTTTGGCAGCGGCCGCAATATCATAGGCCTTCTGTGAGGCACTAAGCTCAGCCTCTAATGACGCAATTCAGGCATTGGCTGTTGCTAGAGCAGCTACAGTAGAAGAAGAAAGGAAGTCAGATAAACAGCAAAAGATAAGCGTGGAGGAAAAATCATGACTGGATATAGAACATAACTTTGGAAGCTTTCGCAACCTTTAGGTACTCAGCACATTCGGTGCCCAAGGCGATGAATCTCTTCAATAATGCCTGAGAGAAAGAGCGTGTAAGAGCACAAGTGTATGCAAGGGAAACAAGTCAGGAAAAATTGCTCACATCATGGGGGGAAGCTGAGGATTCATGGGCTTCCAGAGAGACATCGGGTTCTTTGGCCTTCTTCAAGCGCTTGAGGTTTCGGGGCGCAGGAACCTTCTTGACAGAGGCCCTGGTAACCCTAGGCTCAATTTCTTGGGCAGGGGGCTCATCATCAACTGCAGGGGGAATTGAAGGAGTAGTTGTAGCAACTTTTGGCGGCTCTTCGTCATCTCTACACGAAGAAAATAAGTTATGTATAACACGAAAGAAACAAGGCAAGAGAGGTGCAATTGAAGAACTCGAATAAAGCACTTACGATGCCAGGAGGTCGAAGTACTCCATATCTCCTGCAGGAACAGAGGCCTTATCAGCCGCTGCAGAACTCGAAGAAGCAAATTCTTTGACTCGCTTCCTCTTCTTGTCGACACCAGCATCTTCAGCTAGCACGGGGGGAGGCGATGTCGACGAGCTAGTTTCCTCTTCCAATTCTTCGGCATCATCTCCGTCCTGATTCTCGTCAGCCTCGGGGGCTTCAGATACAGATGAGGCCAGATCAGCTGGAAGGGGCCCTGCCTCTAGAAGAGGAGGGTGCAAAACAAGGAATTGGTGACCCTGCATATAAATAAGTCAGCAGAGTACAAAGGCAAAGAATAACGTAAGTCAAAGCAAACAAAATTCGACAACAAGTGAACACAAAGATACATACCTCGGGCAGAGGGTGCACGGAGTCAAAGTAGTCAGCGGTCAAGACAGCAACCGCATGATCCTTGGTGAGCTTGGTGAGGCTCCTAACTCGCTTGTCGGCATCTTTTTTCTCTATCAAATCTTCAGAGACGCGAGTAGGATCTTCCAAGCCAGAGTAATTCCAGAGCTTGGTGAGGCAGTGCTGCAGGGATTGAACTCGACGTTGCACAAAGAACGCCATGAGTTGGATACCCGACAAAGCTCCTCCTTGGCCTCCTTTCAGAGCTTGAATACGAGAGAGAAGAGGAAGAACTTGTTGAACTTCCGCATCTGAGGGAAGCGCATCCCACGACGCCAACTTCTTCACTTCCTTGGATGCTTCAAAAGGGGCTAGACCATATTGGTCTTCAGGAGAGGCTTTGCGATCTTGGATATAGAACCATTTGGTTCTCCACCCCTGGACAGATGCAGCAAAGGAAAATTCGAGATACTGCGCCTCAGGGCGCACAGAGATAACGGCTCCGTCCAATTCAGGCTTTCTAGCCAGAGCAACATTGGGGCGAAGCCGAAAGATTGACCTCCAGAGAAGAAAGTGGGGCTCAATGCCCAAGAATGACTCACAGAGAGTCACGAAACAAGCAATGTGGAGAAGGGAATTCGGTGTGAGCTGGTGGAGCTGCACACCGTAGACAAAGAGAAGCCCACGGAGAAACTTGTGGGCAGGAAGAGAAAGGCCGCGAAGGAGGAAGGCAAGGAACATTACCCGATAACCGCTCAGGGGCTCCGGGATCGGCTTAGTGCTTGGAAACTTGATGGAATACTGGGCGGAGATGAGGCCGTCCGCCTTGGCTTTCTCCACATCCTTCTTCGTGATGGCGGAGCGCACCCAGATGGTGGCAGAAGAAGTCTTGGCCATAGTGTTCTTGGTGGCTAGGTGTTTCACGCGCATGTAAACGCGGTGCGCTTGGGGGCTATGTGCGAGAGGAGGAAGAGATCAGCAATGGAGGCGGCGGAGGGAACGAGCTGGTAAACAGTAAAATCCCCCACTACACCCCTTATATACCTTCTGGGAGAAGGATCGTGGGCTGAGACGTGGCGCAAGGAGCGGAAACGACAGCCCACTAACGGTCAAAAATCGTGAAAATTACAGTGCTGCCCACAAAACGGTTCGCACTCATACAGAGTGACGTATTCATTGACGTCATAAAGAAGATGATATAAGAAAGAAGAAGGATGGCGCCGACAAGTGCAAAATTTATAGACAAGATTATATGTGAAGGATTTTCGATTATAGCCTTGGGGGCTACTACTATCAAAGATATTGAATGCAACTCTTTACTGGAGTGGTGGACGCGTATTCGATGACAAGATGTTATTAAAGTACCTCGAGTTAAAGTATGATGGACCACACTATATTTTGAGCCTATACTCGAAAAAGTCTTTTTCGACTATAGCCTCGGGGGCTACTCCCATCGGGAGCGCTGAGCGCGCACCCAACGATATTTCTTGGCAAGCATTAGAGTATGAGAAGTGCAGGAGTATTACTCCCATCGGGAGGGAGTTTTATGGTTGTTGAAACCCGAATATTTTCAGTCAAAATTTGACTGTGACATAAGATTCTCGAGTTATGTTATCGCAACGCAACTCGAATGCCGTGACCTGTCACGAAGGTAAGACCCCGGGATCCGTCCTGTGTGGCCTGGTATACGCACATGGATGCGCTCTGCTGGTATGTATCCGTGTCTACGACACGAAGAAAATCCTGGTGGACGCACTGGGTACCCTGAGAATCACTGGGATTCATTCTTTGTAAGCCCTAAATGCGGCAAAAGAATGGGTTTGACCGGTATCCCAAATTCAAGTCCAAGGGGATTGAATTTGAAGTAGGTGACAAGTATCTGTTCCGGCAGTTAACTGACCTCTTGATCCGTCAGAGTTGTCAGGCTTGTTCATCAAAACCCCTTGCAAAAAAATATCATAAAAGTAAGTCAAAAGACCAAGTTGAAGATTGGAAGATATGAAGAAATTGAAGAAATTGATCAAGTCGAAGATTTGAAGATTAGAGATTCAACCCGAATCTGCGATTCTGGTAGAATCTTAGTGGCTACTGACAAGGGTATAGTTAATAGATCTCGTTAGTTGAGTACCCCTGAGGCCCGTTAAGCTAGGCCCAATTGTAATGATAGTCAAATACGAGTTCTTGCCGTATGTCGATATTGTAAATATGTATCGGACCCTACCCGATCCTCGAGACCTGGCCATCTATATATAGGGGCCAGGAAGGGACGGTGGAGGGCAGATTGAAAGCAAGCCAGGTTGAACACCCACGTTTACTTTCGATATACACCTATTTCGACTAACCTTTACCTTCGAGTTCATCCGACGCCCTCTTCCCCCGATCCTAAGTCCTTCATCTAGGACATTTGCCGAGTTAACCCTCGTCACCCAGCATGTGTTATTTATCTTATGGAGAGACACCACTAGTGAACTATGAACCCGGTCCTATTTCCATCATATTGCTATCACCTACTTACTTTACTCGCACTGTTTACTTTACTCGCATACTTTCACTGCTTTCCACTCGATACGCTCATACCCTTTGTTTCAAGCAAACCGGTGAGATTGACAACCTCATCGCAAGTTGGGAACAAAGTACTTGGTTGTGTGTGTGCAGGTTCCGCGTTGCTACTGGCCAAAGACGAGTCAACAAGTATCGTTAAACGGCGCCCTTGTTGGAGTGCTATTAAGCCAGTCCGCATCACCTTCAGTTGTTTATCTCTCCTCTCCAAGAACGATAAACCTTGGTTTCTTAATTGAGGGAAAAACCTTGCTGCTATATTCATCATACCTTTCTCTTGGGGTTCCCAACGGGCTGGTCATTTACCACGCATCAGCCTCACATACTGCTAACCTCAGCAGTCCTCTACATTGCTCACTTCACTTGAAGCAGCATACCGTCCACCACGTCGACTCTGGTCTGCAACATCGACACCTTCCAGCCCGATGATGCTTGCGGTGGTGATATCTTTTCACCGTCTAGTTGGGAACCCCAAGAGGAAGGTATGATGAATATAGCAGCAAGGTTTTCCCTCAGTTAAGAAACCAAGGTATGTCGATCAAGAGAGGAAGGAGCCAATACAACTGAAGGTGATGCTTGCTAGTCTAGTGACACTCCAACAAGGACGCCGTTAACGATCGATAACGAGTTAGCGCGTCTTCAACTAGTAGCAACGTGGAACCTGTACACAACACAACCAAATACTTTGCTCCCAACTTACGATGAGGTTGTCAATCTCACTCGTTTGCTTGAAACAAAGGAATAAGCGTATCGAGTGGAAAATAGTAATAGTATGCGAGTAAAGTAAACAGGTGATAGCAATATAAAGGAAATAGGACTAGGGTCCACAGTTCACTAGTGATGTCTCTCCATAAGATAAAATAATATATGCTAGGTAAACAAATTACAGTTGGGCAATTGATAGAATAAAGACAACGTGCATATGATGAGAGGATCACTATGAGATTTACTCTGGGCATTACAACAAAATACATAGACCGCCATCCAATTGCATCTATGACTAATAATCCACTTGTGGCGAATCAATCCGAGAACTCCACAAGTATTAAGTTGCGAACAACAGATAATTGCATTAAGCAAAGTGTGTAATGTAAACAAAGCATATGCCCTCGAGCATATGAATGTTGTTTTCTCCCTAGTAGCAACAGCACATCTACAACCTTAGGGGTTTCTGTCACTCCCCCATATTAAATAGAGGCATGAACCCACTATCGAGCATAAATACCCCCTCTTGGAGTCACTAGCAACTACTTGGCCAAGATAGCTACTAACAACGGAGAGCATGCAAGATCATAAACAACATAGAGATAACATAAGATAAATTTCAGTATATCAACTCAAGCATAACACCAATATTCATCAGATCCCAACAAACCAAACATGTAGAATTACATAACGGTGATCTCAATCATGTAAGGCAGCTCATGAGATCTAAACATGAAGCACATGGTGGAGAAGACAACCATCTAGCTACTGCTATGGACCCATAGTCCAAGGTAGACTACTCACTCATCGCTCCAGAGGAAAGCATGGTTATGAAGAAGACCTCTGGTGGCGATTCCCCTCTCTGGCAGGGTGCCGGGAATAGCTTCTGGACCCTCCCAAACTTTGGGTCGATGGCGGCGGCGGATCGCGATGTGTTCTGGAAAAGTGATCGGGTATTTAGTTTTTTCCCATTGGGGGGTCTTTATAGGCGAAGGGGCATCGTCAGGAGTGGACCGAGGCTCCCTCAGACATAAGGGGCGCGGCCCAGCCCCTGGCCGCGCCGCCCTATTGTGTGGGGCCCTCGTGGCCCCACTCCGTCTCCTCTTCGGTTCTCTGGAAGCTTCGGTGAAATTCTCGGCGACTGGCTTTGGTTTCGTCCAATTCCGAGAATATTTCCTGTGTAACTTTTCTGAAACACAAAACAGCAGAAAACAGGGAACTGGCACTGTGGCGACTTGTTAATAGGTTAGTTCCGGAAAATGCATAAAAGTGCCACGAAGTATAACGAAACACTAAACAAATGGTATAAAAACAAGCATGGAGCATCAAAAATTATAGATACGTTTGAGACGTATCAGCATCCCCAAGCTTAACTCCTGCTCGTCCTCGAGTAGGTAAGTGATAACAAAAGAAATAATATTTGAGGTGACATGCACCTACACAATCTTGATCATATATGTAAGCATTGTGCGCTAGGATCAAATGAACTTAAAACATGGACATGAAAGGACTAAATGCTTGGGGCTCAACGACGACATCGCCCCTAATGATCTGTGGAACAGCAAGCGTTTGACTCCATCATCACAGAGATTTAGCCATCATGTGACTATGCCGCAACAACGACTTCACTACCGTATCAACTTCATTTGGTGCCCTCACACGCGACATGCAAGACTATGACTTCAAGACAAGATTTGAGTCTCTACCCGATTCTACGAATCGACTAGACACTCGGGGGCTACTGACGAGGGTATGACCCCTTGGGTCCTCATGTTTATCATACCCGCTATCGGCCAAGGAACAAGCTCACTCGAAGGATATACATGAAGCCCGCAAGGCCCAACACGCCGACTTGGAGTAGAAGGCAAGAAACCTTGTAAACCCTAACTGGCTGCATATATAAAGCCACCAGGGGCACCCCCTAGACATATCTCATACAGATTGACAACCCTCCACCTACGGCGGCTTCCTGTAACACAACTATGTCATATACTAGATTGCTAGCAGGATGTAGCGATCCTCCACCGAGGGGACGTGAACCTGGGTAAACTTTGTGTGCCCCTTGTCGTTTATCGACCGCCGTCGAGTTCGCCGGATCCCACTCTCTCCTCTCATGAATCGAAAGCCCTCAAACATGGGCATTGCCGGGGAAAAACCTCGTCATGTGGTGTGCTCATTGATTTTCTGGATTAAAAATATCCACCTGGAAACAGATTGGGTGGGTTTGATTGAACTATGTAAGTAGTACTAAAAGAGTAACATGGTGGGGGTCTTTCCAATCCTTCATGAAATTAAGTAACTAAGTGGGTTTCTTTTACTTATTTGTATTTCAGCTTCATAAGATGCGAGTCAAATTCAGTTGCTCACTTAGCTGCTATAAATCCCCAAGAGTGTTACGGGAGTGTGCCTAGTTCACACGGGTGCCACCATTTTTAAAAATCCATGTCTGCAACATGACATGCTTGTGTTGATTAAGAAATAGGCTCTTGATTCACACAAAATGGATTACTAAGGATAGTAATGTTATTTAAATTTGTTTTTGATCAAACATTTGTATGTGTTGGATTTAGATATTTATTATCACTACATGAACAATATAATGAAACTCGTAATATAGTTTTGGAATCTTCATTGAAATTGCATTGAAGAGTTGTTTTGGATATTTATGGCTTGTGATAAAACCTAGAGTGATGGTTCCTTACCATATTTCACGAAGAATAACTGGAATCAACTCATGAAGCTTTAGACTACTCGATAGGTAAGGAATGTAATTCCGTATGAATTTTCAAACTGCAAGATTGGTTTCTAGAGAAATTGGAACACTAAATTAATGTGTATATATTAGGGTGTAGCGGTTGTACGTGTCACTCCAATTATGGGTGTATGGTGCACGATACCTTGAACGCCAACAATAGATCATACATATATGTGTCGATGTGGTACATATTGTGTAACGGGCGAAGCAAGGAAACTTGTTTTAGCTTTGTTGGTGTACACGGTCAACAAATAGGTTTTTATTTTTGGTGTACTTTGTTGATGGCCATTGTCAACAAATAGTAGGCGGAAGTATGGATGTAGACTTGGAAGACACAAAAGAATGCATAAGGATAAGGCATGGAGGAAGACACACAAATGACGATAGGTCAATTTTTCTTACTTGTTAGTGTGACGAATAAGTTGATCGTACACTATTCATACATACTCCACACTTCAGCTTGTCAATATCTTGTTATGGGAAAAGATATATCAGAATACTGGTTAGCTGTTATTTTGATCAGTCTAGTCCTAGTCATTTGAAATTTTACTCTGAGAGAAAGAAAAATCTAATTTGGTTAAACTTTTGTTGCATTCATATTTTTCATAACCCAAGTACAATATCAATTGATACTAATTTCATGTCCATAAATTGTTCGAAAAATTAAACTTACTACTTGTCAAAATCAACTCATGGTCCATCTTTGAGTATGTTTGATTCCAAGTTTCAAAGTATTTCAAATATGCTTCGCTTATCCAGTGACCTGCATGAGAAACTTGTTAAGCATGTTGTGAAAATTCCAAGTTTCAGAATATCTCAAACATGATCACTTCAGCAAAAATATTTATCGCTACGCTCTAAAGCATGCATGAAAACTCAGTGAAGTATTTAATGAAACCTCTCTAAGGTAGAATATGGTTCAATTTTGGATAAAATAAGAGACATTTCCCAAACCAACCGTTTAGAGCAGCAAATGAATGACGGGATATGTCGTTCTCCTGGTGAATGGAGTCAAGCATGTGTGTCTGGATTCTTATATCAGACTATAGCCATTGCATTAAATAGAAAAGAAACTAATAGAAGTTGAAGATGCAGAATGGTAGTGAATAGAGAGAAAGATTCTTATGGTTTTCTTGTTCCTGAAAATATTCTATCTATCTCCTAGACGCCGTAGAGAATCGAGAATTTTCATGTCTTTCAATTCTCGTACTCGTAATTGAAAAGTTACGGCAACATGATTTGCTTTCAAAATATTGCATTCTACTGGTTTGTAAATAAGCTGTACCTAAAGCATATAAAGATTTTGTTTAGCTCGTCAATCTTATGTATATGTAATATAGATGATAACGATTATGATACCTATTTAAGTCTAATCCAATACCTTGTGAATTAAGCTAGACATTTGTGAATTCGCCCTGATTTGCTTGTGCTACATATTTAATATCACTTACTTTATTAATTGAGCAACCTAAAAATAGCATTTTTTTATTGTAAATTACTCGATCAACACCACTGACACCACTAAGGGAAGAAAACCTAGACTACTAGCTATATAGGGGAGCCAGTCTCCCATCTCCTAGTCACTCCGGCCGGCGAGGGGGGGAGGGGAGCCAGCAGGCATGAGAGGACTCTCGAAAGGGGAGGCTAGAGCGAGAGCTAGAGGGGGGGGGGGGGGGGGGGGGCTTCCCGAACGGTGTATCATGTGCTATGTGATTATGGTGATTTTGTTGCATGTTGGGTGTAACTGTAACACTGCTTATAGAGTTCCCTGACTCAGTATGTGCTTATGGCTGAAGCTTTAAAAAAAATACAGTACCGATTGCTTGGAACAATTCTTCTTCACCAACAATGGCAAACATTTTGCCATCGTTTCAAGAAGAAGAAATGTACATTGCACCCGTAGCTGCTAGTCTACATGACCACATGAATACTACAGAACTAAGGTGATCAACTGATCATGCCTTGGAACGGAAAGCAGTTTTTATAGAACAAACGGAAAGCAGTTAGCAAGACGACGAATCGACCAAAGTAGCACGTCCCCAGTTCATACGCAGACATATCTCAGAGAGAGAACCCGCTGCTGGGCCTACAGAGAAGCGCGTTGAGCTAGCGCAACGCCTAGCCGAGCAGCTGCCACACACTATCAGCGAGACACAGATCAGAATAACTCATACACGGCGCCGCTTTCCACCTAGACGCGGCACGCTCTCGACGACGGATGATACGACGACGGTGGCCAAGCCGCACCGCCGCACCGGACGGGGTGGGGATCCGCGGCCGCGCGCGCCACCGCCGGGACGGACGCGTCGGTTGGCGACTCGGGCACCGCCGCAACCCAGGCGCGCGCGCGCATAGCGGAATCGCGGTGTGGTGCGGTGTAGGCGAATGCCTGACCCCCTTTGCGCGGTGGCCGCCCGACACCAGTCCAGGCTGCAAAAGCCATGGAACATTCTTCCAGCTAGACGATCCACGACACACAGCTAAACTGTAGTGTGCCATACATTAATGCCCGCCATGTGACGCACGATCTATAATTTAGATGTCGCTGACGCTGCGGGATCTGCCTCACGCATACTCCATCGGAATCCTAGTACGTCCAGACTAGATATAATGTATCCATGTCTCATGTCTGCCACATCACCTTGGTCAGAGAGTGCACTATATCTTATTCAAGAATTCGTCACGGGACTATGAGCTATTTTTTGACTCACAGGATGGGGAAAATGACATGAAGGTTTGGTGCACATGGGCACATCCCATTTTTTAAATAAAAAAAATCTAAAATCATATTTCTAAGTTTCAAAAAAATTTAAAATAACATTCCCATGTAGCCAACTATTTATCCCACAAACATGCAAAAAAAATCATGTTAAAATACTTTGTAGTTTAGGCTACACAAAAGTGACAAACTTTTAGATCTAAGTATGTATATATTTAAATCTACAAATTTTATTAGATTTTTTGTAGCACACAATACAAAGAATTCCATAATAAATTTCGCATGATTGTAATTTTACATCATGGACTATGTCTAAATTTATTTTTATAATTTTTTGAAACTTGAAAATATAATATATATATTTAAAAAAATGGAAGCATTACTAGATTGGGATATCATGTCTAGTTGTATGGGACGAGAATTCTCTTTATGTGGTAAATGGATTTTTCATGAAGTCTATTTCTATAAAATTTATACTGCACGATTCCTATGTTATTATATCCTATACGATATTATCCTATAAATCAAACGACTTCCATAGAAACTTTTCGCATGATCTCAGTCCTACACAAAGCCTTAAAATCTATAAATCAAAGAAACCCCCATGATTCTTTATAATAAGTTAGCCAAGCGGCCAACACAATATTCATAGGCTTACAAAATCTCACGGACAGAGTATTGCTCTCACAATAGCAAAGCACTCCAGAGCACCCACTGAACATGACTACTCGCCCTATCTAGTCGTCGTGAGCCCGTCGGCCATGCGTCGAAAACTCTCACTTTGAAGGAGTTTCGTCTTCGGCCATAGGTCCACCTAGCCCACTCTATCTTTCGTACTATCATCGTTCATGAGGACATGGTCCCATTGAACTCCACATCATTATGGTATTTCCCATATGGACCATCTGACTAAAATAACTGTCGTCCAATAGTTTCTCTTTTCTTTTGTCGGTACAATCCGGTAAGTCTACCAGTCACTTAGGTCGGTATCTGCGTTCGACATCCTATCCATGACATTCCACTACCAAAGAAGTGCCAAACCTCTCTCGTCACGATGTTGTGAGGTAGCAAGTGTGTCAAGGTCTCCGTCTCTTGGTCACATGGTGTCCTAGTGAACATACTACATGGTGAGGAAGACCGCGTCGGGTAGGCCTATATGCTAGCCAACATTTGTTCTTGATCACTAGCCAAGCGAAAAACTTACAAGCCATTGTTGCCCTCTCATGTCGACTATTGAATATCGAGTTCGCGGTGCGAAAAATGTTGCATACACCAATTGGGCTGAGTATTCCCCATATTTGCGCCACGTCCAACAGAAAGTCATATCTCATATGTGAGCCAGCTGCCACCTAGGGCATCGGCCATGTGCGCCCCTCTAACGTCTTGTTTTTGAACCTTACCCGCCAAGTGCGGATAACAGTCGAAAGGCGTATGTGTGTGTCCCATCTAGCCACTTGTCCGTCCAAAACAGACATAAACCTTAGAGAGTATGAACTCATGTGCACTTTCAACAACAATAAAAATAAGAAAGAAAAAATGGTGGCCATGTCATGTCATGCGTCTCAACGTATGTTCAGGGGTCTTCAGCGACTGAGTTGCTGGCTCGTAGTGCATGTTATTTTGATGGCAAGTTTATGGTAAATTTGTACTCGTATGACGTCCTCAATCTTACAAACCTTTTGTACTCCAAATGGTAAAGAAAAGTCTATTCGGACGAGGGGATCAAGCTAAGTACTCCCTCCCGGCCCATAATACTCTTCGCTAATATAGATGTATCTATACACATTTTAGTGATAGATACATCCGTATTTGTGAAGAGTAATATGGGTCGGAGGGAGTAACATATTGTCATTGGCAGGCGGATGGAGATATTCGTCGGATTTCGTATAAAGAAATCGAGATATTCGTTGCTCTTCAAGCCCAAGAGTCATCGCCGATCTTCCAGTCGTTGTCACCACCGCATGACAATTGGCGAACACTTTACTATAGATAATCTAATGTATCTCTCGCGAATCGTTAAAATTAAAGGAATGGCGAATTGGTCCAGGGTGTTTTGTAGTGGAACTTCACTTTCTCCAAACATTGGATTAAATATGATTGGCATTTGGCCTTCCCCGCGTTGTATACTAATTAATGTCAAAAACACCATGTCAAGTGTCGCCGTCATGCGATTCGGATTTTGTTGCACCAACTCAAAAGGTAAAGAGAGGAAAAAAGCTCCACACACTAAAGCCTTTAGGCCACTAAGGATTTTTCACAGGAAGTTCGTTTTCAGGATCTTTCTTTTTTTTGAGACATTTTCCGAATCTCTTGATCAAGCAATGACGTGTCTTAGAGCATTTGCTTTCCATTTGTATATTGCAGTCAAAAACTTCGTGTTTCTGATCACTTAAGAAAGAGGTGTTTTTAGTGATCCCTGACAATATGAATTGTTTCTTCCAAAATGTTTTTCTTTATGGGCATCTTCACCTATTCAAATTAGGTCCCATCAAACCCCTCATAAGACTGGTTATAGTGGGGAGTAACATAGGGTAGTGTTATGCATATGACACTACTCTATGTTACTATCTTCATAGTGCATGTTGTCGTAGGGGCAGTATCATAGAAGTCTATATTTATTGCTATATAGACACATTTAGTCTTATGAAGCGTTACTACCTATGTTACTCCTCACTATGAGTAGTCTAAGTTGATGGCAATGAGGTCGGCCCTAGGAGTGACACAAACGGTGGCCAGTTTAATTTATGATCTAGGAAGGTGGCTGGTCACCGTGTTCATGACGTTCCTTAGGCGGGCACAAATGACGTGACGCGATGCGATGCTGTGCGGCTTTCCCACAAGAAGAAGGCATGGTGGCACGGGTGTGGCATCGATGAAACACTCGCCCAACACGCCTACCGGCATCCACCACCGTGAAGCCAATTCCCAGAGCCCACCTCTTTCTTCCCTGCACCGGCGCTGTCACACCCATCGCGCTCGGCGCCCTACACTTCGCCGCCTCGCCGTGCTTGGGCATTGTCATCCAAGATTCATTGGCTTCTTGCAGCTCCTTGGCGAGGTCTATGTCGATCCTTCGCCAAAACAAGGAGAAGATGGCAGCAACGACCCCCATGCTCCATCTCCGATGTTCGAAGAAGGAGAAGGGGCCTCCATTTCCTCCATGTGAGCGAATTTTTCTCAGACGCCCAAAGAAGAAGGAGAAGCTGGTTCTTCCCCCACTGGTGGCAATAAGGAACCGACATGGTGGAAAGTGGAGCTGCAGCTCCAGGTGGCCATGCGCAACCCCAACGACCACTTGGGTAGATGAGGCTAGTGGCACCATCTTTGTACTAGAAGGTCCATCCGGCCACCAACCAGTTTGCATAGTGGTTGTCGGCCAACAACAGCGCCATCATCGATGGTGACAACATTGACAACGATGGCCATGATGTGAAGGCGGAGCCTGACGACCGCTTAGGCTCAGCCTAGGCATCTGGCGATGAGGACAACATGGATAGCATCGTCTTTAGTGCCTTTGACCAGCACTAGTAGATTTAGGACATAGATATCTATGTTTTAATCAAATTTTCATTCAAATCTGTGAACTGGTATCAAATTCTAATGAAAATGCGTCATCTTTTGTATAGTTTTGGATTTGAAATGTTTTAAGAGAAAATCTTTTGGGGATGTTGGTGCGTGCAGTCGCCAATTGACCGACAAATTTTGTCGGCGCCCCTCATAGCATTTGTTCGGTGTGAGTTTTGGACACCATATTGTGAGCACTGGTCCGGATGGGACAATGGTGGCGCTTTCAACGTCACTCTCCCTCATGGAGGCATTGTGTTTTGGAGCAGCTATTGGACGGTGGAGGTAAGAGGTGGAGTGATGTGTATTTATGTCAATGATGATGAGTCTCGATGGCATGTTGTAGCGGGGCCTCGATGTCAGACGTGACATGATGGACTCACACATGGCGATGGTGTTGTCTAGCACCATTGTGGTGGCGGTGGCAGGCCTAACAAGATCAATGCCTTGATGCCTATCCTGGAGATGGGTTGGCGGTAGTTGACGGCGGCGACTTCTAGAATGTGTGCAACTGTGCATGCTGAGGGTCTGCTGGATTGGTTTCTGCTCCCGGCTTGCCATTGGGCGGTTCGGTGGAGCTTCCGTTATTTTAATGATGTGCGTTGTTGTGAGGTCAGGGCAAACGACCCAGTATTTCAATCAAGTTTGTAGGTTTTGCATATGTAGTCGCTAGTGAGTTGGTTTTGGGTTCATCTTTCTATCCTCATTATAAGGCTCTATTAAATAATATAAATAAACAAGGTTATATGCATCATTTTTATACATAAGGTCAATGGTTTCTACCTCCATTTCGAAAATAATATTTGGGGCGCCTTAGAAAAAATTAAGATAATTCTTACAAAATGTTGGAACAACTTGAGACCATCACATTTACTCCCTCTGTTCCATAATACTTGTCGCCAAAATGGATCTATCTAAACATATTTTAGTGTCCATATACATCAATATTAGTGACAAGTTTTATGGAATGGATGGAGTATTTTTATAGGGGACTCGAGATCATCACAATTCACATTTGAACTTTTTTTTGAGACATCACATTTGAAATTGTGATACAAGCTCTTAGCCCATGTTTTAGTGGGCTTTCTAGAACTGGAGCAGTTCTTTCGCTTTCTTTCGGCCCCTTATCCACATCCACAACAACCACCAGTGCTTCCGACCAAACCAAGCGCCATGCCACTGCCGCTGCCCGCCGTGGGCACTGGCCCTGCGGCACCGCTGGCTCCGGTCACCGCCGCAGCGGCCGCGACTCCCCTTAGATATCGTCCCACACGGCTCCGCGCCTCTCCGTCGACGGCATCCTCTCCGTCAACCTCGGCGGTCTCCAGCCCCCCTCCCCGGCCGTCTGCGAGGCATTCCCGCAAACACCTGGCGGGCAGAGGCGACGCCCCGGCGAGGCCCTCCAAGGACCGGGTGTTCTTCCTCGATGTCAACCCGATCTGCTTCCGTGGCTCCCAGCGCAGCCTCAGCGCCTTCGCTCGCTGGCTCGCGCTCTTCTTCTCGCATGTCAGCCTCCGTGACCCCGTCGTCGCCGTGAGGACACCCTCCCAGACTTTACAATGGAGGTACCTTTGCGTGCTCCTTTCAGTGCTTTGTTAATTTAAGTTCCATTGTGCCAGGTTTTCGACGGGGCAGGCGGGAACGAGTACCGGAGGCGGCTGATGCCGTCCTACAAAGCTCACCGGACTCGAGGCGTAGGCACTGGTGCCGATTCGCGTGTCGTAGACGTGCTCCGCGAGTGCAATGTTCCGGTGGGTGAACCAGAGATAGATGACAAACACAGTTTTATTAAATTCCGCGTTCCACAAATGCTCTTTTGGTATAGTTCTGATGCTATTTTTATGGTAAACCTCAGATTGTGCAAGTGGATGGATATGAGGCAGATGATGTAGTGGCTACCTTGACAGAGCAAGTATTACAGAAGGGTTATAGAGTTGTCATTGGCTCACCAGATAAGGACTTCAAGCAGCTGATATCTGATGATGTTCAGTTAGTTATGCCCATTCCTGAGATTGGCCGATGGTCGTTTTATACACTGAGGCATTATGTTGCACAGTACAAGTGTGATCCAACTGCAGATTTAAGCCTCAGTGAGTGTATATCTTGTCTGTTAGTCCGCAATTGCTATTTTTGTTAGATCATTTGCACTCTGGTTCTATCTTGTCAACTAACGAATTTAAAGTTATGTGGCGTAGGATGCTTTATGGGCGATGAAGCGGATGGTGTTCCTGGAATCCAGCATCTGGCGCCTGGTTTTGGTCGCAAGACTGCGGTGAAATTACTAAACAAACATGGTTCATTAGAAAACTTGCTTAAGACAGCTGCGGTTAGAACTGTTGGCAAGGAGTATGCCCAGGATGTTCTTGTGAAGCATGCAGATTACTTGCGGAAAAACTATGAAGTTCTTAGCTTGAGGAGGTATGAATTCCCAGATATAAAGAAACGTAGAACTTCTATCTGCTCATATCCATACCGTTAGAATGTATACACGATATCTGCATTGTGGGGCCAATGTAGATAGCTTACTTTGCTAAACTATGGAACTTATATTGTCTTTTATTATCACGCAATAGTGTGCAAAAAGTGTCTTCGGCACCAGTGCTCTTGGTTTTTGGAAAACATATTTCCTTTATTCTAAGAAAACACTGAAATTAAATACACATATACATATGAACACTCCAAAGGTATGGTAGAAATTTTCGGAGGAAAATATTTTGTATTTTGAGCTATAAAAAAAAGACAAATTTCTGTCAGAATCTATCCATATACACAGCCACAAATTTGTGAATATTCTGTAGCTCAAAATACAACACAATTTCTACCAAAACTTCTCACAATTATTCAGGACATGTGCATGTATTCATGAAATAAATTTTAAGATTTTTTGAAACACTTTAATACAGTTCTTAAATATTTTCAAAACCAGGAGAGCACCAAATCTGCTCTCCAACTGTATTTTAATACAATAGCATACCAGAATAAGCCTTGGAACTTACTAGGTATATACATTTCTCACTATACAAGACTGTAAATATATTAGCATACCAGAAGTGTGGTTGCACATATGCCTTTATAGTAATATTCTGAATGCATATTTTATTGAGTATGAGAAATTGACGTATTGTTTCTCTTGGTGCAGGGATGTAAATGTTCAGCTTGATGAGAGATGGTTATCCACAAGGGACACTTGCAATGACACGAGTGTATTATCTAATTTCATCCTTAAATTCAATGAAGGAAGAAGCTAAATAGCAGGTAAAAGAAATATAGTGCCAAGTTTGTTCCTCATAAATTCTGTGTTATAATGAAAGATTTCAATTGTTAAATGACACCTAATATCTAGCAAGTTAACTATAATGTTTGCTTGGTCAGGGAATTTTGATCACCGATCATTATTTGTAATATACTGAAATTTAGTGGTATAATCTCATGGATTGTAGCTCGACGTGGCTGCAAACAGAGGCTGGGAGGTCTCTTTTCATGTGTAGTTGATCTCCTGGAGTAAACTAAAAGTAGTATACTTTCTTGGATCAGTATAATAATTTTGTTGTCTGTGGAGTCTGTATTACTTGTTCTGGTAGCCGCCAGGTGCTGTTTGTCACTTAACAGAAGGGACATTTTTGCGGGTTTCCTAGACATTCATGCCCTGAAGATGTCAGATACAGTAGCATTGCTCGGTGTGTGTTAATGACCATTCTATGTTCAGAACTGGAAATGAACAGAGGCAGTGAGGCAAGTATCTAACCAACCCACTCACTTTTTTATCTGGTTGAACGAGCAGGTGGTGCTGGCTACAGAATGCAAGAGATGTGGTCCAGTCCAGGAGCAGCCTAGTACGTGCAGAGTCATAGTTAGTCATCAACGTCTCACCGAAGACATGCTATCTCAGCGCTTTTGTCATGCTAGTGGCATATCTTCAGAGGAACCAACAAAGATTCAAGAAGAGAACATCAGCACAGGACATGCTGAGGGAGAGTGAAGCCAAGCTAGACCAAATCTTGGCGACAGATCTGATATTCCGATGTATCCTCGGATGCTATTACTCGCTGCGAAATGAATAATGTGTGTTGCTCTCGGTTCAATGAACGCTGGCCCAGTTGGATTTGTGAAATGGACGACTGATTGACCTGGTTAGATAAGAATGAATCTGATGTGCATAGCTATGATCTGTTTCTAGCTTTTTCTTTCGTTAATAATTCAGTTCCACAAAGTAAAGTTTCACTATGGACCCGGAAGAACGGGGAGTTCCGAACGGGAGGTTATAAAGTTATATATACAATGATTTGCAAAGAGCATCTTTGTTGCCTCGAGGGGCATGGCCTGGACCTGAAATCTTGGGGACTTGGTCGTGCAAGGCTCCAAAAAAAAGCAGCTGCGCGGAGCAGTGTCTTGCGACCGTTGCAATCGAGATGGAATCCAAGGTCCAACCCTAGGAACAGCCTCAGATCACATACTGCTCCGTTCTACACGATTCTCTGCAGCTCCGTAGCACAAAAATGGAGTGTCAGCTATAAACTTTGAGTCGAATTTTCCTCTGTTCAGCAAACAGTATTAACAGGAGTGATCAGAAAGCAGCCCTTTCCCGGCTCCCAAAACACGATCGTGCGCTCTAGGTTTCACCTTTCCCTTCTTTTCTTCCCCGTCAATCTCCACTGTCTAGTAGTAGTGGTAGTACGTTCTTGTTTTTTTACAGTGTACTTTAACCTTTGCGAGTATCTTAATCAGTAATCACGGTCGCGTAGTTGGGAGTAGCACTACCTTGCTCTCCGGATTCTGACGGCGCACGGCAGATATGGGCACTGAAACGTGCTCGGCCCACTGGCCAGTGATAATTGGAAAGTTGGTACACTTGTCTTAACTCTTGAGCATGTGCTGTGTTCTCCCTCCTGCTTACCGGTAACTCAGCCTCCATATTTCCAGGTGTTCGACGTAGGTAAAAATTGATGATCTAGAAGGTTAAACCTACCCTGAACTGTTCCTTCCGTTTTGGCTGGTCACGGTCGGAGGAATCCGATGGAGCTCACTGCACCGGACTGAGCTGTGGTCGCACATGCACGCCGACATGTGGGTCTCTACCACACTCCTCTGTTCCGTTCCTACACCGCCGCGCCAGCGCCGCGCGCGATCTGCGGTGCCACGTCGTTGGGCGGAGGGATCGGCGCGCGATGGCAGAGCTTTTTGGCCGGACCTGGCAGATTGACGCCGATCATCGTTCATCCATGAACCATGATCCATCCAAGCGGCGCTGCTGCAACTTGCAGGTCGCATTCGGCAGCCGGCCGGCGCCGAACCGGAGGAAGGCGACGCGAGTGCCGCGCCAACGACGGAACGAAACGAACAGGGAAATGACAAGCGCAACGGGGAGCCCTGGACATGGTCTCTTCCTCGTCGCGGCGTCACCCTGGTCTCCTCGCTGTTGCGCCGAAGGTGAACGCACGCACGGCGGTGCGTACGACCGGCGTGGTCGATGGGCCCGGCCGGTTGGTCCGGACTGGTCCAACCGCATCCGCGAATGATGATGCAGCTGCTTGCCTGCTTCCCTCCGATCGATCGCCCGCGTGCAACGAACAACCGTCTGGTTCGTCCCAATTTAAGCAGCCCACGACGGGCGTGCCTCCGGCCGGCGGGGACCCGATGCAGCACGCTGCTAAATTTAGCAAGCCATTCAATCAATCTTCACTATTATCTGCATTTGTCCTTTGTAACTGCTCTGGGTTCACCGGCGGCCTCGCTCCGACAATCAAGGAGGCCCATGGCTCTGCATGTCTTCAGTGCAGCACCATGGGAAGGCAGGCAGGGCAAGACGAAGACCGGTAAATGTTTCGGCGACCAACCAGACGAGACGATCGACAGGCAGTAGCATTAAACTGGGCGGGCATACTGTATGTAGGTACCGGAGGCACGGCCGGGTGGCCCTGCGTAAATGGGGCACGCCAACGTCAAACATGACAATGCTGCATGTTCCGTCCAGCTCCAGCTCCAGGTCCAGCCATGGCACCTACTTCATCACTTCATCAGGCAGCCCGCTTTCCTTGCCCGCCATTTAAAGCCGCGCGCAACGAATCGGGGCCCTCCCTCTCGTCGCGCCATTTGCTCCCAAAATCTTTCGCTCTCCATGCAAAGAGGCGCGCAGTTTTTTTCATAAGGTAGCACATATTTGTGACAGCACATTGTTTTAGTGGTAATACGAATGTACATAATTAAAAGAATTACATAAAAAGAAAAGAAGCGTCGCCGTTGTCCGATCATAAATTTTAGATTTTTATCCTGAAGAAAAAATTCTCGCTCGCAAAAACAATGCCTTCTGTAGCATTCACTACTAGTTGACTTCATCATGGAGCGAGTCATCGTGCCACATGATGGTAATATCTAGCAGATCTTCACAATGCTCTCTGAAATCAAACGGCCAGATAAAAAACATAGATGCATATGACCGAATTCCATTTGAGCTAGCAATCTATGGGCATGAAGCGCTAGTGGAGTACACTGGCGGAGCTTTCCGAAACACGACACTCCCACCATATCGATGTGGACATGCATCTTAGGACCGTCTCTATTATTTGCAAGACCAGCAGCCCCAACGCTATCAGTCAATCTCATCGGAACAACAATGGAGAATAAGGTGGCACAAAGCGTTGCTCCATATCGCCGGCGTAGCTGAAGCCACGGTCAACCTTCTTCACAGATTGGGCCCAAAATGGGCCTAGATCTGGCCCATATCATACGCGGCCTTGATATGCCGCCGGAGACAACGGCCGCATTAGCGCGCCCCACCAGCTCGTCAACACCGTTCGCCAAAGTGCCTCAGGCCTCGGCCGCCATGGCCGCGGCGCCCTGTGTCCCCCAGCCAGCGCTGATATCTACACACGCTTCTATTCTTGTAGACACTTGTTGGGCTCCCAAGTGCAGAGGTTTGTAGAACAGCAGCAAGTTTCCCTTAAGTGGATCACCCAAGGTTTATCGAACTCAGGGAGGTTAGAGGTCAAAGCTATCCCTCTCAAGCAACCCTGCAATTACGATACAGAAAGTCTCTTGTGTCCCCAACACACCCAATACACTTGTCAGATGTATAGGTGCACTAGTTCGGCGAAGAGATAGTGAAATACAAGTGGTATAGATGATTATAAGTAGCAAACGTGATGTGAAATAAATATCGCTGCGAGCAAACAAGTACCAAAATAGCAAGTAAACGGTGTGCAATGCTTGGAAACAAGGCCTAGGGATCATACTTTCACTAGTGGACACACTCCCACAATATAACATGATTGAACAAATAAACAACTTCTCTCCACTATGGTACTCTGAATTACTCTCCTATTGAATAACACTAATCATTGTGTAGTGGCTACAGAAGCACCCCTTAAAGTTCATCAAGTACTTGACAAACACCACTCATAGAGATATCCAAATCAAAGCACAACTCAAGATAGATATATTGCAACTTAGACCAAGTACTAACACGGTGCACACACTGTCAACATTACACCATGAAAGGAGGAATAGATCACTTCAATACTATCATAGCAATAATTATTCTCATAATCCATAAGAGATCACAATCGCAGCCTAGACCAAGTACCACCATGATGCACGCACTGTCACCATTACACCATGGCAGGAGGAATAGATTACTTTAATAATACCACTAGAGTACACATAATATCTGAATAATAACATCTACTTGTTCAACATGATACAAAGCTCACGATCACATAAAGATCACATCATGGGAGAGAGAGGTGAACCACATAGCTACCGGTAGAGCCCTCAGCCCCGGGGATGAACTACTCCCTCCTCATCATAGGAGACAGCAAGGTTGATGGAGATGGCGGTGAGGTCGATGGAGACGGCGGAGACGGCGATGGAGACCGATGGAGATGGCTCCGGGGGCACTTCCCCGTCCCGCTAGGCGCAGAAAATGCAAATCAAGTAATATCGAAAGAAGCATTAAGATCCACTATAGGAGTCTTTTCAACAATGAATTGAATTGTGTCCAAATGAGTTTTTGAAGACCCTTTATGATCACTCTTTGGTACACTATTTTCATCAAAAAAGTTTTCAGGACAAATCCAACTAAAATTGTTTTCCAAAGCATCATGAATTCCCGCAAGTTTACAAGGTATTGGCACTCTAAAATCTTCATTGGGTGTACCAACAATTTCAACAGGTGAGCCAAGCTTATTAAATTTCTTAAAAACTTTCCTAGCCTCGATAGCAACATCTCTAAATTCTATGCGCAGAGCTTCAAGGATAAAAGCTTTCTTTTCGGGATCCTCAATATCATGAAGCTTAAGAAACATGTATTGCATAAAAGGATTAAGGTTAGCAAACCTAGCTTCTAACATCTGAACTAAATAAGCAGAAGCAACTTCATAACTAGGAGCAAGCTCAACCAAAGACTTTTTCTCAACTTCTTTATGCATACTAATATGATTAAAGAACTCCTCAATGTTATTTTTCCCAATAATTGAACCACTTCCTACAGAGAGGTCCTCCAGAACGTACTTAGGGAACAACATAATGACTAATAGTACAGAAATAACAACTACCAAGGATTCTAATTTTTTTTGGGTTTTTGATAAAACGATGCAAGTAAAAATAAAGTAAAAGCAAAACTTAAAACAAAGTAAAGGATGTGCGTGCGAAAACTCCCCTCGCAGAAGTCTTCTTCTTCCTCCCCGGCAACGACGCCAGATCACCGTCCAGTTGGGAACCCCAAGAGGAAGGTATGATGAATATAGCAGCAAGGTTTTCCCTCAGTTAAGAAACCAAGGTATATCGATCAGGAGAGGAAGGAGCCAATATAACTGAAGGTGATGCTTGCTAGTCTAGTGACACTCCAACAAGGGCGTCGTTAACGATCGATAACGAGTTAGCGCATCTTCAACTAGTAGCAACGTGGAACCTGCACACAACACAACCAAATACTTTGCTCCCAACTTACGATGAGGTTGTCAATCTCACCGGTTTGCTTGAAACAAAGGAATGAGCGTATCAAGTGGAAAATAGTAATAGTATGCGAGTAAAGTAAACATGTGATAGCAATATAAAGGAAACAGGACCAGGGTCCACAGTTCACTAGTGGTGTCCCTCCATAAGATAAAATAATACATGCTGGGTAAACAAATTACAGTTGGACAATTGATAGAATAAAGACAACGTGCATATGATGAGAGGATCACTATGAGATTTACTCTGGGCATTACAACAAAATACATAGACCGCCATCCAACTGCATCTATGACTAATAATCCACTTGTGGCGAATCAATCCGAGAACTCCACAAGTATTAAGTTGCGAACAACAGATAATTGCATTAAGTAAAGTGTGTAATGTAAACAAAGCATATGCCCACGAGCATATGAATGTTGTTTTCCCCCTAGTAGCAACAGCACATCTACAACCTTAGGGGTTTCTGTCACTCCCCCAGATTAAATAGAGGTATGAACCCACTATCGAGCATAAATACCCCCTCTTGGAGTCACTAGTAACTACTTGGCCAAGATAGCTAGTAACAACGGAGAGCATGCAAGATCATAAACAACATAGAGATAACATAGGATAAATTTCAGTACATCAACTCAAGCATAACACCAATATTCATCGTATCCCAATAAATTAAACATGTAGAATTACATAACGGTGATCTCAATCATGTAAGGCAGCTCATGAGATCTAAACATAAAGCACATGGTGGAGAAGACAACCATCTAGCTACTGCTATGGACCCATAGTCCAAGGTAGACTACTCACTCATCGCTCTGGAGGAAAGCATGGTGATGAAGAAGACCTCCGGTGGTGATTCCCCTCTCCGGCAGGGTGCCGGGAAGAGCTTCTGGACCCTCCCGATCTTCGGGTCGACGGCGGCGGCGGATCGCGATGTGTTCTGGAAAAGTGATCGGGTATTTAGGTTTTTCCCGTCGGGGGGTCTTTATAGGCGAAGGGGCATCGTCAGGAGTGGACCGAGGCTCCCTCACACATAGGGAGCGCGGCCCAGCCCCTGGCCGCGCCGCCCTATTGTGTGGGGCCCTCGTGGCCCCACTCTGTTTCCTCTTTGGTTCTCTGGAAGCTTCGGTGAAATTCTGGGCGACTGGCTTTGGTTTCGTCTAATTACGAGAATATTTCCTGTGTAACTTTTCTGAAACACAAAAACAACAGAAAACAGGGAACTGGCACTGTGGCGACTTGTTAATAGGTTAGTTCCGGAAAATGCATAAAAGTGCCACGAAGTGTAACGAAACACTAAGCAAATAGTGTAAAAACAAGCATGGAGCATCAAAAAATTATAGATACGTTTGAGATGTATCACCCGAAGCCAAGGACTTTACGCCACGTCGACTTCGGTTCGTGGTGTTCGACTCCTGTCATCCTCACGCCAACAACACCAACCTCTACGCCTACAACGACTAAATGCTTGGGGCTCAACGACGACATCGCCCCTAATGATCTGTGGAACAGCAAGCGTTTGACTCCATCATCACAGAGATTTAGCCATCATGTGACTATGCCGCAACAACGACTTCACTACCGTATCAACTTCATTTGGTGCCCTCACACGCGACATGCAAGACTATGACTTCAAGACAAGATTTGAGTCTCTACCCGATTCTACGAATCGACTAGACACTCGGGGGCTACTGACGAGGGTATGACCCCTTGGGTCCTCATGTTTATCATACCCGCTATCGGCCAAGGAACAAGCTCACTCGAAGGATATACATGAAGCCCGCAAGGCCCAACACGCCGACTTGGAGTAGAAGGCAAGAAACCTTGTAAACCCTAACTGGCTGCATATATAAAGCCACCAGGGGCACCCCCTAGACATATCTCATACAGATTGACAACCCTCCACCTACGGCGGCTTCCTGTAACACAACTATGTCATATACTAGATTGCTAGCAGGATGTAGCGATCCTCCACCGAGGGGACGTGAACCTGGGTAAACTTTGTGTGCCCCTTGTCGTTTATCGACCGCCGTCGAGTTCGCCGGATCCCACTCTCTCCTCTCATGAATCGAAAGCCCTCAAACATGGGCATTGCCGGGGAAAAACCTCGTCATGTGGTGTGCTCATTGATTTTCTGGATTAAAAATATCCACCTGGAAACAGATTGGGTGGGTTTGATTGAACTATGTAAGTAGTACTAAAAGAGTAACATGGTGGGGGTCTTTCCAATCCTTCATGAAATTAAGTAACTAAGTGGGTTTCTTTTACTTATTTGTATTTCAGCTTCATAAGATGCGAGTCAAATTCAGTTGCTCACTTAGCTGCTATAAATCCCCAAGAGTGTTACGGGAGTGTGCCTAGTTCACACGGGTGCCACCATTTTTAAAAATCCATGTCTGCAACATGACATGCTTGTGTTGATTAAGAAATAGGCTCTTGATTCACACAAAATGGATTACTAAGGATAGTAATGTTATTTAAATTTGTTTTTGATCAAACATTTGTATGTGTTGGATTTAGATATTTATTATCACTACATGAACAATATAATGAAACTCGTAATATAGTTTTGGAATCTTCATTGAAATTGCATTGAAGAGTTGTTTTGGATATTTATGGCTTGTGATAAAACCTAGAGTGATGGTTCCTTACCATATTTCACGAAGAATAACTGGAATCAACTCATGAAGCTTTAGACTACTCGATAGGTAAGGAATGTAATTCCGTATGAATTTTCAAACTGCAAGATTGGTTTCTAGAGAAATTGGAACACTAAATTAATGTGTATATATTAGGGTGTAGCGGTTGTACGTGTCACTCCAATTATGGGTGTATGGTGCACGATACCTTGAACGCCAACAATAGATCATACATATATGTGTCGATGTGGTACATATTGTGTAACGGGCGAAGCAAGGAAACTTGTTTTAGCTTTGTTGGTGTACACGGTCAACAAATAGGTTTTTATTTTTGGTGTACTTTGTTGATGGCCATTGTCAACAAATAGTAGGCGGAAGTATGGATGTAGACTTGGAAGACACAAAAGAATGCATAAGGATAAGGCATGGAGGAAGACACACAAATGACGATAGGTCAATTTTTCTTACTTGTTAGTGTGACGAATAAGTTGATCGTACACTATTCATACATACTCCACACTTCAGCTTGTCAATATCTTGTTATGGGAAAAGATATATCAGAATACTGGTTAGCTGTTATTTTGATCAGTCTAGTCCTAGTCATTTGAAATTTTACTCTGAGAGAAAGAAAAATCTAATTTGGTTAAACTTTTGTTGCATTCATATTTTTCATAACCCAAGTACAATATCAATTGATACTAATTTCATGTCCATAAATTGTTCGAAAAATTAAACTTACTACTTGTCAAAATCAACTCATGGTCCATCTTTGAGTATGTTTGATTCCAAGTTTCAAAGTATTTCAAATATGCTTCGCTTATCCAGTGACCTGCATGAGAAACTTGTTAAGCATGTTGTGAAAATTCCAAGTTTCAGAATATCTCAAACATGATCACTTCAGCAAAAATATTTATCGCTACGCTCTAAAGCATGCATGAAAACTCAGTGAAGTATTTAATGAAACCTCTCTAAGGTAGAATATGGTTCAATTTTGGATAAAATAAGAGACATTTCCCAAACCAACCGTTTAGAGCAGCAAATGAATGACGGGATATGTCGTTCTCCTGGTGAATGGAGTCAAGCATGTGTGTCTGGATTCTTATATCAGACTATAGCCATTGCATTAAATAGAAAAGAAACTAATAGAAGTTGAAGATGCAGAATGGTAGTGAATAGAGAGAAAGATTCTTATGGTTTTCTTGTTCCTGAAAATATTCTATCTATCTCCTAGACGCCGTAGAGAATCGAGAATTTTCATGTCTTTCAATTCTCGTACTCGTAATTGAAAAGTTACGGCAACATGATTTGCTTTCAAAATATTGCATTCTACTGGTTTGTAAATAAGCTGTACCTAAAGCATATAAAGATTTTGTTTAGCTCGTCAATCTTATGTATATGTAATATAGATGATAACGATTATGATACCTATTTAAGTCTAATCCAATACCTTGTGAATTAAGCTAGACATTTGTGAATTCGCCCTGATTTGCTTGTGCTACATATTTAATATCACTTACTTTATTAATTGAGCAACCTAAAAATAGCATTTTTTTATTGTAAATTACTCGATCAACACCACTGACACCACTAAGGGAAGAAAACCTAGACTACTAGCTATATAGGGGAGCCAGTCTCCCATCTCCTAGTCACTCCGGCCGGCGAGGGGGGGAGGGGAGCCAGCAGGCATGAGAGGACTCTCGAAAGGGGAGGCTAGAGCGAGAGCTAGAGGGGGGGGGGGGGGGGGGGGGGGGGGCTTCCCGAACGGTGTATCATGTGCTATGTGATTATGGTGATTTTGTTGCATGTTGGGTGTAACTGTAACACTGCTTATAGAGTTCCCTGACTCAGTATGTGCTTATGGCTGAAGCTTTAAAAAAAATACAGTACCGATTGCTTGGAACAATTCTTCTTCACCAACAATGGCAAACATTTTGCCATCGTTTCAAGAAGAAGAAATGTACATTGCACCCGTAGCTGCTAGTCTACATGACCACATGAATACTACAGAACTAAGGTGATCAACTGATCATGCCTTGGAACGGAAAGCAGTTTTTATAGAACAAACGGAAAGCAGTTAGCAAGACGACGAATCGACCAAAGTAGCACGTCCCCAGTTCATACGCAGACATATCTCAGAGAGAGAACCCGCTGCTGGGCCTACAGAGAAGCGCGTTGAGCTAGCGCAACGCCTAGCCGAGCAGCTGCCACACACTATCAGCGAGACACAGATCAGAATAACTCATACACGGCGCCGCTTTCCACCTAGACGCGGCACGCTCTCTCGACGCGGATGATACGACGACGGTGGCCAAGCCGCACCGCCGCACCGGACGGGGTGGGGATCCGCGGCCGCGCGCGCCACCGCCGGGACGGACGCGTCGGTTGGCGACTCGGGCACCGCCGCAACCCAGGCGCGCGCGCGCATAGCGGAATCGCGGTGTGGTGCGGTGTAGGCGAATGCCTGACCCCCTTTGCGCGGTGGCCGCCCGACACCAGTCCAGGCTGCAAAAGCCATGGAACATTCTTCCAGCTAGACGATCCACGACACACAGCTAAACTGTAGTGTGCCATACATTAATGCCCGCCATGTGACGCACGATCTATAATTTAGATGTCGCTGACGCTGCGGGATCTGCCTCACGCATACTCCATCGGAATCCTAGTACGTCCAGACTAGATATAATGTATCCATGTCTCATGTCTGCCACATCACCTTGGTCAGAGAGTGCACTATATCTTATTCAAGAATTCGTCACGGGACTATGAGCTATTTTTTGACTCACAGGATGGGGAAAATGACATGAAGGTTTGGTGCACATGGGCACATCCCATTTTTTAAATAAAAAAAATCTAAAATCATATTTCTAAGTTTCAAAAAAATTTAAAATAACATTCCCATGTAGCCAACTATTTATCCCACAAACATGCAAAAAAAATCATGTTAAAATACTTTGTAGTTTAGGCTACACAAAAGTGACAAACTTTTAGATCTAAGTATGTATATATTTAAATCTACAAATTTTATTAGATTTTTTGTAGCACACAATACAAAGAATTCCATAATAAATTTCGCATGATTGTAATTTTACATCATGGACTATGTCTAAATTTATTTTTATAATTTTTTGAAACTTGAAAATATAATATATATATATTTAAAAAAATGGAAGCATTACTAGATTGGGATATCATGTCTAGTTGTATGGGACGAGAATTCTCTTTATGTGGTAAATGGATTTTTCATGAAGTCTATTTCTATAAAATTTATACTGCACGATTCCTATGTTATTATATCCTATACGATATTATCCTATAAATCAAACGACTTCCATAGAAACTTTTCGCATGATCTCAGTCCTACACAAAGCCTTAAAATCTATAAATCAAAGAAACCCCCATGATTCTTTATAATAAGTTAGCCAAGCGGCCAACACAATATTCATAGGCTTACAAAATCTCACGGACAGAGTATTGCTCTCACAATAGCAAAGCACTCCAGAGCACCCACTGAACATGACTACTCGCCCTATCTAGTCGTCGTGAGCCCGTCGGCCATGCGTCGAAAACTCTCACTTTGAAGGAGTTTCGTCTTCGGCCATAGGTCCACCTAGCCCACTCTATCTTTCGTACTATCATCGTTCATGAGGACATGGTCCCATTGAACTCCACATCATTATGGTATTTCCCATATGGACCATCTGACTAAAATAACTGTCGTCCAATAGTTTCTCTTTTCTTTTGTCGGTACAATCCGGTAAGTCTACCAGTCACTTAGGTCGGTATCTGCGTTCGACATCCTATCCATGACATTCCACTACCAAAGAAGTGCCAAACCTCTCTCGTCACGATGTTGTGAGGTAGCAAGTGTGTCAAGGTCTCCGTCTCTTGGTCACATGGTGTCCTAGTGAACATACTACATGGTGAGGAAGACCGCGTCGGGTAGGCCTATATGCTAGCCAACATTTGTTCTTGATCACTAGCCAAGCGAAAAACTTACAAGCCATTGTTGCCCTCTCATGTCGACTATTGAATATCGAGTTCGCGGTGCGAAAAATGTTGCATACACCAATTGGGCTGAGTATTCCCCATATTTGCGCCACGTCCAACAGAAAGTCATATCTCATATGTGAGCCAGCTGCCACCTAGGGCATCGGCCATGTGCGCCCCTCTAACGTCTTGTTTTTGAACCTTACCCGCCAAGTGCGGATAACAGTCGAAAGGCGTATGTGTGTGTCCCATCTAGCCACTTGTCCGTCCAAAACAGACATAAACCTTAGAGAGTATGAACTCATGTGCACTTTCAACAACAATAAAAATAAGAAAGAAAAAATGGTGGCCATGTCATGTCATGCGTCTCAACGTATGTTCAGGGGTCTTCAGCGACTGAGTTGCTGGCTCGTAGTGCATGTTATTTTGATGGCAAGTTTATGGTAAATTTGTACTCGTATGACGTCCTCAATCTTACAAACCTTTTGTACTCCAAATGGTAAAGAAAAGTCTATTCGGACGAGGGGATCAAGCTAAGTACTCCCTCCGGCCCATAATACTCTTCGCTAATATAGATGTATCTATACACATTTTAGTGATAGATACATCCGTATTTGTGAAGAGTAATATGGGTCGGAGGGAGTAACATATTGTCATTGGCAGGCGGATGGAGATATTCGTCGGATTTCGTATAAAGAAATCGAGATATTCGTTGCTCTTCAAGCCCAAGAGTCATCGCCGATCTTCCAGTCGTTGTCACCACCGCATGACAATTGGCGAACACTTTACTATAGATAATCTAATGTATCTCTCGCGAATCGTTAAAATTAAAGGAATGGCGAATTGGTCCAGGGTGTTTTGTAGTGGAACTTCACTTTCTCCAAACATTGGATTAAATATGATTGGCATTTGGCCTTCCCCGCGTTGTATACTAATTAATGTCAAAAACACCATGTCAAGTGTCGCCGTCATGCGATTCGGATTTTGTTGCACCAACTCAAAAGGTAAAGAGAGGAAAAAAGCTCCACACACTAAAGCCTTTAGGCCACTAAGGATTTTTCACAGGAAGTTCGTTTTCAGGATCTTTCTTTTTTTTGAGACATTTTCCGAATCTCTTGATCAAGCAATGACGTGTCTTAGAGCATTTGCTTTCCATTTGTATATTGCAGTCAAAAACTTCGTGTTTCTGATCACTTAAGAAAGAGGTGTTTTTAGTGATCCCTGACAATATGAATTGTTTCTTCCAAAATGTTTTTCTTTATGGGCATCTTCACCTATTCAAATTAGGTCCCATCAAACCCCTCATAAGACTGGTTATAGTGGGGAGTAACATAGGGTAGTGTTATGCATATGACACTACTCTATGTTACTATCTTCATAGTGCATGTTGTCGTAGGGGCAGTATCATAGAAGTCTATATTTATTGCTATATAGACACATTTAGTCTTATGAAGCGTTACTACCTATGTTACTCCTCACTATGAGTAGTCTAAGTTGATGGCAATGAGGTCGGCCCTAGGAGTGACACAAACGGTGGCCAGTTTAATTTATGATCTAGGAAGGTGGCTGGTCACCGTGTTCATGACGTTCCTTAGGCGGGCACAAATGACGTGACGCGATGCGATGCTGTGCGGCTTTCCCACAAGAAGAAGGCATGGTGGCACGGGTGTGGCATCGATGAAACACTCGCCCAACACGCCTACCGGCATCCACCACCGTGAAGCCAATTCCCAGAGCCCACCTCTTTCTTCCCTGCACCGGCGCTGTCACACCCATCGCGCTCGGCGCCCTACACTTCGCCGCCTCGCCGTGCTTGGGCATTGTCATCCAAGATTCATTGGCTTCTTGCAGCTCCTTGGCGAGGTCTATGTCGATCCTTCGCCAAAACAAGGAGAAGATGGCAGCAACGACCCCCATGCTCCATCTCCGATGTTCGAAGAAGGAGAAGGGGCCTCCATTTCCTCCATGTGAGCGAATTTTTCTCAGACGCCCAAAGAAGAAGGAGAAGCTGGTTCTTCCCCCACTGGTGGCAATAAGGAACCGACATGGTGGAAAGTGGAGCTGCAGCTCCAGGTGGCCATGCGCAACCCCAACGACCACTTGGGTAGATGAGGCTAGTGGCACCATCTTTGTACTAGAAGGTCCATCCGGCCACCAACCAGTTTGCATAGTGGTTGTCGGCCAACAACAGCGCCATCATCGATGGTGACAACATTGACAACGATGGCCATGATGTGAAGGCGGAGCCTGACGACCGCTTAGGCTCAGCCTAGGCATCTGGCGATGAGGACAACATGGATAGCATCGTCTTTAGTGCCTTTGACCAGCACTAGTAGATTTAGGACATAGATATCTATGTTTTAATCAAATTTTCATTCAAATCTGTGAACTGGTATCAAATTCTAATGAAAATGCGTCATCTTTTGTATAGTTTTGGATTTGAAATGTTTTAAGAGAAAATCTTTTGGGGATGTTGGTGCGTGCAGTCGCCAATTGACCGACAAATTTTGTCGGCGCCCCTCATAGCATTTGTTCGGTGTGAGTTTTGGACACCATATTGTGAGCACTGGTCCGGATGGGACAATGGTGGCGCTTTCAACGTCACTCTCCCTCATGGAGGCATTGTGTTTTGGAGCAGCTATTGGACGGTGGAGGTAAGAGGTGGAGTGATGTGTATTTATGTCAATGATGATGAGTCTCGATGGCATGTTGTAGCGGGGCCTCGATGTCAGACGTGACATGATGGACTCACACATGGCGATGGTGTTGTCTAGCACCATTGTGGTGGCGGTGGCAGGCCTAACAAGATCAATGCCTTGATGCCTATCCTGGAGATGGGTTGGCGGTAGTTGACGGCGGCGACTTCTAGAATGTGTGCAACTGTGCATGCTGAGGGTCTGCTGGATTGGTTTCTGCTCCCGGCTTGCCATTGGGCGGTTCGGTGGAGCTTCCGTTATTTTAATGATGTGCGTTGTTGTGAGGTCAGGGCAAACGACCCAGTATTTCAATCAAGTTTGTAGGTTTTGCATATGTAGTCGCTAGTGAGTTGGTTTTGGGTTCATCTTTCTATCCTCATTATAAGGCTCTATTAAATAATATAAATAAACAAGGTTATATGCATCATTTTTATACATAAGGTCAATGGTTTCTACCTCCATTTCGAAAATAATATTTGGGGCGCCTTAGAAAAAATTAAGATAATTCTTACAAAATGTTGGAACAACTTGAGACCATCACATTTACTCCCTCTGTTCCATAATACTTGTCGCCAAAATGGATCTATCTAAACATATTTTAGTGTCCATATACATCAATATTAGTGACAAGTTTTATGGAATGGATGGAGTATTTTTATAGGGGACTCGAGATCATCACAATTCACATTTGAACTTTTTTTTGAGACATCACATTTGAAATTGTGATACAAGCTCTTAGCCCATGTTTTAGTGGGCTTTCTAGAACTGGAGCAGTTCTTTCGCTTTCTTTCGGCCCCTTATCCACATCCACAACAACCACCAGTGCTTCCGACCAAACCAAGCGCCATGCCACTGCCGCTGCCCGCCGTGGGCACTGGCCCTGCGGCACCGCTGGCTCCGGTCACCGCCGCAGCGGCCGCGACTCCCCTTAGATATCGTCCCACACGGCTCCGCGCCTCTCCGTCGACGGCATCCTCTCCGTCAACCTCGGCGGTCTCCAGCCCCCCTCCCCGGCCGTCTGCGAGGCATTCCCGCAAACACCTGGCGGGCAGAGGCGACGCCCCGGCGAGGCCCTCCAAGGACCGGGTGTTCTTCCTCGATGTCAACCCGATCTGCTTCCGTGGCTCCCAGCGCAGCCTCAGCGCCTTCGCTCGCTGGCTCGCGCTCTTCTTCTCGCATGTCAGCCTCCGTGACCCCGTCGTCGCCGTGAGGACACCCTCCCAGACTTTACAATGGAGGTACCTTTGCGTGCTCCTTTCAGTGCTTTGTTAATTTAAGTTCCATTGTGCCAGGTTTTCGACGGGGCAGGCGGGAACGAGTACCGGAGGCGGCTGATGCCGTCCTACAAAGCTCACCGGACTCGAGGCGTAGGCACTGGTGCCGATTCGCGTGTCGTAGACGTGCTCCGCGAGTGCAATGTTCCGGTGGGTGAACCAGAGATAGATGACAAACACAGTTTTATTAAATTCCGCGTTCCACAAATGCTCTTTTGGTATAGTTCTGATGCTATTTTTATGGTAAACCTCAGATTGTGCAAGTGGATGGATATGAGGCAGATGATGTAGTGGCTACCTTGACAGAGCAAGTATTACAGAAGGGTTATAGAGTTGTCATTGGCTCACCAGATAAGGACTTCAAGCAGCTGATATCTGATGATGTTCAGTTAGTTATGCCCATTCCTGAGATTGGCCGATGGTCGTTTTATACACTGAGGCATTATGTTGCACAGTACAAGTGTGATCCAACTGCAGATTTAAGCCTCAGTGAGTGTATATCTTGTCTGTTAGTCCGCAATTGCTATTTTTGTTAGATCATTTGCACTCTGGTTCTATCTTGTCAACTAACGAATTTAAAGTTATGTGGCGTAGGATGCTTTATGGGCGATGAAGCGGATGGTGTTCCTGGAATCCAGCATCTGGCGCCTGGTTTTGGTCGCAAGACTGCGGTGAAATTACTAAACAAACATGGTTCATTAGAAAACTTGCTTAAGACAGCTGCGGTTAGAACTGTTGGCAAGGAGTATGCCCAGGATGTTCTTGTGAAGCATGCAGATTACTTGCGGAAAAACTATGAAGTTCTTAGCTTGAGGAGGTATGAATTCCCAGATATAAAGAAACGTAGAACTTCTATCTGCTCATATCCATACCGTTAGAATGTATACACGATATCTGCATTGTGGGGCCAATGTAGATAGCTTACTTTGCTAAACTATGGAACTTATATTGTCTTTTATTATCACGCAATAGTGTGCAAAAAGTGTCTTCGGCACCAGTGCTCTTGGTTTTTGGAAAACATATTTCCTTTATTCTAAGAAAACACTGAAATTAAATACACATATACATATGAACACTCCAAAGGTATGGTAGAAATTTTCGGAGGAAAATATTTTGTATTTTGAGCTATAAAAAAAAGACAAATTTCTGTCAGAATCTATCCATATACACAGCCACAAATTTGTGAATATTCTGTAGCTCAAAATACAACACAATTTCTACCAAAACTTCTCACAATTATTCAGGACATGTGCATGTATTCATGAAATAAATTTTAAGATTTTTTGAAACACTTTAATACAGTTCTTAAATATTTTCAAAACCAGGAGAGCACCAAATCTGCTCTCCAACTGTATTTTAATACAATAGCATACCAGAATAAGCCTTGGAACTTACTAGGTATATACATTTCTCACTATACAAGACTGTAAATATATTAGCATACCAGAAGTGTGGTTGCACATATGCCTTTATAGTAATATTCTGAATGCATATTTTATTGAGTATGAGAAATTGACGTATTGTTTCTCTTGGTGCAGGGATGTAAATGTTCAGCTTGATGAGAGATGGTTATCCACAAGGGACACTTGCAATGACACGAGTGTATTATCTAATTTCATCCTTAAATTCAATGAAGGAAGAAGCTAAATAGCAGGTAAAAGAAATATAGTGCCAAGTTTGTTCCTCATAAATTCTGTGTTATAATGAAAGATTTCAATTGTTAAATGACACCTAATATCTAGCAAGTTAACTATAATGTTTGCTTGGTCAGGGAATTTTGATCACCGATCATTATTTGTAATATACTGAAATTTAGTGGTATAATCTCATGGATTGTAGCTCGACGTGGCTGCAAACAGAGGCTGGGAGGTCTCTTTTCATGTGTAGTTGATCTCCTGGAGTAAACTAAAAGTAGTATACTTTCTTGGATCAGTATAATAATTTTGTTGTCTGTGGAGTCTGTATTACTTGTTCTGGTAGCCGCCAGGTGCTGTTTGTCACTTAACAGAAGGGACATTTTTGCGGGTTTCCTAGACATTCATGCCCTGAAGATGTCAGATACAGTAGCATTGCTCGGTGTGTGTTAATGACCATTCTATGTTCAGAACTGGAAATGAACAGAGGCAGTGAGGCAAGTATCTAACCAACCCACTCACTTTTTTATCTGGTTGAACGAGCAGGTGGTGCTGGCTACAGAATGCAAGAGATGTGGTCCAGTCCAGGAGCAGCCTAGTACGTGCAGAGTCATAGTTAGTCATCAACGTCTCACCGAAGACATGCTATCTCAGCGCTTTTGTCATGCTAGTGGCATATCTTCAGAGGAACCAACAAAGATTCAAGAAGAGAACATCAGCACAGGACATGCTGAGGGAGAGTGAAGCCAAGCTAGACCAAATCTTGGCGACAGATCTGATATTCCGATGTATCCTCGGATGCTATTACTCGCTGCGAAATGAATAATGTGTGTTGCTCTCGGTTCAATGAACGCTGGCCCAGTTGGATTTGTGAAATGGACGACTGATTGACCTGGTTAGATAAGAATGAATCTGATGTGCATAGCTATGATCTGTTTCTAGCTTTTTCTTTCGTTAATAATTCAGTTCCACAAAGTAAAGTTTCACTATGGACCCGGAAGAACGGGGAGTTCCGAACGGGAGGTTATAAAGTTATATATACAATGATTTGCAAAGAGCATCTTTGTTGCCTCGAGGGGCATGGCCTGGACCTGAAATCTTGGGGACTTGGTCGTGCAAGGCTCCAAAAAAAAGCAGCTGCGCGAGCAGTGTCTTGCGACCGTTGCAATCGAGATGGAATCCAAGGTCCAACCCTAGGAACAGCCTCAGATCACATACTGCTCCGTTCTACACGATTCTCTGCAGCTCCGTAGCACAAAAATGGAGTGTCAGCTATAAACTTTGAGTCGAATTTTCCTCTGTTCAGCAAACAGTATTAACAGGAGTGATCAGAAAGCAGCCCTTTCCCGGCTCCCAAAACACGATCGTGCGCTCTAGGTTTCACCTTTCCCTTCTTTTCTTCCCCGTCAATCTCCACTGTCTAGTAGTAGTGGTAGTACGTTCTTGTTTTTTTACAGTGTACTTTAACCTTTGCGAGTATCTTAATCAGTAATCACGGTCGCGTAGTTGGGAGTAGCACTACCTTGCTCTCCGGATTCTGACGGCGCACGGCAGATATGGGCACTGAAACGTGCTCGGCCCACTGGCCAGTGATAATTGGAAAGTTGGTACACTTGTCTTAACTCTTGAGCATGTGCTGTGTTCTCCCTCCTGCTTACCGGTAACTCAGCCCTCCATATTTCCAGGTGTTCGACGTAGGTAAAAATTGATGATCTAGAAGGTTAAACCTACCCTGAACTGTTCCTTCCGTTTTGGCTGGTCACGGTCGGAGGAATCCGATGGAGCTCACTGCACCGGACTGAGCTGTGGTCGCACATGCACGCCGACATGTGGGTCTCTACCACACTCCTCTGTTCCGTTCCTACACCGCCGCGCCAGCGCCGCGCGCGATCTGCGGTGCCACGTCGTTGGGCGGAGGGATCGGCGCGCGATGGCAGAGCTTTTTGGCCGGACCTGGCAGATTGACGCCGATCATCGTTCATCCATGAACCATGATCCATCCAAGCGGCGCTGCTGCAACTTGCAGGTCGCATTCGGCAGCCGGCCGGCGCCGAACCGGAGGAAGGCGACGCGAGTGCCGCGCCAACGACGGAACGAAACGAACAGGGAAATGACAAGCGCAACGGGGAGCCCTGGACATGGTCTCTTCCTCGTCGCGGCGTCACCCTGGTCTCCTCGCTGTTGCGCCGAAGGTGAACGCACGCACGGCGGTGCGTACGACCGGCGTGGTCGATGGGCCCGGCCGGTTGGTCCGGACTGGTCCAACCGCATCCGCGAATGATGATGCAGCTGCTTGCCTGCTTCCCTTCCGATCGATCGCCCGCGTGCAACGAACAACCGTCTGGTTCGTCCCAATTTAAGCAGCCCACGACGGGCGTGCCTCCGGCCGGCGGGGACCCGATGCAGCACGCTGCTAAATTTAGCAAGCCATTCAATCAATCTTCACTATTATCTGCATTTGTCCTTTGTAACTGCTCTGGGTTCACGGCGGCCTCGCTCCGACAATCAAGGAGGCCCATGGCTCTGCATGTCTTCAGTGCAGCACCATGGGAAGGCAGGCAGGGCAAGACGAAGACCGGTAAATGTTTCGGCGACCAACCAGACGAGACGATCGACAGGCAGTAGCATTAAACTGGGCGGGCATACTGTATGTAGGTACCGGAGGCACGGCCGGGTGGCCCTGCGTAAATGGGGCACGCCAACGTCAAACATGACAATGCTGCATGTTCCGTCCAGCTCCAGCTCCAGGTCCAGCCATGGCACCTACTATCATCACTTCATCAGGCAGCCCGCTTTCCTTGCCCGCCATTTAAAGCCGCGCGCAACGAATCGGGGCCCTCCCTCTCGTCGCGCCATTTGCTCCCAAAATCTTTCGCTCTCCATGCAAAGAGGCGCGCAGTTTTTTTCATAAGGTAGCACATATTTGTGACAGCACATTGTTTTAGTGGTAATACGAATGTACATAATTAAAAGAATTACATAAAAAGAAAAGAAGCGTCGCCGTTGTCCGATCATAAATTTTAGATTTTTATCCTGAAGAAAAAATTCTCGCTCGCAAAAACAATGCCTTCTGTAGCATTCACTACTAGTTGACTTCATCATGGAGCGAGTCATCGTGCCACATGATGGTAATATCTAGCAGATCTTCACAATGCTCTCTCTGAAATCAAACGGCCAGATAAAAAACATAGATGCATATGACCGAATTCCATTTGAGCTAGCAATCTATGGGCATGAAGCGCTAGTGGAGTACACTGGCGGAGCTTTCCGAAACACGACACTCCCACCATATCGATGTGGACATGCATCTTAGGACCGTCTCTATTATTTGCAAGACCAGCAGCCCCAACGCTATCAGTCAATCTCATCGGAACAACAATGGAGAATAAGGTGGCACAAAGCGTTGCTCCATATCGCCGGCGTAGCTGAAGCCACGGTCAACCTTCTTCACAGATTGGGCCCAAAATGGGCCTAGATCTGGCCCATATCATACGCGGCCTTGATATGCCGCCGGAGACAACGGCCGCATTAGCGCGCCCCACCAGCTCGTCAACACCGTTCGCCAAAGTGCCTCAGGCCTCGGCCGCCATGGCCGCGGCGCCCTGTGTCCCCAGCCAGCGCCTGATATCTACACACGCTTCTATTCTTGTAGACACTTGTTGGGCCTCCAAGTGCAGAGGTTTGTAGAACAGCAGCAAGTTTCCCTTAAGTGGATCACCCAAGGTTTATCGAACTCAGGGAGGTTAGAGGTCAAAGCTATCCCTCTCAAGCAACCCTGCAATTACGATACAGAAAGTCTCTTGTGTCCCCAACACACCCAATACACTTGTCAGATGTATAGGTGCACTAGTTCGGCGAAGAGATAGTGAAATACAAGTGGTATAGATGATTATAAGTAGCAAACGTGATGTGAAATAAATATCGCTGCGAGCAAACAAGTACCAAAATAGCAAGTAAACGGTGTGCAATGCTTGGAAACAAGGCCTAGGGATCATACTTTCACTAGTGGACACACTCCCAACAATATAACATGATTGAACAAATAAACAACTTCTCTCCACTATGGTACTCTGAATTACTCTCCTATTGAATAACACTAATCATTGTGTAGTGGCTACAGAAGCACCCCTTAAAGTTCATCAAGTACTTGACAAACACCACTCATAGAGATATCCAAATCAAAGCACAACTCAAGATAGATATTATTGCAACTTAGACCAAGTACTAACACGGTGCACACACTGTCAACATTACACCATGAAAGGAGGAATAGATCACTTCAATACTATCATAGCAATAATTATTCTCATAATCCATAAGAGATCACAATCGCAGCCTAGACCAAGTACCACCATGATGCACGCACTGTCACCATTACACCATGGCAGGAGGAATAGATTACTTTAATAATACCACTAGAGTACACATAATATCTGAATAATAACATCTACTTGTTCAACATGATACAAAGCTCACGATCACATAAAGATCACATCATGGGAGAGAGAGGTGAACCACATAGCTACCGGTAGAGCCCTCAGCCCCGGGGATGAACTACTCCCTCCTCATCATAGGAGACAGCAAGGTTGATGGAGATGGCGGTGAGGTCGATGGAGACGGCGGAGACGGCGATGGAGACCGATGGAGATGGCTCCGGGGGCACTTCCCCGTCCCGGCAGGGTGCCGGAATAGAGACTTCTGTCCCCCGAAATTTGGCTTCGACGGCGGCGGCGCTGCGGAACTATTCTGGAAATTTCGCTGACTCCTTTAGGGTTTTCCGTCCCGAGGCTTTATATAGGCGAAGGGGCGTCGTCAGAGGGGGAGCCAGGCGCCCTCACACGGGGCTCGCGCGGCCAGGGGCCTGGCCACGCCACCCCTGTGTGTGGGGCCCTGGTGGCCCCACTCCTTCTCTCCTTCGGATCTCTGGAAGCTTCCGGGTAAAATAAGACTTCAGGAACTTGTTTCGTCCAATTTCGAGAATATTTCCTGTGTATCACTTCTGAAACACAAAAACAGCAGAAAACAGGAAACTGGCACTGTGGCAACTTGTTAATAGGTTAGTTCCGGAAAATGCATAAAAGTGTCACGAAGTGTAACAAAACATCGGGTAAATGGTGTAAAAACAAGCATGGAGCATCAAAAATTATAGATACGTTGGAGACGTATCAGCATTCCCAAGCTTAACTCCTGCTCGTCCCCGAGTAGGTAAGTGATAACAAAAGAATAATTTTTGAGGTGACATGCACCTACACAATCTTGATCATATATGTAAGCATTTGTGAGCTGGGATCATAAGAACTTAAAACATGGGCATGAAAGATATAATCTTTGACAATAAAAACTTAGCAACCATGTTATAACATGTAAATGAACACAAACAAAAGATCATGAAAATGAAACAATGAAAGTCAAACGTGTGTTCAAATCATAAGGAAAAACATACAAATGGTTTTCAGCTTGTCCTTCAAAGAGAGCAAAACATAAATGCATAGGACACCTTCAAGTTTAAGAGGGCGACTAGATACAAATAATTTGAGAACAAGTGAAACCAACAATATGAATCAATCAATGAACTTTGGGACAATGCATATTACACTAAGAATGACAACTATGCTCTCTTAGACGGTGCATAAAGGTAGAAGGTGGTGACTCAACATAAAAGTAAAAGAAAGGCCCTTCGCAGAGGGAAGCAGTGATTAAACATGTGCTAGAGCTTTTCATTTGTAAAACAGAGAGATAAAACTTGGGTTTTGAGAGGTGGTTGCTTTTGTCAACGACTGACAATGGGGTTCTTACTATCTTCCATACAAAAATGAAGCAAGTTTTTGAGAGAGAGATTGGCACTTTTGTGCTCTTTTATAAAGCTTGGCACTCATCCCCACCTTTTTCCCTTTCTCAAACCATGGCTAACCGATTCCATCGGGTGCCCACCAACATTCACATTCCATGGAGGAGTGCCTTTTTTTCTTTTCTTTTTTTCTTTTTCTTTTCTTTTTGGAATAAGCAATATGGAAGACAGCAAATCCGACCACTACGTCCCCATGAGCTAAAAACAGTGGCACAAAACGAGAAGTGTTTTGAAGGTTTTTTGAAAGGTAGCACATGAAAATTTACTTTGGAATGGCTTGCAAATACCATGCATAGGAATTTATAGTGGACACAATGGCAAACTTGGTTTTTGGGAGTTGGATGCACGAGTAGAGCTCATACTCAGTACAAAATGAGGGCTAGCAAAAGACTGGGAGCGACCAACTAAGAGAACAATAACGGCCATAATCATGCAAAGCGACAAAGCGACATTAAAAGAAGCATAAGATGGCATCAAAAGTCAAAAACTAAATGATCATAGAGGCTATAGGCGACTTTGTAAGAGTCTAACATGTGTGAGCATGCGCCAAGTCAACCCAAATAAAGCATCAAGGAGAAAACCAAAATAATGCTTCCATACAATAAAAACAACGCATGATTTTTTCAAAGGCTCATTAAGCAATCTCAGTCATTTGAGACAAGTCATGCTACAGCAAAACCACTAAGCATACTATCAAAAAGACATCAAGCATGATATGAAAAGGCCTAAGCCGCAGTCTACACAAGCTCCTTCTTGTACCACTTTTTTGCACAAAGCTTTTTCTCTTTTCCAACACCATTCGAACTTTTTATAAACACCTCTTTTGATAAAAACCAATAAAGACCAGAGGCAAAAATACACCTTGATGTAAAGATAAAACAAGATCTGAACAAAAATCAAGGTGAAAAACAAAGGCTAAACGCAGTAGCAGAAAAAGAGAACACTCGTTGAACGATAAGAGTGAAAACTAGAGTGTTCTTGGCAAATGAAAAACGAGTTCATCTCCTCCAAAAGAAACATGATGTAATATAACCATTTATTGCAGCAAATAAAGCAAAAGAAAACTAAAAACAAAAACAACTGACGCTCCAAGAAAAACGCATAGTGTATGAAGCAATAAAAATATAGTATTTTGAAAGGTGACCTGATTTTTCCGATGAAGAAGGGGTGCCTCGGGGGCATCCCCAAGCTTTGACGCTTGTACTTCTTGGGTATTTATTGGGGGTTGCATGGGCATCCCCAAGCTTGAGCTTTTGTCCATTCTTCAACTCATCTCATCACTCTCCAATCCCTACACTTGAAAACTTCCTTCATACAAAACTAAACACAAATCTATTAGCAACATTAGTGCAAGCATAACATATAATCAACCTATTTTTGCTTCAAGTTTCAACCCAAAACCACCACATATAAATTATATACTACTGTAGCAACCTCCCAAAAAGTTCCATGATCAAAAGAACTCAAAAAGAAAGCGATAAAGCGGCAGACACAAATATTGGCAGAAATCTGTCAAAACTGAACAACTGACAAAGGTCGAATTTTTGAGGGGTTTTCTGTTGCTCAAATCAAAAAGTGTTCAACTAACGAAAGTTTGGATATAACCTGGGGCATGTGCACAAGAAATCGCAGGTCCAAAAGATAAACAGAGATTTTTCACGAATTTTTACAGTGCAGCACCGAAAACAGTTTCAGGACAGCAACATCCCCAAATCTTTACCTCACTCGAATTAGAGGCTTCTCTTGGCACAACAACAAAATAAAAAGGATAAGGAGCGGTCATTACAGTAGTAATGACTTCCAAGACTCAAATAAAAGAAAAAGTACTGAAAGTAAAACATTGGGTTATCTCTCAAGAGTGCTTTTCTTTAACGCCTTTGAGCTAGGCGCAGTAATTTGCAAAGATGCTCATGTGGGCGCCATATAAGAGCTTGAGGCAAAGGCGCCATATAGGAACTTAAAGCAATAGAGAGCATCAAAAAGCAAGTATGGAACACATTTAAATCTAAACCACTTCCTATGAAAAATAGTCTTGTAAAGAGACAAGTCATGAAAGCGCAAAGCAAAAAGCATAGGAAGGCAAAACAAGTACAACTTCAAGAATTGCAACATAAAGAGGGGAAACTCAATATTGTTGAGATCCATCAAACCATGTTTCCCTCTCTCATAATAACTTTTAGTAGCATCATGAATAGAATTAACAATATAACTATCACATAAAACATCCCTATCATGAGCCACATGCATAAAAGAATTAATACTCACCATAGGAACAATAGTAGTAGGAGCAGATTCAACAGAATAATTATTCTCATCACCATAATTATCATAAATAGGAGGCATATTGTAATCATAACTAATTTTGTCCTCAATAGTAGGTGAACTGAAAATATTATACTCATCATCATAGCCATCATAAACTAGAGGTTTAGTATCATCGCAAGCTAAAGAATAGCTATTTAGCAAAGCATATTCTTAAAACATATCATCATAAGAAGGAACATCACATATGGGAGATAAAATATCATCAGAGCAAACCTTCTCCACTAAAGCTGGGGAACTAAAAGTATCATGCTTAACAAAACCAGATTCCCAAGCTTAGACTTTTCTATAGCATTAGCAACAACGGTGTTCAAAACATTCATACTAACAACACTATTAACATGCAAATTAAGCTCCAAAGGATTTTCAATTTTCTCTTCAAACACTTCATATCTAAACTCAGGAAAAAGACTAGAGAACTCTTTATTTTCCATTAAGCCAAACTAGTGAAAATAAAAACAAGAAACAAAAAGATGTAATTGCAGAATCTAAAGGAAATAACTTCGAGCACTCGCACAGGAGGATGCGAGTACCTTTTACCTTACCTCCTCGGCAACGGCGCCAGAAAATAGCTTGATATCTACACACGCTTCTATTCTTGTAGACACTTGTTGGGCCTCCAAGTGCAGAGGTTTGTCGAACAGCAGCAAGTTTCCCTTAAGTGGATCACCCAAGGTTTATCGAACTCAGGGAGGTTAGAGGTCAAAGCTATCCCTCTCTAGCAACCCTGCAATTACGATACAGAAAGTCTCTTGTGTCCCCAACACACCCAATACACTTGTCAGATGTATAGGTGCACTAGTTCGGCGAAGAGATAGTGAAATACAAGTGGTATAGATGATTACAAGTAGCAAACGTGATGTGAAATAAATATCGCTGCGAGCAAACAAGTAACAAAATAGCAAGTAAACAGTGTGCAATGCTTGGAAACAAGGCCTAGGGATCATACTTTCACTAGTGGACACACTCCCAACAATATAACATGATTGAACAAATAAACAACTTCTCTCCACTATGGTACTCTGAATTACTCTCCTATTGAATAACACTAATTATTGTGTAGTGGCTACAGAAGCACCCCTTAAAGTTCATCAAGTACTTGACAAACACCACTCATAGAGATATCCAAATCAAAGCACAACTCAAGATAGATATTATTGCAACTTAGACCAAGTACTAACACGGTGCACACACTGTCAACATTACACCATGAAAGGAGGAATAGATCACTTCAATACTATCATAGCAATAATTATTCTCATAATCCATAAGAGATCACAATCGCAGCCTAGACCAAGTACCACCATGATGCACGCACTGTCACCGTTACACCATGGCAGGAGGAATAGATTACTTTAATAATACCACTAGAGTACACATAATATCTGAATAATAACATCTACTTGTTCAACATGATACAAAGCTCACGATCACATAAAGATCACATCATGGGAGAGAGAGGTGAACCACATAGCTACCGGTAGAGCCCTCAGCCCCGGGGATGAACTACTCCCTCCTCATCATAGGAGATAGCAAGGTTGATGGAGATGGTGGTGAGGTCGATGGAGACGGCGGAGACGGCGATGGAGACCGATGGAGATGGCTCCGGGGGCACTTCCCCGTCCCGGCAGGGTGCCGGAACAGAGACTTCTGTCCCCCGAAATTTGGCTTCGACGGCGGCGGCGCTGCGGAACTATTCTGGAAATTTTGCTGACTCCTTTAGGGTTTTTCGTCCCGAGGCTTTATATAGGCGAAGGGGCATCGTCTGAGGGGGAGCCAGGCGCCCTCACACGGGGGACGCGCGGCCAGGGGCCTGGCCGCGCCACCCCTGTGTGTGGGGCCCTGGTGGCCCCACTCCTTCTCTCCTTCGGATCTCTGGAAGCTTCTGGGTAAAATAAGACTTCAGGAACTTGTTTCATCCAATTCCGAGAATATTTCCTGTGTATCACTTCTGAAACACAAAAACAGCAGAAAACAGGGAACTGGCACTGTGGCAACTTGTTAATAGGTTAGTTCCGGAAAATGCATAAAAGTGCCACGAAGTGTAACGAAACATCGGGTAAATGGTGTAAAAACAAGCATGGAGCATCAAAAATTATAGATACATTGGAGACGTATCAGCGCCCCACCACCTCCCATAATGCGCCACCACGGAGCCCTCTTTAGCCCTCCGTTGATCGATGGAAAGAGCACCGCCACCGCCATTAGCATCGATAGCAGCGGCAGCTTGAGGGGCAGGAGATGGGGAGGGGAAGGGGGGTTATAGGGTTTGGGATGTGTGTTACAAAAGCGATAGGCAAAAACGAAGAACGAAAAAGAAATCACAGCGGGGAACACAAGATTTTAACATGCAAAACCCTCTCCAACAAAGAGAGGTAAAAACCAAGGGCGCCAGCCAGCAAAACTTCACTATATCTGGAGTGTTTACAAACGCCGTGGGTAACCCTAATGATGCGATCCAACCCTAGCCGGCGGCTGATACGTCCCAAACGTATCTATAATTTTTGATGCTACATGCTTGTTCTTACACCATTTGCTTAGTGTTTTGTTACACTTCGTGGCACTTTTATGCATTTTCTGGGACTAACCTATTAACAAGATGCCACAGTGCCAGTTCCCTATTTTCTGCTGTTTTTGTGTTTCAGAAAAGTTACACAGGAAATATTCTCGGAATTAGACGAAACAAAAGCCGAACATCCCAATATTTAACGAAGCTTCCAGAAGTCTGAAGAGGAGACGGAGGGGGGCCACAGGGCGGCCACACCACAGATTGGCGCGGCCTGCCCCTGGCCCGCGCCCCCTGGTGGTGAGGCCACCCTGGCCCACCTCTAGTGCCGCCCCTTCGCCTATAAAGATCCCCTGATGGGAAAAACCTAAGGACCCGATCAATTTTCCAGAAACACATCGCGATCCGCCGCCGTCGTCGACCCGAGATCAGGAGGGTCCAGAAGCTCTTCCCGGCACCCTGTCGGAGAGGGGAATCGCCACCGGAGGTTTTCTTCATCGCCATGCTTGCCTCCGGCGCGATGAGTGAGTAGTCTACCTTAGACTATGGGTTAGGGATGGCACCCGCAGGGTATGGGTGCGGGTGGAACCACCCCATACCCATACCCATCTCCCTTGATCTTACCCATCACCCGTACCCATACCCGCCAATGGGTACAAAATTTTCCCATACCCGTCACCCGCCAGGGTAAATGGGTACCCGCGGGTAAAAATACCCGCATTTACAACACATCAATTTGAGCAAAACAATAGTCATAAACAACATATAACCATAATTTAATAACAACATATTATAAGCGACAACACATACTTGTGAACAACAACACATTCTCATAAATAACCACACTTGCGCACAATAGCACCGTATTAATTTAGTACGCTGATACTCCAGAGGCCCACATATCAGACTATTAGATGGGTATCTGGGTATACGGGTATGGGTTTTAGGATCCCATACCCATACCCGCTCTACCCAATGGGTATAGATTTTTCTTATTTGTATACCCATGGGTATTTTTTTGTCCCATACCCGTACGTCTAATGGGTATTTACCCGGCGGGTACGCGAGTGACGGGTACCCATTGCCATCCCTACTATGGGTCCATAGCAGTAGCTAGATGGTTGTCTTCTCCACCATGTGCTTCATGTTTAGATCTCGTGAGCTGCCATACATGATCGAGATCACCTTTGTGTAATTCTACATGTTGTGTTTGTTTGGATCCAATGAATATTGGTGTTATGTTAAGTTGATGTGCTGAATATTATCTTATGTTATCTCTATGTTGTTTATGATCTTGCATGCTCTCCGTTGTTAGTAGCTATCTTGGCCAAGTAGATACTAGTGACTCCAAGAGGGGGTATTTATGCTCGATAGTTGGGTTCATGCCTCTATTTAATCTGGGGGAGTGACAGAAACCTCTAAGGTTGTAGATGTGCTATTGCCACTAGGGAGAAAACAACAATATTGTGTCCAAGGACATTCGTTTTGTTTATATTACATACTTTGCTTAATGCAGTTATCTATTGTTCGCAACTTAATACTCGTGGGGTGTTCGGACGATATCCCCGTGGGTGGATTATTAGTCATAGATGCAGTTGGATGGCGGTCTATGTATTTTGTTGTAATGCCCAGAGTAAATCTCATAGTGATCCTCGTTGAAAGGGCATTTCCCTAATAAATGTATTTTGGTGTTTGTTAACAACATTTGGTGAATTAACCATTCTATTTAAGTTCTGCAGATTTTCTAGGTTAATTCAGAATCTCGCGGAGGTTCACCCAAAAAGGGAAGAAAAGATCGAAGCCCGTAGTCCAGTAGTGGAGTTAGGGCTTAGTGGTCTTATAGGGTGCTTCGCGAAGGTGGAATTGGTGGAGAGGGGATCCTCGAAGTACTGCTATTGCTACTTCTAGGGCGGAGACTCCGGCCCTGGTGGCCGGAGACTCCGGCCTAGGAGTATTGCCCTAGCAATCCTCCCAGTTGGTCTAAGCAGAGACCTGCCCGGAGTTGGGCCGGAGACTTTTGTCTCTGGCCGGAGACTCCGGGTGGGGCGGAGACTCCGGTCCCAGTGGCCGGAGACTCCGGTCTCTCTGGCTGGGTTAGGGTTTGCTAAGGAGGTGGTCTATGCAGTGACCAGGCCGGAGTTGGGCCGGAGACTTCTGTCTCTGGCCGGAGACTCCGGCCCTGGAGTCACTTAGGGCGGAGACTCCGGCCCTCCTGGCCGGAGACTCCGGCCCTAGTCGACCAGCAACGGCTACATTTCGAGGAGGAGTATATAAAGCCTTCTTCTTCCTCAAGAGAAGGTTGCGGCTTCCACTCTCTCTCCACCATTGTTCCAAAGCTTCAAAGCTCAAGATCTCTCTCCCTAGCCAATAGAACTCAAAGCCCTTTTGGGATTTGAGGGAGAAGACCTAGATCTACACTTCCACCAAGGCGATTTGATTTCCCCCCTCTCTTTGTTGAGGGGCTTGTTACTTGTGTGATTCATCGGATTTATAGCCGGAAGAAGCCGTCCCCCAAGCTTGACTTTGTGTGTAAGAGCTTGGTGGGCCTATTGGGAGCCTCCAATTGAGTTGTGGAGCTTGCCCCAATACTTTGTGTAAAGGTGTCGTGCCGCCTTCAAGGGCATCGCTTAGTGGAGCGTGAACTCGCCTTTGTGGCTTGTTCACCGGAGAATAGGGTGAGCCTTTGTGGCGTTGGTGGCCTTTGTGGCACCACACCTCTCCAACGTAGACGTACTTCCCGTAACAAGGAAGGAACTACGGGAATACATCCTCGTGTCTTCGTGTCTCCATTGCGGTGACCTCTATCCTTTACTTGTGCCTTTACTTATATTGTTATTGCTAGCTTGCTTGTCACTCTAGGTAAATTCACTTAGTATCACATCTAGAGAATTTACCTTCTTGTCTAGCCCTAACTTGAAAAGAATTAAAATTATTGGGTAGCTCCTATTCACCCCCCCTCTAGTCGCTCATACGATCCTTTCAATTGGTATCAGAGCGTGGTCTCTTATTCGGGCTTAACCGCCTAAGAGTTTGAGCAACTATGGAAGGGGATAAGGGTAATGAAACTCCTCCCGAAAGTACTCCTCCATCTATCTCTTCCTCTTCAATCTCACGTGAAGAGCATTTGGCGTCCTTGGACACAATGCAAACCACTATGAGATTGGAGATGAAGGCTATGTTTGAGGAATACTTTGGAAGAAAACCTTCCGGGCCCACCGACCCAAACACCACTCCTAGTGTGGAACTCTCCTTGGCTAAGGTGAAGCCACCTAACAATGGCTCCACCTCCGCCGAGAATAAAGGTGACTCTCCTAAGGAAAATGATGGTCCGGCAAAGGGTGCTAACATTCCACCCCCTAACACTTACTCTCCTCCGCCGGTCCATTATCCTATGCCACACATTAACAACATGGGATCTCCTCCTAAGCTTGATTCTCGCAATTTTATTAAATGGCAAGGACTAATGAAATCTCATATTTCTAGCTCTTCTACTCATTTGTGGAGGGTCATACAAAATGGCTTTGCACCTCATGATCCTCTCAATTTGACCGGAAGGGAAGAAGTTGATGAGCAACTCAATGCCACCGCCAAGCATCTCCTTCAACAGGCCGTACCGGATACTCATGCGGTACACATCAACAACTTGAACACTGCCAAGGAAGTATGGGACTATCTCACTATGCTCTTCATTGGGAATGAAAGTATTCGGTCCTCCAAGTTTGATGAGCTCAAAAGTGAAGAAAGGGATTTCATTATGCGTGATAATGAGACTCCCGATGAGATGTACCAAAGGATCTTGGCTCTTGCAACGGCCTTGACCGGGTTTGGGTGCAAAGACAATGGTGATGACTATATCAAGCGTATGTTCATCACCTCCATCAACCCAAGAGAACCAATGCGATCCGAGATAATCCGTTCAAGACCGGATTTTGGGAGTATGACCTCAAATGAAGTTCTTTGTGAGTTCACCGCCTTGTCTATCTTGAAGAAGAACGCGGAAGAAACTAGAGCCCGTGTTCTTGCCGGACAAGGAGTTCACAATCTTGCTCTCAAGGCCAAGGTGGTGTCCAAGCAAGGAGAAGGAGTAGAAGAAATATATGAAGAAGAGTGTTGGTCTCCAGAAGATCTCAAGTTTGCACTTCATGAACACTTGGCTCTCAATGCAAATGCCTTTTGGGATGCCAACAAGCACAAGACAAAGGGATCCAAGTTCAAATCCTTTCCAAGAAAAGGTGGTGACTCTAAAGTGAGGCATTGCTACAATTGTGGAGGAATCAAGCACTTCATCGCCGAATGTCCTTATGAGAACAAGGAGGACAATGAGGGCCGGCTCGTCCCCAAGCGCCGGTCATCAAAGTTCTACCCATCCAAGAAACATGGGAACAAGGACAACAAGAAGAAAGGAGAAAGGGTATTGGTGGTTCATGAGGAGTATGACTCCGAGTCCGATGATGATGACTCCGTTGATGAAGAGAATGGAGAAGTGGCCGCCATTGCTATTGTCTCCACACCACCTACATCCCTCTTCAACTCACTAAATGAGAACGCCATCATCACCACTCACAAGTGTCTTATGGCTAAGGCCTCGGAGGTAACCTCATCACCTACTCCTTCATCATCTCATTCCAATACTACCTCTTTGGATGATGTGAGTAGTCTTAAGATTAAGAAAGAACTAGTTTCTTGTGATGATTTTCTTGCTAACATGAAGGGGCCAACCAAGATATATGTTGAGACACTAATGTGTGAACTTGGTGATGCCCATGACACCATCAAGGAGAAGGAAGAGTTGGAAAGATTAGCCGCCGATGATATTGGCTCTCTATCAATTGAGCTCGAAGAAGAGCAAAACTTGAGAGTCTCCTTAGAGGAGAAATTGTTGGGACTAGAAGAGTCTCATAATCTAATCTTGTCAAAACTCACTAAAGAACGTGACCATGCTCTCGCCATGGTCAAGTTGCTTAAAAAGGAGAAAGTTGAATTTGACGTTGGTCATAATGATCTTCGTGAGAAGTTTGAGAAGCTTGAAGAAGCTCACAAGGCTTTGGAGGGCAAATTCTCTCATCTCACCAAGATTCGTGAACAACTTCAAATTCAACTAACTATTGAACAATCTAAAGTCCCCCCAATGCAAGTTATTGAAGTTCCTTGTTCTTCTAACTCTATTTGTGATCATAGTGATATCATTGAGGAGAACAATAGGTTGAAGGCCGATCTTGCTAAGGGCCTTGCCACTTGCATTCAAGGAGAGAAGAATCTAAATGATCTCCTGAACAATCAAAGATTGTACAAGGGAAAGGAGGGCCTCGGTTTTGTTGCCAAGTCCTCAAAGAAAGGGGATCTTTGTTTGGTGGCCGAGTCCTCAAAGAAGAAGAAGAACAAGAAGAACAAGAAGAAGACAAAGCCTGCTGCTGCTCCTACTCCTCATGTCCCCTTTGATATTTGTTACACCGAGGAGGAGTGGGAGGAGCTGAATGGAAAGAAGAAAATCGAGGAGACCGGAGTCTCCGGGTCAAAGGCTCCGGAGTCTCCGGTTAGTTCATCTACCCCGGAGTCTCCGCCCCCAAAGACCGGAGTCTCCGGCCCTTCTCATAATAATTTTGCAGGAAAATATAATCCTCATTATGTTCTTCTTAGGGACTATTATGGTGATGTCTATGCTAAATATGTTGGTCCCTATAATGGTTTCATTGAATATGCTATTTGGGTACCTAAGATTCTTGTGACTAACAAAAGAGGACCCATTCAAAGATGGGGACCTAAAACCAAGAATTAATCTCTTGTAGGACATTGCTTCCGGAGGAGTAAAATGGATTATTGATAGTGGTGCCACAAGCCACATGACCGGAAGCAAAAATATTGTGGAAGATCTAAAGCCCAATACTTCAAATGTCACGATCTCATATGGTGATAATTCATCCTCTAAGGTACTTGGTTTCGGTAAGGTGGTGATCACTCCGGACGTGTCCCTAGTGAATGTCATGCTTGTCGAAACCATTGGTTATAATCTACTTTCCGTTCATCAACTTGCTACTATGGGCTATGCCACATATTTTGATGTTGATATTGTGGTCGTCATGTGGAGTAAGTCTCTCAAGGTTGCCTTTGTTGGGTATGTCAAAAACGGCTTGTATGTGGTGGACTTTTCGGAGAAACCCACTACGGCCGCGATATGCCTAATTGCTAAGGCCGACGTGGGATGGCTTTGGCATCGCCGGTTAGCCCACGTCAATATGAGAGCTTTGCAAAATCTCTACACCGAAGGCCACATACTCGGACTAAAAGATGTTTCTTTTGCCAAAGATCGTGTTTGTAGGGCATGTATTGAAGGAAAGATGCATGAAACAAGTCATCCAAGCAAGACCATTATCTCTTCCAAGAGGTGCTTGGAGCTCCTTCACATGGATCTCTTTGGACCTCCCACTTATGCAAGTCTTGGTGGCAAGAAATATTGCTTGGTGATTGTTGATGACTACTCAAGATATACTTGGGTTTATTTCTTTGAGTTCAAAAGTGAGACCCAACAAACCGTCAAAGACTTTGCCACCGAAGTTGAGCGTCAATTCAATACCACCATATTGACTATAAGAAGTGACAATGGCACCGAGTTCAAGAACTACTCCTTAAATGAGTTTCTTAGTGATGCGGGTATCAAACATCAATATTCCGCTGCATATACCCCGCAACAAAATGGAGTTGCCGAGAGGAAAAACCGGACTCTTATGGATGCGGCAAGAACTATGTTGGCGGAGTTCAAGTCTCCATACAACTTTTGGGCCGAAGCTATCAATACCGCATGCCATGCCACCAACCGGCTCTATCTCCGCAAGAACTTGAACAAGACTCCATATGAAATTCTTACCGGGCAAAAGCCCAACATCAAGTACTTCCGGGTATTTGGTTGTAAGTGTTTCTATCTCAAGAAAGGTGTTCGTTTGTCAAAATTTGATTCTAAAGCATTAGAGGGTATCTTTGTTGGTTACTCCACGGACTCACATTCCTATAGGATCTATAGCAAGTCCACCGGGCATGTTATAGAGACTTGTAATGTGAGGTTCGATGAGGATAATGGTTCCTTTGTAGGACAAAGTTGTGTTCGTGATGTAGGTGACGAAATTCCTCCCCAAGCCATAAGAAGAATGGGTGTCGGATTCTTCCGGCCCATTGAGGGACACCTTTTGGCCGAAGGAGAAGGACAATGCTCTACACATGTGGAGCCTTCACCTGCTGAACACACACAGGACATTGACCAAAGACAAGCTGCACACCCTCAACCTCAAGATCATCCCACCGAGCAATCTTGCCCGGAGTCTCCGGCCCCTGTGGTCCGGACTCTCCGGCCTATACCGGAGTCTCCGGGTATGGATACCAGAGTCTCCGGGGGTGATCAAGCCTTTGATGAAGATCCTTCGGAATTCCGTGGCTATGGTCCACTTGATGATCAAGGCAATCCACTTAATGGTCAAGGCGAGGACCAGAACAGTGATCATGAAGATGATCAAGTAGTCTCTCAAGAATCTCCTCTTGAGGCTCGCACTCGCCGTGAGAAGAAGCTTGAGTCCATTCTACGACGAAGAAGCATATCCTTGGAAAATGTGGTTGGGAGTGTTCGTAAAGGTGTCTCCACTAGGAGGCAACTTTCTAACTTTTGCTCTCATCATGCTTTTGTCTCTTGTATAGAACCCAAGAAAGTTTATGAGGCGCTTGAGGATCCGGATTGGCTTGATGCCATGCATGATGAACTCAACAACTTCGAGCGCAACAATGTGTGGACTCTAGTAGAAAGGCCTAAAGATTGCCGTAATGTCATTGGGACCAAGTGGATCTTCAAGAACAAGCAAGATGCAAATGGCATAGTCATTCGTAATAAGGCAAGATTGGTGGCTCAAGGTTTCTCCCAAGTTGAGGGTATTGACTTTGGTGAAACTTTCGCTCCCGTTGCCCGTCTTGAATCCATTCGCATCTTACTTGCATATGCATCACATCATAACTTTAAACTTCAACAAATGGATGTTAAAAGTGCATTTCTCAACGGTCCCTTAAATGAATTGGTTTTTGTGAAGCAACCCCCGGGCTTCGAAAACCCTAAGTTTCCTAACCACGTTTACAAACTTGATAAGGCACTCTATGGCCTCAAACAAGCCCCACGTGCGTGGTATGAGCACCTTAAAGAGTTGTTGGTTGATCGTGGTTTTGAAATTGGGGTGATCGATCCCACTCTTTTTACTAAGAAGGTCAATGGGGAGCTTTTCATTTGCCAAATATATGTTGATGATATTATATTTGGTTCTACTAACAAAGCTTTCAATAATGAGTTTGCCAAGCTCATGACCGACAAGTTTGAGATGTCTATGATGGGGGAGTTGGAGTTCTTCCTTGGATTTGAAGTTAAACAATTGAAGGGAGGGACTTTTGTGAACCAAGCCAAATATACCCAAGACATGCTCAAGAGGTTCGAGATGATAGGAGTCAAAGGTGCAAAGACTCCCATGCCAACAAAGGTTAATCTTGATCTCGATCCTAATGGTAAAGAAGTGGATCAAAAACTCTATAGATCTATGATTGGTTCCTTGCTTTACCTTTGTGCATCTAGACCGGACATTATGTTAAGTGTGGGAGTTTGTGCACGTTTTCAAGCCGCACCAAAGGAAAGCCACTTAGTGGCGGTCAAGAGAATCTTTCGATATTTGGTGAATACCCCTAACTTTGGTCTTTGGTATCCAAAAGGAGCAAGTTTTGATCTTATAGGTTACTCGGATTCGGATTGGGCGGGAGACAAAGTGGAACGGAAATCAACCTCCGGGGCTTGCCAATTTCTTGGTAGGTCTTTGGTGTGTTGGTCATCTAAGAAACAAAATTGTGTGTCTCTCTCTACCACCGAAGCCGAATATGTAGCCGCGGCTAGTTGTTGTGCACAACTCTTATGGATGAGGCAAACTTTGAAGGATTACGGTGTCATTTTTGACAAAGTGCCTCTTTTGTGTGATAATGAAAGTGCAATCAAGATCGCTCACAACCCGGTGCAACACAATAAGACGAAGCATATTGAGATTCGTCATCATTTCATTCGGGATCATGTCAACCGAGGAGAAATTGATCTATCTTATGTTGGCACTCATGAGCAACTTGCCGATATATTCACAAAGCCTCTTGATGAAGCAAGATTCCGGGAATTGAGGCATGAACTAAATATCATTGATTCAAGCAATGTGGCTTGAGCTAGGTGCATTTACTCCCATACTCTAACGTGTGTGTTGTTCTAGATGTGGGCATGGATATAGGGGGAGTGCGGTCCTAATTGATTGGGCTATCCCTCCCCCCATAATGCCGATAGTAAGCGTATTGTTCTATCTTGTCAGTGGTGACACTTTTGAGCTTAATCGATGAGTCTAGGTTTTGGGCCCAAGATATCTTCGCGGTGCCATACCTTTGTACTCATACATGGTGGCCCTTTGGTCACCAACCTCCCTAGTGGAGGAGTTTCCCATTTGACTTTATTGCCTTATTTTTATGGGAAGAAGCTCATGTTTGGTCTTATTTGATTTTGTTTGCATGTTTGCAAGCATGAGCATGTTGTACCACACAGTGACAATGTGTCCATCCCAAGCCCATCTCATCCTAAAACAAACCTAATCTCTAAATGACATGTCCTTCACACCATAAATATTGATCTGGTCGAGGGGGGCCGGAGACTCCGGGGATTACAGCCCGGAGACTCCGGTGGGCCGGAGACTCCGGGGTAAGTACCGGAGACTCCGGCCCGGGCAGTTTCAAAAATCACTTAGGGCACGGGGTGGGGAAGAACGGTTCATTCTTCCCCACTCGCCCCCGTGCCCTACACTCGCCCCCTGCCGCCCCCTCTTCGAAGATCGCTTCCCGGAGCTCTCCCAAGCCCCGGGATCCGCCGTGCCACCGGCCAATCTTTCCCTTGAGGGTGTGGGAACCTCCCCACCGACCGATTTGCGCCAATGGACTCCGGTAAATGTGCTCTTCATCTTCTCCATCTAGTTCCATCTAGATCTATGAGATGTGCATGTTTCCCATAGTTTGAATTGGTGTACTACATTCTAGTGGCTATCAATCATCTTCTTAGCAACTTTATTGTGGTTATTGCACTCGATTTGGTCTAAGTTGTCTCCTAGGCTCGGGCTCCTGCATCCGGCCGGAGACTCCGGCCCCTGTGGCCGGGGACTCCGGCCTGGACGCAAAGTCTCCGGTTTTGGCCGGAGACTCCGGCCCGAGTCCCCGGAGACTCCGGCTAGATCAGACCAATGTGCACTCTTTCACAGCATAGTTGCTTATATTTGGATTCTAGGACATGTCACCTCAACCTTGCTATCTTCCTCACTCTTTCACAGGTGCAGGTGGTTCTCGGAAGCCGGCAGCCCATAGCAAGGACAAGTTGGTTGTGAATCCCGCCACAGGGGAGCTTTCTCAGAGATCGGTCATTGCTCAGCAAGCTAGAGATGCTAAGAGGCTCAAGACAAGGATGGCCGAAGAGGAACGAGCTGAGGCAGCTAAGAAGGTCAAGTTTGATAGTCTTGTGACTCTGGAAGGGCTATCAGCATCTGAGTTTGTTGAAATGAGGAAGAGGGATATGTACACTCTCGCGCGGAACTCCCGTGACCGTTGCTTTTTCCGCAAAGAGCAAGAGCTGATCATGAAGGAATTTTATGCTTCCCTCAAGAAGTATCCGGTTTGCCCTCAGACGGTGATGGATTTCTCTCACTTTGCCAAGTACAGTGCATACTTCGGAGAGGCTGTGTGGATCACTCGCAAGCTTGGGCTCCATCCACTCATGAAGATACAAGAGTCCTACAACATCACATTGGTCCAACAGTTCTTTGCTACCTTGGTGTTTGGAGAGGGTGAGGAGATCCCCATGACTTGGATGACCGGAGAAGAGGTTTGTCATTCCAACTTCATGGACTTTGCTGCTCTCCTTGGGTATGAGTTCCGTGGTGCTACTACTCCTAGTGGCATGAGGATGCATGTTGATGGGGAGTACTATGAGAAGAAGAAGCTTGCTCCTCTCTACACCGGGGATGACAAGAAGATTGTCATTGGGGGCACTCTTGGGCTGTCCAAACGGTCCAACATCTTGCTCCGCATATTCCGGGCCTCCATTGCCCCTCAAGCCGGCAACTTTGATGCTATTCGCAAGGCCTTGGTGAATCTCTTGGCCTACTCTCATGAAGTCTATTGCCAAGGAGAGACCGCACATATTGAGCCGCTTGATGTGATGGATTTCATTCACAAGGAAATCAACGATTGCATTCTCAGCAAGAAGACTCCTCTCTATGCCCCATTTATCATGAGGCTCATTCGTGCTCAAGGACTCAACCTTCCTCTTCTCGATGCAAACCTTGTGGATCACAAGGTTGTGAAGCTTCAACGCAAAGAACCCACCGGTCACTCCAAGGAACCTTTTGCTCCAATGAGAGGTGAAGATGATGATGCCTTTGCCGAGGGTGTGTCCACTAGAAGGGGCCCAAGGATGAAGCATGCTAGCAATGCCGGCTCTAGCTCCACCAATGAGTTTTCTCAAGAGTACAAGAAGCTCAATTGGTTCCAAAGAAATGTGCTTTGCATGAATGTGGACATCCGTCACAAGCAATATGAGAGCTACATCTCTCAGAAGCACATCAATGACAATCAAGCTGTTCTTCACAAGGCCTTTCGGAAATCTCAATCGGGCTATGTGGAATCACCTCCTTCTTCTTCTTCATCCGGTACTCACAGCTATGGCAAGTGGAGCAAGGGTCTGACTGACTGGCAGGCATTTGAGGAGGTCACCTCTGGCACCTCCAATGTGCGTCATGGCAAGAAGCCCATGGCTTCTGATGATATTGAAGAAGGAGATGAGGACTTCAATGCCGGTTCCGAGGACGAGCCCGAGGATGAAGACGACGAGTGATCTCATGGGCGTGTAGCATCGCTCTTTTCCCTTTTTGGTGTCTCGATGCCAAAGGGGGAGAAGTAGCTCTACTAGGATGTCTTCGTTGGGATTTGCATGGGGTGGTTATTTGGATTTGCACTTCGTTTGCTTTGCTTTGGTCGAGACACAACTTCATGGACTTTCATGTTGTGTCTCATCTATCTTAGTGTTGAACCGTTTAAATGTGTGTGGTATGTTATGTGTGTGAGACTTAAGTTCTTATGTTGCTTAGTAAGACTATTAAAATGTGTGCTATATTGTTAGTCTTACTTATATGCTTATTGGTTAGTCTCATATATTATTTCTTGCAATTGGTATAATTGTGAAATATATAGGGGGAGTGATGATTCTTACTTGTGTGGCTCATGTTCAAATGCAAATGGTGTTGTGCACACAAGTAGGGGGAGCTTTTGCTATATATTTCATTTTATTGTGTTTATATCTTGCAAATCCTTATGTTGTCATCAAACACCAAAAAGGGGGAGATTGAAAGGGCATTTCCCTAATAAATGTATTTTGGTGTTTGTTAACAACATTTGGTGAATTAACCATTCTATTTAAGTTCTGCAGATTTTCTAGGTTAATTCAGAATCTCGCGGAGGTTCACCCAAAAAGGGAAGAAAAGATCGAAGCCCGTAGTCCAGTAGTGGAGTTAGGGCTTAGTGGTCTTATAGGGTGCTTCGTGAAGGTGGAATTGGTGGAGAGGGGATCCTCGAAGTACTGCTATTGCTACTTCTAGGGCGGAGACTCCGGCCCTGGTGGCCGGAGACTCCGGCCTAGGAGTATCGCCCTAGCAATCCTCCCAGTTGGTCTAAGCAGAGACCTGCCCGGAGTTGGGCCGGAGACTTTTGTCTCTGGCCGGAGACTCCGGGTGGGGCGGAGACTCCGGTCCCAGTGGCCGGAGACTCCGGTCTCTCTGGCTGGGTTAGGGTTTGCTAAGGAGGTGGTCTATGCAGTGACCAGGCCGGAGTTGGGCCGGAGACTTCTGTCTCTGGCCGGAGACTCCGGCCCTGGAGTCACTTAGGGCGGAGACTCCGGCCCTCCTGGCCGGAGACTCTGGCCCTAGTCGACCAGCAACGGCTACATTTCGAGGAGGAGTATATAAAGCCTTCTTCTTCCTCAAGAGAAGGTTGCGGCTTCCACTCTCTCTCCACCATTGTTCCAAAGCTTCAAAGCTCAAGATCTCTCTCCCTAGCCAATAGAACTCAAAGCCCTTTTGGGATTTGAGGGAGAAGACCTAGATCTACACTTCCACCAAGGCGATTTGATTTCCCCCCTCTCTTTGTTGAGGGGCTTGTTACTTGTGTGATTCATCGGATTTATAGCCGGAAGAAGCCGTCCCCCAAGCTTGACTTTGTGTGTAAGAGCTTGGTGGGCCTATTGGGAGCCTCCAATTGAGTTGTGGAGCTTGCCCCAATACTTTGTGTAAAGGTGTCGTGCCGCCTTCAAGGGCATCGCTTAGTGGAGCGTGAACTCGCCTTTGTGGCTTGTTCACCGGAAAATAGGGTGAGCCTTTGTGGCGTTGGTGGCCTTTGTGGCACCACACCTCTCCAACGTAGATGTACTTCCCGTAACAAGGAAGGAACTACGGGAATACATCCTCGTGTCTTCGTGTCTCCATTGCGGTGACCTCTATCCTTTACTTGTGCCTTTACTTATATTGTTATTGCTAGCTTGCTTGTCACTCTAGGTAAATTCACTTAGTATCACATCTAGAGAATTTACCTTCTTGTCTAGCCCTAACTTGAAAAGAATTAAAATTATTGGGTAGCTCCTATTCACCCCCCCCCTCTAGTCGCTCATACGATCCTTTCACTCGTGACATATGCACGTTATCTTTATTCTATCAATTGCCAAACTGTAATTTGTTTACCCAGCATGATATTATTTATCTTATGGAGAGACACCACTAGTGAACTGTGGACCCCGGTCCAATTTCCTTTACATTGTTACACCATTTTACTATTACTCGCACTGTTTACTTTCTCGCATACTACTACTGTTTTCCACTCGATACGCTCATACCTTTGTTTACAGCAAACCGGTGAGATTGACAACCTCATCATAAGTTGGGAGCAAAGTTCTTGGTTGTGTTGTGTGCAGGTTCCACGTTGCTACTAGTTGAAGACTGATACGTCTCCAACGTATCTATAATTTTTGATGCTCCATGCTTGTTTTTACACCATTTGCCTAATGTTTCGTTGCACTTCGTGGCACTTTTATGCATTTTCCGGAACTAACCTATTAACGAGTTGCCACAGTGCCAGTTCCCTATTTTCTGCTGTTTTTGTGTTTCAGAAGTGATACACAGGAAATATTCTCGGAATTAGACGAAACAAGTTCCTGAAGTCTTATTTTACCCGGAAGCTTCCAGAGATCTGAAGGAGAGTAGGAGGGGGGCACCAGGGCCCCACACGCAGGGCTGGCGCGGCCAGGGCCTGGGCCGCGCCACCCTGGCGTGAGGCCACCTGGCCCCTCCTCTGACATCGCCCCTTCGCCTATAAAGACCCCCTGACGGAAAAAAACCTAAGTACCCGATCACTTTTCCAGAAGACATCGCGATCCGCCGCCGCCGTTGACCCGAAGATCGGGAGGGTCCAGAAGCTCTTCCCGGCACCCTGCCGGAGAGGGGAATCGCCACCGGAGGTCTTCTTCATCGCCATGCTTGCCTCCGGAGCAATGAGTGAGTAGTCTACCTTGGAATATGGGTCCATAGCAGTAGCTAGATGGTTGTCTTCTCCACCATGTGCTTCATGTTTAGATCTCATGAGCTACCCTACATGATTGAGACCACCGTTATGTAATTCTACATGTTTGGTTTGTTGGGATCCGATGAATATTGGTGTTTATGATTGAGTTGCTGTACTAAATATTATCTTTTGTTATCTCTATGTTGTTTATGATCTTGCATGCTCCCCGTTGTTAGTAGCTATCTTGGCCGAGTAGTTGCTAGTGACTCCAAGAGGGGGTATTTATGCTCGATAGTGGGTTCATGCCTCTATTTAACCTGGGGGAGTGACAGAAACCTCTAAGGTTGTAGATGTGCTGTTGCTACTAGGGAGAAAACAACATTCATATGCTCAAGGGCATATGCTTTGTTTACATTACACACTTTGCTTAATGAAATTATCCGTTGTTCGCAACTTAATACTCATGGGGTGTTCGGACGATATCCCCGTGAGTGGATTATTAGTCATAGATGCAGTTGGATGGCGGTCTATGTATCTTGTTGTAATGCCCAGAGTAAATCTCATAGTGATCTTCTTGACATATCACGTTTATCTTTATTCTATCAATTGCCCAACTGTAATTTGTTTACCCAGCATGTGTTATTTATCTTATGGAGAGACACCACTAGTGAACTGTGGACCCCGGTCCTATTTCCATCATATTGCTGTCACCTGTTTACTTTACTCGCACTGTTTACTTTACTGGCATACTCTATTGTTTTCCACTAGATACGCTCATAACCTATGTTTCAAGCAAACCGGTGAGATTGACAACCTCATCGCAAGTTGGGAACGAAGTACTTGGTTGTGTTGTGTGCAAGTTCCGCGTTGCAGCTAGCAAGCAAAGCTTGGATGAGGCGCCATATATAAATTGTCCGAAGCTGTCGCAAGCTAGCAAGCATCACCTTCAGTCGTTTGTCTCTCCTCTCTAAGAACGATAAACCTTGGTTTCTTAACTGAGGGAAAACTAGCTGCTATACTCATCACACCTTCCTCTTGGGGTTCCCAACGGGCTGGTCATTCACCACACACAAGGACCGTCTGCTACACGTCAACTTGGCACCAGCAGCTTCTTTTCTTGCGTCGTTGCCGGGGAGGAAGTAGAAGACTTCTGCGAGGGGAGTTTTCGCACGCACATCCTTTACTTTGTTATTGTTTTGCTTTACTTTTTTTATTTTACCTGCATCGTTTTATATATAAAAAACCAAAAAAATTAGAATCCTTGGTAGTTGTTTTTACTTGTTTACTTTCATTTTGCTAAAATGGCCAATCCCGAAAACACCAAGTTGTGTGACATTACTAGCACGAACAATAGTGATTTTATCTGCACTCCTATTGCACCACCTGCTCCTGCTGCAAACTTTTATGAGATTAAGCCTGCTTTGTTGAACCTTGTTATGAAAGAGCAATTCTCTGGTGCTAGTACTGAAGATGATGCAGCTCATCTCAACAATTTTGTTGAGCTTTGTGAGATGCAGAAATATAAGGACGTTGATAGTGATATTATTAAGCTCAAGTTGTTTCCTTTTTCTTTGAGAGGAAAAGCTAAAGATTGGTTGCTGTCTTTGACTAAGAATAGTATTGATTCATGGGCTAAGTGTAAGGATGCTTTTATTGGTAGATACTATCCTCCTGCTAAGATTATATTCTTGCGTAGCAATATTATGAAGTTTACTCAGTTTGATAATGACATGTTGCTCAAGCTTGGGAAAGAATGAAATCTATGATAAAGAATTGCCCCACGAATGGACTGACTACTTGGATGATTGTCCAAACTTTTTATGCAGGACTGAATTTTTCTTCGAGGAACCTACTTGATTCAGCTGCTGGAGGCACTTTTATGTCCCTTACCTTGGGCGCCGCAACAAAGCTACTCGACAACATGATGGTAAATTATTCTGAATGGCACACCGAGAGAGCTCCACAAGGCAAGAAGGTAAATTCGGTTGAGGAAACCTCTTCCTTGAATGATAAGATTGATACCATTATGGCTATGCTTGCTAATGATAGGACTCATGTTGATCCTAATAATGTTCCTTTAGCCTCTTTGGTTACTCAAGAAGAGCATGTTGATGTGAATTTCATTAGAAATAATAATTTTAACAACAATGCTTATAGGAACAATTTTGCTAGTAACAATTATAGGCCGTATCCTTCTACCAATGGTAATGGTTATGGTATTTCTTATGGTAATTCCTACAACAACACTAGGGCCACGCCCTCCGAGCTTGAGGTAATGCTCAAGGACTTCATCGGTAAGCAAACTGCTTTTAACAAGTCTGTTGAGGAAAAGTTAGGCAAAATCGATATTCTTGCTTCTAAAGTTGATAGCCTTGCTCATGACGTTGAACTTCTGAAATTAAAAGTGTTGCCTAATGATGTGAAAGAGAACAATGTTTTTGCTACTGATACGTCTCCAACGTATCTATAATTTTTGATGCTCCATGCTTGTTTTTACACCATTTACCCGATGTTTCGTTACACTTCGTGGCACTTTTATGCATTTTCCGGAACTAACCTATTAACAAGTCGCCACAGTGCCAGTTCCCTGTTTTCTGCTGTTTTTGTGTTTCAGAAAAGCTACACAGGAAATATTCTCGGAATTGGACGAAACAAGATCCTGAAGTCTTATTTTACCCGGAAGCTTCCAGAGATCTGAAGGAGAGTAGGAGGGGGGGGCCACTAGGGCCCCACACACCAGGCTCGCGCCACCATGGCATGAGGGCCCCTGGTCCCACTCCTGACGACGCCCCTTCGCCTATATAAAGCCTCGGGACGGAAAACCCTAGGGGAGTCGGCAATTTTCCAGAAACAGTTCCGCAGCTCCGCCGCCGCCGTCGACGAATTTCGGGGACAGAAGTCTCTATTCCGGCACCCTGCCGGGACGGGGAAGTGCCCCCGGAGCCATCTCCATCGGTCTCCATCGCCGTCTCCGCCGTCTCCATCGACCTCACCGCCATCTCCATCAACCTTGCTGTCTCCTATGATGAGGAGGGAGTAGTTCATCCTCGGGGCTGAGGGCTCTACCGGTAGCTATGTGGTTCACCTCTCTCTCCCATGATGTGATATTTATGTGATCGTGAGCTTTGTATCATGTTGAACAAGTAGATGTTATTATTCAGATATTATGTGTACTCTAGTGGTATTATTAAAGTAATCTATTCCTCCTGCCATGGTGTAACGGTGACAGTGCGTGCATCATGGTGGTACTTGGTCTAGGCTGCGATTGTGATCTCTTAAGGATTATGAGAATAATTATTACTATGATAGTATTGAAGTGATCTATTCCTCCTTTCATGGTGTAATGTTGACAGTGTGTGCACCGTGTTAGTACTTGGTCTAAGTTGCAATAATATCTATTTTGAATTGTGATCTGATTTGGATATCTCTATGAGTGGTGTTTGTCAAGTACTTGATGAACTTTAAGGGGTGCTTCTGTAGCCACTACGCAATGATTAGTGTTGTTCAATAGGAGAGTAATTCAGAGTACCATAGTGAAGAGAAGTTGTTTATTTGTTCAATCATGTTATATTTGTTGGGAGTGTATCCACTAGTGAAAGTATGATCCCTAGGCCTTGTTTCCAAGCTTTGCACACCGTTTACTTACTGTTTTATTACATGTTTGCTCGCAGCGATACTTGTCTCATATTACATTTGCTACTTATAATCATCCATACCACTTGTATTTCACTATCTCTTCGCCGAACTAGTGCACCTATACATCTGACAAGTGTATTGGGTGTGTTGGGGACACAAGAGACTTTCTGTATCGTAATTGCAGGGTTGCTTGAGAGGGATAGCTTTGACCTCTTCCTCCCTGAGTTCGATAAACCTTGGGTGATCCACTTAAGGGAAACTTGCTGCTGCTCTACAAACCTCTACACTTGGAGGCCCAACAAGTGTCTACAAGAATAGAAGTGCGTAGACATCAAGCTCTTTTCTGGCGCCATTGCCGGGGAGGTAAGGTAAATGGTACTCGCATCCTCCTGTGTGAGTGCTCGAAGTTATTTCCTTTAGATTCTGCAATTATATCTTTTTGTTTCTTGTTTTTATTTTCACTAGTTAGGCTTAAATGGAAAATAAAGAGTTCTTTAGTCTTTTTCCTGAGTTTAGATATGAAGTGTTTGAAGAGAAAATTGAAAAACCTTTGGAGCTTAATTTGCATGCTAATAGTGTTGTTAGTATGAATGCTTTGAACACCGTTGTTGCTAATGCTATAGAAAAGTCTAAGCTTGGGGAAGCTGGTTTTGTTAAGCATGATATTTTTAGTTCCCCAGCTTTAGTGGAGAAAGTTTGCTCTGATAATATTTTATCTCCCATATGTGATGTTCCTTCTTATGATGATATGTTTGATGAATATGCTTTGCGAAATAGCTGTTCTTTAGCTTGTGATGATACTAAACCTCTAGTTTATGATGGCTATGATGATGAGTATAATATTTTCAGTTCACCTACTATTGAGGATAAAATTAGTTATGATTACAATATGCCTCCTATTTATGATGATTATGGTGATGAGAATAATTATTCTGTTGAATCTGCTCCTACTACTATTGTTCCTGTGGTGAGTATTAATTCTTTTATGCATGTGGCTCATGATAGGGATGTTTTATGTGATAGTTATATTATTAGTTCTATTCATGATGCTACTGAAAGTTATTATGAGAGAGGGAAACATGGTTTGAAGGATCTCAACAATATTGAGTTTCCCCTCTTTATGTTGCAATTCTTGAAGTTATACTTGTTTTGCCTTCCTATGCTTTTTGCTTTGCGGTTTCATGACTTGTCTCTTTACAAGACTATTTTTCATAGGAAGTGGTTTAGATTTAAATGTGTTCCATATCTGCTTTTTGATGCTCTCTATTGCATTAAGTTCCTATATGGCGCCTTTGCCTCAAGCTCTTATATGGCGCCCTCATGAGCATCTTTGCAAATTACTGCGCCTAGCTCAAAGGCGTTAAAGAAAAGCACTCTTGGGAGATAACCCATTGTTTATTTTCAGTACTTTTTCTTTTATTTGAGTCTTGGAAGTCATTACTACTGTAATGACCGCTCCTTATCTTGTTTATTTCGTTTTTGTGCCAAGAGAAGCCTCTAATTTGAGTGAGGTAAAGATTTGGGAATGTTGCTGTCCTGAAACTGTTTTCAGTGCTGCACCGTAAAAATTCGTATAAATTCTCTGCTTATCTTTTGGACCTGCGATTTCTTGTGTATATGCCCCAGGTTATATTCAAACTTTTGTTAGTTGAACACTTTTTGATTTGAACAACAGAAAACACCTCAAAAACTCGACCTTTGTCAGCTGTTCTGTTTTGACAGATTTCTGCCAATATTTGTGTTTGCCGCTTTATCTCTTTCTTTTTGAGTTCTTTTGATCACGGAACTTTTGGAGAAGTTGCTACAGTAGTTTATACTTTATATGTGGTGGTTTTGAGTTGAAACCTGAACAAAAAGAGGTTGATTATATGTTATGCTTACACTAATGTTGCTAATAGATTTGTGTTTAGTTGTGTATGAAGGAAGTTTTCAAGTGTAGGGATTGGAGAATGATGAGATGAGTTGAAGAATAGACAAAAGCTCAAGCTTGGGGATTCCCATGCAACCCCCAAGAAATATCCAAGAAGTACAAGCGTCAAAGCTTGGGGATGCCCCCGAGGCACCCCTTCTTCATCGGCAAAAATCAGGTCACCTTTCAAGACACTATATTTTTATTGCTTCATGCACTATGTATTTTTCTTGGAGCGTCAGTTGTTTTAGTTTTCTTAGTTAGTTTAGTTTTGTTTGCTGCAATAATTGGTTAGATCACATCATGTTTCTTTTGGAGGAGATGAACTCGCTTTTCATTTGCCAAGAACACTCTAGTTTTCACTCTTATCGTTCAACGAGTGTTCTCTTTTTCTGCTACTGCGTTTAGCTTGCATTTTTCGCCTTGATTTGTGTTCAGATCTTGCTATATCTTTTCATCAAGGTGTATTTTTGCCTCTGATCTTTATTGGTTTTCATCAAAAGAGGTGTTTATAAAATTTTCAAATGGTGTTGGAAAAGAGAAAAAGCTTTATGCAAAAAAGTGGTACAAGAAGGAGCTTGTGTAGACTGCGGCTTAGGCTTTTGCATGTCGTGCTTGATGTCTTTTTGATAGTATGCTTAGTGGTTTTGCTGTAGCATGACTTGTCTCAAATAACTGAGATTGCTTAATGAGCCTTAGAAAAAATCATGCGTTGTTTTTATCGTTTGGAAGCATTATTTTGGTTTTCTCCTTTGATGCTTTATTTGGGTTGACTTAGCGCATGCTCACACATGTTAGACTCTTACAAAGTCGCCTATAGCCTCTATGATCATTTAGTTTTTGACTTTTGATGCCATCTTATGCTTCTTTTAATGTCGCTTTGTCGCTTTGCATGATTATGGCCATTATTGCTCTCTTAGTTGGTCGCTCCCAGTCTTTTGCTAGCCCTCGCCATGTACTGAGTATGAGCTCTACTCATGCATCCAACTCCTAAAAACCAAGTTTGCCATTGTGTCCACTATAAATTCCTATGCATGGTATTTGTAAGCCATTCCAAGTAAATTTTCATGTGCTACCTTTCAAAAAACCTTCAAAATACTTCTCATTTTGTGACACTGTTTTCAGCTCATGGGGACGTAGTGGTCAGATTTGCTATCTTCCATATTGTCTTATTCCAAAAAGAAAAAAAGAAAGAAAAAAAAAGAAAGAAAAAAGGCACTCCTCCATGGTATGTGAATGTTGGTGGGCACCCGATGGAATCGGTTAGCCATGGTTTGTGAAAGGAAAAAAGGTGGGGAGGAGTGCCAAGCTTTATAAAAGAGCACAAAAGTGCCAATCTCTCTCTCAAAAACTTGCTTCATTTTTGTATGGAAGATAGTAAGAACCCCATTGCCAGTCGTTGACAAAGACAACCACCTCTCAAAACCAATTTTTATCTCTCTGTTTTACAAATGAAAAGCTCTAGCACATGTTTAATCACTGCTTCCCTCCGCGAAGGGCCTTTCTTTTACTTTTTTTTGTTGAGTCACCACCTTCTATCTTTATGCACCATTAAGAGAGCATAGTTGTCATTCTTAGTGTAATATGCATTGTCCCAAAGTTCATTGATTGATTCATGACTATGGTTTCACTTGTTCTTAAATTATTTGTATCTAGTCGCCCTCTTAAACTTGAAGGTGTCCTATGCATTTATGTTTTGCTCTCCATGAAGGACAAGCTGAAAACCATTTGTATGTTTTTCCATATGATTTGAACACACGTTTGACTTTCATTGTTTCATTATTCATGATCTTTTGTTTGTGTTTCTTTTCATGTTATAACATGGTTGCTAAGTTTATATTGTCAAGACTATATCTTTCATGCCCATGTTTTAAGTTCTTATGATCCCAGCTCACAATGCTTACATATATGATCAAGATTGTGATGGTGCATGTCACCTCAAAAATTATTTCTTTTGTTATCACTTACCTACTCGAGGATGAGCAGGAGTTAAGCTTGGGGATGCTGATACGTCTCCAACGTATCTATAATTTTTGATGCTCCATGCTTGTTTTTACACCATTTACCCGATGTTTCGTTACACTTCGTGGCACTTTTATGCATTTTCCGGAACTAACCTATTAACAAGTCGCCACAGTGCCAGTTCCATGTTTTCTGCTGTTTTTGTGTTTCAGAAAAGCTACACAGGAAATATTCTCAGAATTGGACGAAACAAGATCCTGAAGTCTTATTTTACCCGGAAGCTTCCAGAGATCCGAAGGAGAGTAGGAGGGGGGCCACCAGGGCCCCACACACCAGGCTCGCGCCACCATGGCGTGACGGCCCCTGGTCCCACTCCTGACGACGCCCCTTTGCCTATATAAAGCCTCGGGACAGAAAACCCTAAAGGAGTCAACAATTTTCCAGAAACAGTTCTGCAGCTCCGCCGCCGCCATTGACGAATTTCGGGGGACAGAAGTCTCTGTTCCGGCACCCTGCTGGGACGGGGAAGTGCCCCCGGAGCCATCTCCATCGGTCTCCATCGTCGTCTCCGCCGTCTCCATCGCCGTCTCCGCTGTCTCCATCGACCTCACCGCCATCTCCATCAACCTTGCTGTCTCCTATGATGAGGAGGGAGTAGTTCATCCTCGGGGCTGAGGGCTCTACCGGTAGCTATGTGGTTCACCTCTCTCTCCCATGATGTGATCTTTATGTGATCGTGAGCTTTGTATCATGTTGAACAAGTAGATGTTATTATTCAGATATTATGTGTACTCTAGTGGTATTATTAAAGTAATCTATTCCTCCTGCCATGGTGTAACGGTGACAGTGCGTGCATCATGGTGGTACTTGGTCTAGGCTGCGATTGTGATCTCTTAAGGATTATGAGAATAATTATTACTATGATAGTATTGAAGTGATCTATTCCTCCTTTCATGGTGTAATGTTGACAGTGTGTGCACCGTGTTAGTACTTGGTCTAAGTTGCAATAATATCTATCTTGAATTGTGATCTGATTTGGATATCTCTATGAGTGGTGTTTGTCAAGTACTTGATGAACTTTAAGGGGTGCTTCTGTAGCCACTACGCAATGATTAGTGTTGTTCAATAGGAGAGTAATTCAGAGTACCATAGTGAAGAGAAGTTGTTTATTTGTTCAATCATGTTATATTTGTTGGGAGTGTGTCCACTAGTGAAAGTATGATCCCTAGGCCTTGTTTCCAAGCTTTGCACACCGTTTACTTACTGTTTTGTTACATGTTTGCTCGCAGCGATACTTGTCTCATATTACATTTGCTACTTATAATCATCCATACCACTTGTATTTCACTATCTCTTCACCGAACTAGTGCACCTATACATCTGACAAGTGTATTGGGTGTGTTGGGGACACAAGAGACTTTCTGTATCGTAATTGCAGGGTTGCTTGAGAGGGATAGCTTTGACCTCTTCCTCCCTGAGTTCGATAAACCTTGGGTGATCCACTTAAGGGAAACTTGTTGCTGCTCTACAAACCTCTGCACTTGGAGGCCCAACAAGTGTATACAAGAATAGAAGTGCGTAGACATCAGCTACTGCTAACGCTATTCAAGTTGGAATTGATGAAAATATTAGATTGTTAGCGAAATTGCATGCCAGGTGGGAAAGAGAAGATGAGATGGCTAGAGAGATGAAGGTATGTACCATTACTACCTCTAATGATGTTGCTCCTAATGCTAGCAATCCTCTTACTTTCATTGGTGTAGAGAAACTCCCACTCCTTGTGTTAAAAAGCCTAAAACTGCCAAAACTTTTTCTCAAAAGAGTGCTGGAATTTTTCAGAGTGTGGGAGATGATAGCTCTATTTCTTTTAATGATTTTGATGTTGATGGCTGCAATATATCTGAAGTTATTTTGTTCTTGCAAAAGCTTGCTTTGACTCCCAATGCCAGTTCTTTAAATATTGCTTTTACTAAGCATATTACCAATGCTCTCATAAAAATTAGGGATGAAAAGTTGAAGCAAAAAGCCTCTGTTCCCAAGAAGTTAGAAGATGGTTGGGAACCCATCATTCATATGCATGTTAATGGTTATGATTGCCATGCTTTATGTGATCTAGGTGCTAGTATTTCTATCATGCCTAGAAAGATTTATGACATGCTTGATTTACCACCGCTTGAAAAATGTTATTTTGATGTTCCTATTGCTGATGTTGCTAAGAAGAAACCTTTGGGAAGGATTAATGATGTTCTTATTGTGGTTAACAATAACCTTGTTCCTGTTGATTTTCTTGTTATGGACGTTGAATGCCATGCTTCATGTCCTATTATTTTGGGAAGACCTTTTCTTCGAACTGTAGGTGCTATCATTGATATGAGGGAAGGCACTATCAAATATCAATTCCCACTAAAGAAAGGTATGGAACACTTCCCTAGAAAAAGGAAGAAAATACTTTTTGAGTCTATTCTTAGAGCAAATTATGAGCTTGATGCTTCATCACTTGATGTTACTTGATTCGCAATTTTCTGCGCCTAGCTCAAAGGCGTTAAAGAAAAGCACTCTTGGGAGATAACCTAATGTTTTATTTTTAGTATTTTTTCTTTTATTTGAGTCTTGGAAGTCATTACTACTGTAATGACCGCTCCTTATCTAGTTTATTTTGTTTTTGTGCCAAGAGAAGCCTCTAATTTGAGTGAGGTAAAGATTTGGGGATGTTGCTGTCCTGAAACTGTTTTTGGTGCTGCACCGTAAAAATTCGTATAAATTCTCTGTATATCTTTTGGACCTTCGATTTCTTGTTCATATGCCCCAGGTTATATCCAAACTTTTGTTAGTTGAACACTTTTTGATTTGAGCAACAGAAAACCCCTCAAAAATTCGACCTTTGTCAGCTGTTTAGTTTTGACAGATTTCTGCCAATATTTGTGTTTGCCACTTTATCGCTTTCTTTTGAGTTCTTTTGATCATGGAACTTTTGGAGAAGTTGCTACAGTAGTATTTACTATATATGTGGTGGTTTTGAGTTGAAACCTGAAGCAAAAAGAGGTTGATTATATGTTATGCTTGTACTAATGTTGCTAATAGAATTGTGTTTAGTTTTGTATGAAGGAAGTTTTCAAGTGTAGGGATTGGAGAATGATGAGATGAGTTGAAGAATGGACAAAATCTCAAGCTTGGGGATGCCCATGCATCACCCCAAGAAATATCCAAGAAGTACAAGCGTCAAAGCTTGGGGATGCCCCCGAGGCACCCCTTCTTCATCGGCAAAAATCAGGTCAGTTTTCAAAACACTATATTTTTATTGCTTCATGCACTATGTGTTTTTCTTGGAGCGTTAGTTGTTTTAGTTTTCTTAGTTAGTTTAGTTTGTTTGTTTGCTGCAATAAATGGTTGGACCCCAACAAATTTCTTTTGGAGGAGATGTACTCGTTTTCATTTGCAAAGAACACTCCGTTTTTCATTCTTACAATTTCACCGAGTGTTCTTCTTTTTCTGCTACTGCTTTTGGTTTTTGTTTTCGCCTTGATTTGCATTCAGACTTTGTCATATCTTTTCATCAAGGTGTATTTTTGCCTCTGATCTTTATTGGTTTTCATCAAAAGAGGTGTCTATAAAAATTTCAAATGGTGTTGGAAAAGAGAAAAAGCTTTGTGCAAAATAGTGGTACAAGAAGGAGCTTGTGTAGACTGCGGCTTAGGCTTTTTCATATCATGCTTGATGTCTTTTTGATAGTATGCTTAGTGGTTTTGCTGTAGCATGACTTGTCTCAAATAACTGAGATTGCTTAATGAGCCTTTGAAAAAAATCATGCGTTGTTTTTTATTGTATGGAAGCATTTTTTTGGTTTTCTCCTTGATGCTTTATTTGGGTTGACTTGGCGCATGCTCACACATGTTAGACTCATACAAAGTCGCCAATAGCATCTATGATCATTTAGTTTTTGACTTTTGATGTCATCTTATGCTTCTTTTAATGTTGCTTTGTCGCTTTGCATGATTACGGCCATTATTGCTCTCTTAGTTGGTCGCTCCCAGTCTTTTGCTAGCCCTCGCCTTGTACTGAGTATGAGCTCTACTCGTGCATCCAACTCCTAAAAGCCAAAGTTTTCCAAAGTGTCCACCATACATACCTACTAGCAATTTGCTATTCCAAGTAAATTTGACTTGCTTTTATTTTCTCTTCAAATTAAACTCTTACCAGTATTATGCGAAATTCGGTCAGTAAAGCTCTCACGAACCGGAAGGCACACTTTACTTTTTCCTGTTCTTAAAAATTTGACATTGTGGTCTCTTATGTTGAGTTGTTATGCTTGCAAGTTGTAAGTTGGGGACTAGCCCAGCCATGCAGTCATCGGCAAGCTTTCAACATTGCACTTCTTATTTGAGTTGATATCGTGATCTTTTGTTTATGGATGCCCGCAGTGTGAAATGAATTGGGAATCTTGTGGGGATCATGGAGTTTGTATATGTGTTAGGGAAATGCCAGGCCGCTAATCTAAGTCATGCATAATTCATGGTGGAAATTTGCAGCATACCCATGGTGAACATTCGACGACGCATCTCACAATAAAAAGCTAAACAAATGGCAAATAAAAGAGATGTCGAGGTGTTCATTGTCTGCTTGTCCTGTCATTTTGGTGTGGGCTTGTTCCATGTCATCGGGCACAGAGGTACCCCATTGGCGGTTCTCAATGATATGCATATACTTACAATGACAAGAGCCTTGCTTGGGACTCTAAGTAAAGTAGCATGAGGTTTGGGTACTCGTATTCACGGGGCACGAGGTTTTCAACTTATGATTTGTCAAGCATATGCATCATAATTGTTCTCGCATTAACTTTAACCATTCAAGATGCTTATGATGGGGGCAATGAGAGCTCAAAGCCGGTAAGTACCATAATTTTTGAAGGTTATAAAACTTGCAATCACTGCTTCCCTCTGCGAAGGGCCTTTCTTCTACTTTTATGTTGAGTCACCACATTCTATCTTTATGCACCATTAAGAGAGCATAGTTGTCATTCTTAGTATAATGTGCATTGTCCCAAAGTTTTCATTGATTGATTCATATTGTTGGTTTCACTTGTTCTTAAATTATTTGTATCTAGTCACCCTCTTAAACTTGAAGGTGTCCTATGCATTTATGTTTTGCTCTCTTTGAAGGACAAGCTGAAAACCATTTGTATGTTTTCCTTATGATTTGAACACACGTTTGACTATCATTGTTTCATTTTCATGATCTTTTGTTTGTGTTCATTTGTATGTTTACAACATGGTTGCTAAGTTCTTATTGGCAAGATTATATCTTTCATGCCCATGTTTTAAGTTCTTATGATCCCAGCTCACAAATGCTTACATATATAATCAAGATTGTGTAGGTGCATGTCACCTCAAAAATTATTCTTTTGTTATCACTTACCTACTCGAGGACAAGCAGGAGTTAAGCTTGGGGATGCTTGATACGTCTCCAACGTATCTATAATTTTTGATGCTGCATGCTTGTTTTTACACCATTTGCCTAATGTTTCGTTACACTTCGTGGCACTTTTATGCATTTTCCGGAACTAACCTATTAACGAGTTGCCACAGTGCCAGTTCCCTGTTTTCTGCTGTTTTTGTGTTTCAGAAGTGATACACAAGAAATATTCTCGGAATTGGACGAAACAAGTTCCTGAAGTCTTATTTTACCCGGAAGCTTCCAGAGATCCAAAGGAGAGTAGGAGGGGGGCCACCAGAGCCCCACACGCAGGGCTGGCGCGGCCAGGGCCTGGTGTGAGGCCACCTGGCCCCTCCTCTGACATCGCCCCTTCGCCTATAAAGACCCCCCGACGGAAAAAACCTAAGTACCCGATCACTTTTCCAGAACACATCGCGATCCGCCACCGCCGTCGACCCGAAGATCGGGAGGGTCCAGAAGCTCTTCCCGGCACCCTGCCGGAGAGGGGAATCGCCACCGGAGGTCTTCTTCATCGCCATGCTTGCCTCCGGAGCGATGAGTGAGTAGTCTACCTTGGACTATGGGTCCATAGCAGTAGCTAGATGGTTGTCTTCTCCACCATGTGCTTCATGTTTAGATCTCATGAGCTGCCCTACATGATTGAGACCACCGTTATGTAATTCTACATGTTTGGTTTGTTGGGATCCGATGAATATTGGTGTTTATGATTGACAAGGGTATAGTTAATAGAGCCCGTTAGTTGAGTACCCCTGAGGCCCGTTAAGCTAGGCCCAATTGTAATGATAGTCGAATATGAGTTCCTACCGTATGTCGATATTGTAATCTGTATTGGACCCTACCCGATCCTCGAGACTTGGTCACCTATATATAGGGGCCAGGAGGGGACGGTGGAGGGCAGATTGAAAGCAAGCCAGGTTGAACACCCAAGTTTACTTTCGACACACATCTATTTCGACTAACTTTACCTTCGAGTTCATCCGACGCCCTATCTCTCCGATCCTAAGTCCTTCATCTAGGACATTTGTCGAGTTCACCCTCGTCAATTGGCGCCGACCGTGGGGAGGTTGGGCGTTGGAATCATGAATACGACGGCTTTTTCGCTTTTAGCCAACAGCAGTACAGAAGTCGACAAAAATCAAGAGATGGAGTTGACAATCGGAATCTTAAACATCCTCATCGGACCGTCGGGTTCATCTCGCCTTTCAGATCCGACGAAACAAGATCCGTCGGCAAGTGAGCCCGAAACAACAGCAATGATGGAATATTCTGAAGGCCCTTCCAGTGAGGTAAACTCGCCGGTCAGCCCAGAGGAAGTGCAAAAAGAAAAGAACGCAGAGGACAACGAAGAAAAGGAAAATTTTGACGTAGGAGTCCAACTCGAAGATCTCACGATCTGCCTCGACGATATTGCGGACAAATCAACAGACACATGGAAGACAGGATTAGAGCTTTCTGAGGATAGTAACTCGATCTTCTCAAGCTTCGAGGGTAACATCGGCAAACAATGCCAGGTGCTCGCCATTATAGGAGATAACTCAGAAGAGTTCGACGAAAACGACAATCCAGTACTAAACCCAGCAAATATCGACAGAGGAGCAAATCACCTAGCAGAAGGGCAAACACCGGAATCCCTCACAACCAGGGAGAAAATTCGACTATCAGTCGACGAATGGAGGATAATAAGAGAAGCCGTAGAACACAGCACGCCAATACCATCAAATTCCAGCAAAAACCTGCTTTTGGGGTATCACTACGCCCTAAGGCAGCAGGCCAAGCAATTAGCAAAGGAGAAAACAGAGATACAAAAAAGGAAAGATTCAGCCATTGCAGCCAGCGAAGCTGCTCGAAAAGCACGAAGCGACGCGTCATACAGCAACGCAAGGAAAAATCGTCGACACGGTTCAAGGTACGACAACCTCGAGTACTCCGACAGGCAAAGTATTTCCAAAAACCTCGACTCGTCCTTCCTATCGGTCGACGAGCAAGGAAATATCCTACCAAAAACTCCTGAAGCAGCACTAGTGGCAGCACAAGCATATCTACTTACAACTCGACCAAGTCCAGGAGATCCTAGAGAACATATGCATAGAGCAGCACTGAACGGACTCAACATGGTGGGCCACAAGCTATCAGCAAAAGGAGAAGAAGTATATCACCACAAGGAAGTGCACAAAGCAAGGTCACCTCGCCGTCACAATAGTCCTCGGCGCAGAAGCAGCAAGCACCGATCTCGATCGCCATCACCAAAGCAGCACGGTGGAACTCGAAGATCGCGATCCCCAAATGAAAAACGCGACTATGAAGATGACGAAAAAGAGATGGGGGCATCATGCTTTACCCGCAGGGTTCGCACCACTCCAGTTCCCAAGGGATTCAAGCTACCTCATGACCAGCAAAAATACGATGGATCACAGGAACCACAATCATGGCTCGCAGATTACTTACAAGCAGTTCAAATATTAGGAGGAACTAAAGAAACAGCAATGCAAAGTTTGCAACTACACCTCACTGGCGCAGCGAGGTCATGGTTGAGCAAACTAGAGAAAGAATCTATTGGAAGCTGGGAAGACCTCACAAAGCAATTTACAAGCAACTTCAGGTCGACATACAAACGACCAGCATCAATAGAAGAAGTCAAAGCATGTGTGCAACAACGCGATGAAACACTACGGGCATACATCCAAAGATGGAGCCTTATCAAAAATTCAGCAGTCGAAGTTTCAGACGAAAGAGCAATAGATGCGTTCATCATTGGATTAAGACGAAGAGACCTAGTCGAGGAAATGGGTAGAATCAAGCCGAAAACAGTGTCAGACCTCATGGACACAGCAAACAGATTCGCAGATGGAGAAGATGCGTGCAACAACAAAAGGACGCGATCTCCAGAAGACGATAGAAGAAATAGATATGGAAGTCAAAGAAGACGGTCCAGAAATTTCGACAACTATGGCCCTCATAGCCAAGTCGCCGCAGGATACAAAGACAACAGCTATCAAGGAAGTGATCGAAGAAGTTCAGGATATCGGAGTTACGGAAAAGAGGACTACAAAAAATTCCCCGTAAGAGAATCCAAAGAATACAACCCCTCGCCAGAAGACATGCTCAATGGACCTTGTCATATACACTCAGCGTTCGTCGACGGAAAGCGAGTATCAAGGCATGCAATGAAAGATTGCACAACATTCTTAAAACTTCAAGAAGCGGCAGTAAACAAGCAAATCGAAGCAAGGCGACAAGGATTCGAAGGAAGCAACAACCCTCCGGCAAAGCAGCAAGGAAGCAATGGAGCTCCTCAAGGACAAGACCAGCAAAATCAGGGACACGACGACGACGAAGGGTATGTACCATCAAAAGGACACATCATATCAATGATACAACCTGTACCCAAGTCAAACAAAGAAGAGAAGAGCATAACTCGACAAGTCAACTTAGCAGTCATATCACCTCTAGCTACAACGGAGTACCTGCACTGGTCAGAGCAACCAATAGAGTTCAACAGAGAAGATCACCCTATAACAGTACCTCGGCCGGGAAACGCGCCTTTGGTACTAAAAGCTCAAATCGGCGCGTATGATGTCGACAGAATATTCATGGATGCAGGGAGTGGAATTAACTTGATATACGCGAAAACACTCCGAGCAATGCATATATCACTAGAGTTCCTGAAGCCAACAGATTGTTCCTTCCATGGAATCGTACTAGGAAGCGCCAATTACCCACTGGGTCGAATAGCACTCAATGTTTGCTTCGGCAACCGACAAAACTATAGAAGAGAAAAGCTAGACTTCGAAGTCATGGACTGGCCATCTCAATAGCACGCAATCCTCGGACGACCCGCGTTTTCGTGATTCATGGCAGTACCCCACTATACATATCTGGTACTTAAGATGCCAGGACCAAGAGGAATAATTACAGTGAAAGGAAGTTTTGAAGTTTCAGATCTCTGTGATAGGGAGTTCCACAAGATGGCGCAAAATTTTGGCGTCATAGCAAACCATGCAGAAAAGGCAAAAAATGCGACTACAGAGGGCGTCAAGCTACCCGAAGGACGCGTCGCGGAGCCCAAAACGAAGAAACCATGAGTAGGAGCATCAGGAGAAGACACAGGCGCAGAGGAAAAAGGGAAAGCCACGACGACATAAGCATCATAAGACAATAGAGTAGAACAATAAAGGCTGTAAAAGCCACGAGTCATACCAGGGGCAATGCCCTCTAGATCTAGAACACAGGTCACAGGCCGGATCTCTTGGGTCACCCCATGTATCTTACATTACAAAGTATAATAAAGACGAAACGTTCCTCATATTCGAGTTTACGAGTCTTTCGAAGGAAGAAATGCGGTAAACGCACCAAAACGCTCTGAGGATAAACTTTTTCGACATACAAGTCGCAAGATGAAATACTCTCGCGTTACACACATACAAAAACATATTACAACATCGGGTTGTTAGAATCATCTATGCCTAAAGGATCTAAATAATGGTACTCACAGAAAAACGCAGCATCCGCCTCTAGAAGCCTAGCTACGAGTCTTCGAGCAGGTTGCAGCGTGTTCTCCATATGTACCCGAAGGCTAGCTCCACCTGGAGCCAAACTCAGGGACATCATGCTATAATTCAGCCGGGGGTGCCACTTGCGTATCCACCCGAGAGCAAAATTGGCACCAGCCACTAAGTTCAGCTCTATCAACCTATGGATACGATGGCTGGATCTGAAAGTATCAAGAAGAAGTGGGAAAGTTGCAGGCAAGGGATTACGAGGAAGCATAACGGAGTGCATAGTTGTGAGAGCTCGTCGGCAACCATCAACTGACTCGCCAATATGCTGGGCACGGTCTTGAAGCAATACAATGGCGCCCCGGCGTCGAGAATCAGACCACAAAGTCTCACAGCCAGTCGACATTTTCTCCAAGGCCGCGTTTCGCTCAGCAACTCGACGTTCTTCAGCAGCAAAATCTAAACAAGTACCTACAATGGTAAAAGGTGTCACAAGAACAGCAGTGCACAAACAGGGAAAGGAGGAGTCAAAAGAAAACTCACATCGTAACATCTCACAGGCAGACTCGACAATGCCAAGGATAAAGGATTCACATTCTTCATTATGCAGAATCTTAGCCGTCAAGCTGGAGACCTTTTCGTCTAGTGAAGATATTTGCTTCATATAACCACTGGCTTTGCTAGCTTTGTTAATAGCCATCTGTGCTTGACGCTTGGCTAAAGTCAGGCGAGCCTCAAGATCGGAAATTCTGGAAGAGTACTCTGCGCATCGGCTGCATCGACTAGGAGTCGACGGAATCTGAGAACCAAACACACGGGTAGAAGAAGGAGCAGGACCGTGAGTCAAAGGATCATTGACACGCATCGACTGCAAGCCAAAAAGGAAAAGAAAGGAGAAAACATTTCAGAGAGATAACATAATACTTCATACGTTGGAAATATATTTACATAAGTGCAAGACCCTATGACTAAAGTTCTCGGGTTGCACGCAACTAGAGTATTCTTGCATCCAAAAGGAGAAAAACTAAAAAACTACAAGGAAAGCCGAGTCTACGCCACCTCAGCATTGTGTTCCGTGGCAGAGGAGGGCACGGCAACTTCTTCGCTAGAAGTCGATGGTGGTACTGGATTTTCCACCGCTGAAGCTGGTGCAGCAGGCACCGCAGAGGCTGCCGAAGGAGAAATAGTTGTCAACAATGCAGGTGCCAACTTCTTCGCCCTCTCGAAAAAGCCTTCATCTCGTCACGGGTGTGGCCATGAGGGGAGCTAACCCTCTCCCAGTCGAAATTCATCCCATGGGCAAGGGAAAGTGCAATAGCACCCTCGGCGCCGCGCTTAATGGAAAGACCTTTCAGCTGGAGAGTGGGGGTCTTCAGTGGTATCGAAGGACTTGGCAAGTTCAGTCAAGTTATCCTTCGGAACTGTCGCCCTTTTCTTCGGCCACAAGCCGGCAAACAGCCATGATAAAACGCGGCTAACCAACTCAAACGTCTCCTGGATAGATATCCAGTTTTCTTCGAGTAGGTTAACTGCATCCATAAGAGGATCATCGTCCGTTTGCAAGGACGACGGAGATACCCCGGTGAATTCTGAGCAATAGAAAAGAAAAGAAGAGACAAGTATCAACAAATACACCAGTGCAACAGAAGACGAAAACAGAAGACAAGGCTAAGCACTTACTTTCAGCGGCAGTAGACATGGTGTGAAGGCGCTCCGCCACGGCTTGCTCTCGTTGAGCATGCTCCTTGTTGGCTTCAGCTAAAGCTTTTTCAGCTTTCTTCGCCTTACCAAGCGCAGCTTTCTGCGACTTCTCAGCATTCGCTTTAGCAGCGGCCGCCACATCATAAGCTTTTCGCGAAGCATTGAGATCTGCTTCCAGCGACGCAATTCGAGCATTGGCTGTTGCTAAGGCAGCTACAAAAGAAGACAAAAGGGAGTCAAATAAGTGGGAAAAGAAAAAGCACAGAAGGAAAGTAATGACTGGACATCAAGATTGTACCTTCGGATGCTTTCGCAACCTTTAGGTACCCCGCACACTCCGTGCCCAGGGCAATAAATCTCTTCACTAAAGCCTGAGAAAAGAAGTGTGTAAGAGTAAAAGTGCATGAAAGGAAAGAAAGTAAAGACGAATTGCTCACATCATCAGAGGAAACCGTAGATGCATGGGCTTCTAGAGAAACTTCGGCTTCTTTGGCCTTCTTTGTGCGTTTAGAGTATCGGGCTTGAGGAACCTTCTTCACACCGGACCTGGTAGCCCTCGGTGCAACATCTGGTTCGATAGGCTCATCAGTGGCCATAGGAGAAGGTGGTGGAGTAGCTGTCGCATATGTTGGTGGTTCTTCATCATCACTGCATGAAAAATATAAGTTATGAAAACAAGGCAAGAACAATGCAATTGAAGAACTCGACTACAATACTTACGATGCAAGCATGTCGAAGTACTCCATATCTTCTGCAAGAACAGGGGCTTTACCAGCCGCTGCAGAACTCGATGAAGCAATTTCGTCGACGCGCTTCCTTTTCTTGCCGACACCAACATCTTCAGCAAGCACAGGAGGAGGCGATGTCGACGAGCTAGTTTCCTCTTCTGATTCTTCGACATCATCTCCATCCTGACTTTCGTCAGCCTCGGGGGCTTCAGATGCAGGAGAGGCAAGATCAGCTGGTAAGGGCCCTGCCTCTAGAAGAGGAGGGCGAGAAACAGGGAATTGATGACCCTGCATATGAATAAATTAGCAGAGTGCAATGGCACAGAATAACACAAATCGAACCAAGCAAAGTTCGACAATAAGTAAAACGCGAAGATACATACCTTGGGCAGAGGGTGCACGGAGTCGAAAAAGTCAGCGGTTAAATCTGCAACTGCATGTTCTTTGGTGAGCTTGGTAAGATTCCTGACTCGCTTGTCGACATCTTCTTTCGATATCAGATCTTCAGATATGCGAGTCGGATCCTCCAAGCCGGAGTAATTTCTTGTGCTTCTGCATCTGAGGGGAGTGTATCCCATGATGCCAATTTCTTTACCTCCCGGGAAGCATCAAAAGGAGGCATGCCGAATTCATCTCCAGGAGAGGATTTGCGGTCCTTGATATAGAACCACTTTGTCCTCCATCCCTGGACAGACGCGGCCATGGAAAATTCAAAGTATTGCGCCTCAGGGCGCACAGAAACGACGGCTCCGCCCAGTTCGGGTTTCCTAGCCAAAGAAACGTTGGGGCGGAGTCGAAAGATTGACCTCCACAGAAGGAAGTGGGGCTCAATGCCCAAGAAGGACTCGCAGAGAGTCACGAAACAGGCGATGTGCAGCAGAGAATTCGGTGTGAGCTGGTGGAGCTGCACACCGTAAACAAACAGAAGCCCACGAAGAAGCTCGTGGGCAGGAAGAGAGAAACCGCGGAGGAGGAAAGCAAGGAACATTACCCGATAACCGCTCGGGGGCTTCGGGATCCATTCAATACTGGGGAATTTGATGGAATCTTCGGCGGCAATGAGGCCATCCGCCGTAGCCTTCTCCACCTCCTTCTTTGTGATGGTGGAGCGAACCCAGTTGGTGGCAGAAGTCTTGGCCATGGTGCTCTTAGTGGCCAGGTGTTTCACGCGCATCCAGTACGAAGTGCGCTTGGGGGCTATGCACGAGAGAAGAAGGCAGAGGAGGTCAGCAATGGAGGCGGCGAAGGAAACAAGCTGGTAAACAGTAAATCCCCCACTATGCCCCTTATATATCTTCTGGGAGAAGGATCGTGGGCCGAGATGTGGCGCAAAGAGCGGAAACGGCAGCCCACTAACGGTCAAAAATTGAGAAATTTACAGTACTGCCCATGCAACGGTTCGCAATGATACAGAGTGATGTATTCATTGATGTCATAAAGGATATATTATCAAATAGAAAATGGCGCCGACAAATGCAAAATTCTTAGAGAAGATTATGTGCGAAGGATTTTTCGATTATAGCCTTGGGGGCTACTACTCTTAAAAGATGGTGACTGGAAATCTTTAATGGAGTTGTGGAAGCATATTCGACGACAAGGCGTTCTTAGAGTATCTCGAAGATGAAGTATATTGAAGTTGAAGTATTTCGAGTTGAAGTATGATGGATTGCACTCTATTTCGAGCCTATACTCGAAAAAATCTCTTTCGAGTATAGCCTCGGGGGCTACTCCCATCGGGAGCGCTGAGCGCGCACCCGACGATATTTCTTGGCAAAGCATTATAATTCGAGAAGTGCAGGAGTGTTACTCCCATCGGGAGCGAGTTTTATGGTTGAAGAAACCCGAATATTTTCAGTCAAGATTTGGCTGCGACATGAGATTCTCGAGTTGCGTTATCGCAACACAACTCGAATGCCGTGACTTGTCACGAAGGTAAGACCCCGGGATCCGTCCTGTGTGGCCTGGTATACGCACATGGATGCGCTCTGCTGGTATGTATCCGTGTCTACGACGCAAAGAAAATCCTGGTGGACGCACTGGGTACCCTGAGAACCACTGGGATTCATTCTTTGTAAGTCCTAAATGCGGCAGAAGAATGGGTTTGACCGGTATCCCGAATTCAAATCCAAGGGGATTGAATTTGAAGTAGGTGACAAGTATCTGTTCCGGCAGTTAACTGACCTCTTGATCCGTTAGAGTTGTCAGGCTTGTTCATCAAGACCCCTTGTGAACAAATTATTATAAATATAAGTCGAAAGACCAAGTCGAAGATTTGAAGATAAGAAGAAGTCGAAGAATTGATCAAGTCGAAGATTTGAAGATTAGAGATTCAACCCGAATCTACAATTCTGGTAGAATCTCAGGGGCTACTGACAAGGGTATAGTTAATAGAGCCCGTTAGTTGAGTACCCCTGAGGCCCGTTAAGCTAGGCCCAATTGTAATGATAGTCGAATATGAGTTCCTACCGTATGTCGATATTGTAATCTGTATCGTACCCTACCCGATCCTCGAGACTTGGCCACCTATATATAGGGGCCAGGAGGGGACGGTGGAGGGCAGATTGAAAGCAAGCCAGGTTGAACACCCAAGTTTACTTTCGACACACATCTATTTCGACTAACTTTACCTTCGAGTTCATCCGATGCCCTATCTCTCCGATCCTAAGTCCTTCATCTAGGACATTTGTCGAGTTAACCCTCGTCAATGATTGAGTTGCTGTACTGAATATTATCTTTTGTTATTTCTATGTTGTTTATGATCTTGCATGCTCTCCGTTGTTAGTAGCTATCTTGGCCGAGTAGTTGCTAGTGACTCCAAGAGGGGGTATTTATGCTCGATAGTGGGTTCATGCCTCTATTTAACCTGGGGGAGTGACAGAAACCTCTAAGGTTGTAGATGTGTTGTTGCTACTAGGGAGAAAACAACATTCATATGCTCAAGGGCATATGCTTTGTTTACATTACACACTTTGCTTAATGCAATTATCCGTTGTTCGCAACTTAATACTTATGGGGTGTTCGGACGATATCCCCGTGAGTGGATTATTAGTCATAGATGCAGTTGGATGGCGGTCTATGTATTTTGTTGTAATGCCCAGAGTAAATATCATAGTGATCTTCTTGACATATCACGTTTATCTTTATTCTATCAATTGCCCAACTGTAATTTGTTTACCCAGCATGTGTTATTTATCTTATGGTGAGACACCACTAGTGAACTGTGGACCCCGGTCCTATTTCTATCATATTGCTATCACCTGTTTACTTTACTCGCACTGTTTACTTTAATCGCATACTCTATTGTTTTCAACTCGATACGCTCATAACCTTTGTTTCAAGCAAACCGGTGAGATTGACAACCTCATCGCAAGTTGGGAACGAAGTACTTGGTTGTGTTGTGTGCAGGTTCCGCGTTGCAGCTAGCAAGCAAAGCTTGGACGAGGCGCCATATATAAATTGTCTGAAGCTGTCGCAAGCTAGCAAGCATCACCTTCAGTCGTTTGTCTCTCCTCTCCAAGAACGATAAACCTTGGTTTCTTAACTGAGGGAAAACTAGCTGCTATACTCATCACACCTTCCTCTTGGGGTTCCCAATGGGCTGGTCATTCACCACGCACAAGGACCGTCTGCTACACGTCAACTTGGCACCAGCAAAGACGCACCAACAAGAATCCTAAACGGCGCCCTTGCTGGAGTGTCACGAAGCTAGCAAGCATCACCTTCTGAAGTTTGGCTTTTTCCTACTGGATCGACAAACCTTGATTTCTTACTGAGGGAAAACTTGCTACTGTGCTCATCATACCTTCCTCTTGGGGTTCCCAACTGGGTGGTTATCCTGCCCGCATCAAGCTAATTTTCTGGCGACGTTGCCGGGGAAAAAGAAGATTTCTGCAAGGGGAGTTTCGCACGCACATCCTTTACTTTGTTTTAGTTTTGCTTTACTTTATTTTTCTTGCATCGGTTTATCAAAAATACAAAAAAAATTAGTTCCTACTATAGTTGTTATTTTTGTTGGTTTGTTATTGTCTTGCTTTATCATGCTTTCTATCAATGGTTGGTTTCTTTGAAACTAAATCTTTTTGGCAAGGTGGGTTCACAGAAGAGCAACAGAAATATTATGAGGAACACCGCTTGTCACAAAAAGGGAAACGCTTATGGGAACAAATTGATACATTGTGTATCATTGCTAGAAATGTGTGCTCTACTTATAATGTTACTTATTGCTTTGATAAATCTTGTTGCTGTAGGAGGTATAAACACCTCCCTTTTCAATGTGAGTATAATGATGATGTTACCATATCTTCTTATATTAATGGAAATTATGACTTTTATGATTTGGAACAAACTGAAGAATTTATTGCTTGGAAGGGTGCATTCGAACTTGCTTATTTGCTTGAAAATACTGATGATGCACCATATAAATATGAGGTTTATGATATACTTAAATTTTGCTTTGATAATTACAAGGAAGAAAATGGCTATATTCTTAAATATTTTAAAAGATGCTCTCCAACGGAAGAGACTAATGCCTTGAAGGAGCCTATGGAAGAAGAAATTGCTGAAACTAGAAACTCATTGGTTGAAAAAGAAGAGGAGAGTGATGATCAAGAGGAGGAAAAATGGAGCTACCCATGTCTACCTCCCAATAAGAGTAACTCTTTAACTAATACCTTATTTGATCGCCGTCCATGCTTAAAGGAGGGTGAGTGTGATATTTATATTGTTGAGTTTGTTCATGATGCTACTGAGAATTATTATGAGAGAGGAAAATATGGTTGTTGGAATTCTTATGTTACTAAAACACCTCTCTTTATATTGAAAGTTCTGAAGTTGCTCTTGTTTTATCTACCCATATTTGTTACTATGTGCTTCTCTGATTTATTTTCTTACAAGATTCCTATGCATAGAAAGTGGGTTAGACTTAAATGTGTTTTATATTTGCTCCTTGATGCTCTCTTTTGCTTCAATTCATATTTCTTATGTGAGCATCTTCTCAAATTACTGAGCCTAGCTCAAAGGCGTTAAAGAAAAGCACTCTTGGGAGATAACCCATTGTTTTACTTTCAGTTTCTTTTTCTTTTATTTGAGTCTTGGAAGTTATTACTACTATAATAACCGCTCCTTATCCTTTTTATTTCATTGTTGTGCCAAGAGAAACCTCTAATTTGAGTGAGGTAAGATTTGGGGATGTTGCTGTCTTGAAACAGATTTCGGTGATGCACCGTAAATATTCGTGAAAATTCTCAGAATATCTTTTTGACCTGCGATTTCTGTCCATATGCCCCAGGTTATATCCAAACTTTCATTAGTTATACACTTTTTGATTTGAGCAACAGAAAACCCTCAAAAAAATCGACCTTTGTCAGCTGTTCTATTTTGACAGATTTCTGCCACTATTTGTGTTTGCCTCTTGATCGCTTTCTTTTTGAGTTCTTTTGATCACGGAACTTTTGGGGAAGTTGCTACAGTAGTATATGCTTTATATGTGGTGGTTTTGAGTTGAAATCTGAAGCAAAAATGGGTTGATTCATTATTATGCTTACACTAATGTTGCTAATAGAATTGTGTTGAGTTTTGTATGAACGAAGTTTTCAAGTGTAGGGATTGGAGAATGATGAGATGAGTTGAAGAATGGACAAAAGCTCAAGCTTGGGGATGCCCATGTCACCCCAAGAAATATCCAAGAGGTACAAGCGTCAAAGCTTGGGGATGCCCCCGAGGCACCCCTTCTTCATCGGCAAAAATTAGGTCACCTTTCAACACACTATATTTTTATTGCTTCATGCACTATGCGTTTTTCTTGGAGCGTCTTGTCTTTAGTTTTCATTTTTGTTTAGTTTTGTTTGCTGCAATAAATGGTTGGACCCCAACAAATTTATTTTGGAGAAGTTGCCTTGCTTTTCATTTGCCAAGAACACTCCATTTTTCACTCTTATTGTTCAACAAGTCTTCTCTTTGTCTAGAACTGCGTTTAGCTTTCGTTTTTCGCCTTGATTTTTGTTCTGATCTTGTTATATCTTTATATCAAGGTGTATTTTGACCTCTGGTCCATGTTGGTTTTCATCAAAAGAGTTGTTTCAAAAAGGTTCGAATGGTGTTGGAAAAGAGAAAAAATTTCATGCAAAAAGTGGTACAAAAAGGAGCTTATTTAGACTGCGGCTTAGACTTTTTTACGTCATGCTTGATATTGTTTTGATAGTATGCTTAGTGCTTTTTCTGTAGCATGACTTGTCTCAAATGACTGAGATTGCTTAATTAGCCTTTGAAAAATCATGCGTTGTTTTTATTATTTGGAAGCATTAATTTGGGTTTCTCCTTGATGCTTTATTTGGGTTGACTTGGCGCATGCTTATACATGTTTGACTCATACAAAGTCGCCATAAGCCTCTATGATCATTTAGTTTTTGACTTTTGATGCCATCTTATGCTTCTTTTAATGATGTTTTGTCGCTATGCATGATTATGGCCGTTATTGCTCTCTTAGTTGGTCACTCCTAGTATTTTGCTAGCCCTCATTTTGTACTGAGTATGAGCTCTACTCGTGCATCCAACTCCAAAAAACCAAGTTGTTTCAATGTGTCCAATATACATACCTATCAGCAATTTGCTATTCCAAAGTACATTTGACTTGCTTTTATCTATCCTTCAAATTAAACTCTTTTGGTGTTATGCGAAAATTGGTCAGTAAAGCTCTCACGAACCTGATGGCACACTTTATTTTTCTCAATCTTAAAAATTTGACATTGTGGCTCTCTTATGTTGAGTTGTTATGGTTGCAAGTTGTAAGTTGGAAATTAGCCAAACCATGCCGTTATGGGGTAAGCTTTCAACATTGCACTTCTTATTTGAGTTGATATCGTGATCTTTTGTTTATAGATACTCGCGATGTGAAATAAGTTGGGAATCTTGCGGGATCATGGAGTTTGTATGCGTGTTAGAGAAACGCCTGGGCCGCTAATCTAAGACATGCATAATTCATGGTGAAAATTTACAGCATGCCCATAGTGAACATTCGACGACACATCTCAAAATAAAAAGCTATACCAATGGTAAATAAAAGAGATGCCGAGGTGTTCATTGTCTGTTTGTCCTATCATTTTGATGTGGGCTTGTTCCATGTCATCGGGCATGGAGGTACCCTGTTGGCGGTTCTCGATGATACGTGTATACTTATAATGACAAGAGCTTGCTTGGGACTCTAAGTCGAGTAGCATGAGGTTTGAGTATTCGTACTTCACGGGACAGGAGGTTTTCAACTTATGATTTGTCAAGCATATGCTTCATAATTATACTCGCATTAACTTTAACCATTCAAGATGCCTATGATGGGGGCAATGAGAGCTCAAAGCTAGTAAGTACCATAATTTTTGAAGGTTTATAAAACTTGCAATCACTGCTTCCTTCTGCGAAGGGCCTTTCTTTTACTTTTATATTGAGTCATCACCTTCTACCATTATGCACCGTCTAAGAGAGCATAGTTATCATTCTGAGTTTAATGTGCATAGTCCCACAGTTTATCATTGATTGACTCATGATTTTGGTTTCACTTGTTCTTAAATTATTTGTATCTAGTCGCCCTCTTAAACTTGAAGGTGTCCTATGCATTTATGTTTTGCTATTCCATGAAGGACAAGTTGAAAACCATTTGCTATGTTTTTCAATATGATTTGAACACATGTTTGACTTTTATTGTTTCATTTTCATGATCTTTCATTTGTGTTTATTTTCATGTTATAACATGGTTGCTAAGTTTCTTCTATCAAGATTATATCTTTCCTGCCCATGTTTTAAGTTCTTTTGATCCCAGAACTCAATGCTTACATAGATGATCAAGATTGTGTTGGTGCATGTCACCTCAAAAATTATTCTTTTGTTATCACTTACCTACTCGAGGACGAGCAGGAGTTAAGCTTGGGGATACTGATACGTCTCAAACGTATCTATAATTTTTGATGCTCCATGCTTGTTCTTACACCATTTGCTTAGTGTTTTGTTACACTTCGTGGCACTTTTATGCACTTTCCGGGACTAACCTATTAACAAGATGCCATAGTGCCAGTTCCCTGTTTTCTGCTGTTTTTGTGTTTCAGAAAAGTTACACAGGAAATATTCTCGGAATTGGACGAAACAAAAGCCGAGCATCCCAATATTTAACGAAGCTTCCACAAATCCAAAGAGGAGACGGAGGGGGGGTCACAGGGCGGCGCGGCCTATCCCTGGCCCACGCCCCCTGGTGGTTACTACTAGGAAAACCCTTATCCATGGGCCCATTATATGTGGAGCACTAAGTTTCGGTGCTCCACGGATAAGTATCCGTGGCGCACCACATATAGGTGCTCCATAGATATCATCGTACCCGTGGCGCACCGTGAAGGAGATGCGCCATGGATAAGTGGGCCCCACCGAGCACCAAGGCCTGGGGTGTCAGGCCCCCATATCCGTGGCGCATGCATTGGGGGTGCGCCACGCATAGTGTGCATAGCCGTGGCGCACCACATATACATGCGCCACGGATATGTGTGGGCCCATCCTCTAAAAAGGTGGCAGACATATCCGTGGAGCACCACTTAGAGGTGCGCCACGGGTATATATATCTGTGGAGCACCATTTTGAGGTGCGCCACGGATATGTCGTACCTAGCACCATAAATTTTCCATCCCGGCCCCTACCTCCCACTCCAAGCCCCCACCGCGATGAACGTGAGGACCTATCAGGCGTATGACATCAATGGTTACACATTCTACACCGAGAAAAAGGACCATAGCAGCGAACACCAGAACTCGGGGGTCACGATGCTGTCCTACGCGGACGAGGAATCCACCGTCAATGAAAGGTTCTTCGGGAGGATCGAGGAGATCTGGGAACTCAACTACTGTGGAGAGAAGATGCCGATGTTTCGGGTCAGATGGGCCAAGAACGTCGAAAAAGAAGACCGGTACTTCACCACCATGGTCATACCCGAAGCCAAATCCAGCGCGAACATGCAGGCGAAAAATGAGCCATGGATACTGGCGAGCCAGGTTGATCAATGCTTCTTCATTACGGACCCGGTAAGGCCTAGCCGCGTTGTCGTTAGGAGGGGAAAAAGGAGCATCATCGGAATGGAGGGAGCGGCCACCGAGCAAGACTTCGACAAGTACGGCGATCCCAAGATAGAAGAGGAATTCGACAAGTACTTCGACAGGCCTAGTGATGCCGCTGGAAGAAGGAAGACCACCCTACCCGCTAAAGGATGCCCGTACATGAGAAGAAATCCCCATATTTTCAGGCTCAATTATTCAACCGCGACGAAGAAGGACAAGAAGATCGTGACGAGTCGACGACGGTAGCTCGTTCGGAATCAACATCGGACAACATGTGTCATTTTTTGGAGGAACAATCATATAAATGTTTTTTGGTTTTTTGTAACAATGATCATATATATAATATAACTGGTACTATTTAAAAATTATTATTTTTAGAATAAGAAAATATTATTTATTGCAATATAGTAATTTTAAACTTTGTGAAATACAGTTTTTGTAAGAACAAAAAAGGGTGGGAGGTCTAGGGTTCGAACCTGGCACCTCGCCCAAACAGCCAGCGCGCGAACCGGCCAGAACCACTAGGCTAGGTGGAGGTTGTTGTCTAGATGGGAGTTCGGCTCCTTTTGAAGTATAGATCGACGTGCGTGGCGCACCTCGATATGGTGCGCCACGCATAACTTAACCGTAGCGCACCTCTGAAGGGTGCGCCACACATATCTTACACTTAGGGTAAAACGTTTCGCCCCGGCCTTTTTCTCTCCCACACACGCCTCACTCTTCGATCCCCCCGGCCAAAACCCTAGCCGTCCCTCTTCTTCTCCCCGACAACGACGACAGCCGCCGCCCCTCTTCTTCCCCGACGACGACGACAGCCGTCGCCCCTCTTCTTCCCCGACGACGACGACAGCCACCGCCCCTCTTCTTCTTCCCGGAGCCGCCGCCCCTCTTCTTCCCCGACGATGACCGGCCGCGCCCCGCTTCTTCCCCGACGACGGTCGCGCTCCTCTTCTTCCCCGCGTCCTCTCTCCTGCTCGCGGCCAGGGCCGACGGCCGCGCCCCGCTTCTTCCCCGACACCTCGGCGTCAAGCAGGAGGTACGTCCGCTCGTCCGTTGGTATAGTATGTGCGCGCATTGCGCCGTTCTTCTTCTTGCTCTGTTCTTTGTGTGATTTTGATTCGCGTTTCTCAACGGCGATGCATTTCAAACATGCTTCGAACATTTTGCTCAATGCTCCCACAGTATAACGTTTGCATTAGATATTTTGTTTGCTAAGTGAACAATTTTGAGATAAAATTAGATAATCAAATTGAAATAATTCTCTCTGAATAATTGGTGGGACTTGAGGGGAGCTAGTTAGTTGATTTTAATTTCGTCATCCACTGTGCTCATTTCAAGTGTAAGGAATATCAAATGCACTACACGCCCTGGATGTTCTGCATGAATATTCGTATTTGTTCAGTGTGTTCTATTTATGATTCCAAGTGCACATTGTATGATTATCTCTGTATGATTGGTTTTGTTTTTTTACTTCTCTGTTCCACCTGCTGATGCATATAGTAAAAGCTCTGCACTTTTTGATTTTTGGCACATCAATCAGTTGGTCATTTCAAGTGAATATATCATCTGCCAATATTAATATTAGCATCATGTAGAGCAAGCCATTTGACCTCGGTCTCAATGCACTTGGTGTCAATGCAGAAAGCATGGCAGCCAACAAGCCCGAGAGTTTTGCAGCATTTGAATGTATTCTGCTCACTCCATACTTGTGCAATTTTATTCTAGCCAATGAAACTTGTTTATGTACTAAAATTCTAGCATTAAGAACTTGACTGCCCTGTGATTTTTGTGCTCCTATTTAGAAATTTGCTCATGATGTTCTGTCGACATGCATGTTTCTGTGAGCATGTTTTTGTGCTCCTATTTAGAAATTTGCTCCTATTTAGAACTTGACAGCATGTTTCTGTGAGCATGTTGTCGACATGCTGAACCGAAGTGAATCTGTGAACTTTTTACTGTGATGATGTTTACTGTGATGATGAATCTTTGATGATGAATCTGTGAGCATGTTGTCGACAACTGTGTGTTGGAAAGGCACATTTTGTGCTTTTTTGTGTGAATTGTTTACAGATTTTTGTAAATGAGTGCCTATTACTCCCGAAATGTTGATTGATTTCTGTTTCGGTGAGAAATAGAAACTCCTAGGTAGCCATTTATAGGGGAGGTGCTATCGAATTTTCCGATCGATTTTTTGTTGTACTAAACATTTTTCTCCTTTTGTTTAGTGCAAACATGTCGACCGGACACGTCAACGATGGCGCTGGCCCTTCTAACCAAATGAGTGTTGAAGAACAAGCCCGGGCGTCCAACTTGCCGTTTTGGATGCAATCCCAGAGGGCGGCCGAGGAGAAGGAAATAGACGTCATGGACGGAGACGGAGGTGGAGATAATCAGGGTGGAGACGAAGACTCTGAGGGTGGAGACGGAGACTCCGAGGGTGGAGAAGAAGATGGAGACTCCGATGCCACCACCGATGCTGGCGGCGAGCGCACCGATGGCGCCGAGGATGACACCACCGATGGTGGATCTGCCCCGGCTGCTAAGAAGAAGAAGGCCATCAGGAAGGATCGGAACCCACCAACGCTTGGCACAAAACGCGAGGATTTCACCGCCGTGAATGAAAATGGCGTACCCGTGGAGCCTAAAGCCCTTGCCGCGGGATACGGGACGCAGATCGGTTGCATCGTGCGAGAGACCATGATGATCAACATGAGGAACCTCCGAGATCCTGGCAATGCGCATCTTGTGCAGCTCCTACTACAGAAGCTTCATGAGCGATACGATTTCCCGGTGGAGTACAAGAACCTAAACCTCAAAGACAACAAGGTGAACCAGCAGGCCCTTACGAAGATGAGCAGGGCCTTGGCTAGCTGGAGAACCCGGGTGAAGAAGCGAATTGACAAGGACGAAAGCTGGGAAGAGATCAAGAAGCATGAGCCACTTCTAGATCACGACGACTATCTTCTTTTCAAGGAGGAGTTGGAGACTGATACCTTCAAAGCTCTGTCGGTGTTGGGGAAGAAGATGTATGAACAGAACTTAGGTCACCACCGTCTTGGGAGTGGCGGTTACAGAGGAATCCAGGAAGTGTGGGACAAGGAGGACGCCGAGATTATTCGTCTTGGCAAGCCCAACATGTTCGATAAATTCACGGACCCGCAGGTCCAGAACTTTGTGCAGGCCCGCTACTACCTATGCCCCAAGACAAAGGAATTCAAAACCACAGCGAATGCTGTGCAAGAGTTTGAGAAACTTGAGGTAAGCAACTTACCGCGGATCTCAAGTCGATTTGCAATCAATAATGAACCGATGATTCTAATTGGGTTCATAAATCCTTTTGTAGGAAGCTGAAATAGCCGCCGAGGCAGCTTGCTCCACCCAAGGGCAATCGGAGCCTTGGGACACTCCTTTCAACAGGGCGACAAATATTATGAAGAAGAGGCCCAAGCACAAGAAGATGACGTCCGCTGGGCATGTTTCCGGCTTTGGGCTGACCACGAAAGTCGGCGTCCACTTCAAAGAGGAATCAAAGGCTAGAAAGGAGAGAAGAAGCAAGGTGGAGGAGGCGCAGAGGCTGGAGATTGCAGATCTCAAGGCGCAAGTGGCCGCGCTGCCGGTGCAGATGGAGGAGAAGTTCGAAGCAAGGTTGTGCCAGGTCATTCCTCCTCAACTGTGGGAGGGTCTAGCGGCGTGGAATGCCGTTGGTGGAGTTGGGCCGATACCGGTGCCCAGCGTGTCCGGCAGCAACTCGGCGCAACACGTGTCGCCGAACGTGGTGACCCCGCCCTCCTACCCATCGGTAGACCCCTTCGCGGGGCTGAGCCCGTTGGCCGCCAACAACAACAACGTGCAGCCGGCGCCGGTGCCCAACACCAACACGCGGCCGCCGCCTCCACCGCAGCCCAACACCAACACGCGGCCGCCGCCTCCGCCGCAGCCCAACACCAACACGCGGCCGCCGCCTCCACCGCAGCCCAACACCAACACGCGGCCGCCGCCTCCGCCGCAGCCCAACACCAACACGCGGCCGCCGCCCAACAACAACATGCAGCCGCTGCCTCCACCGCAGCCCACGCAGCCTCGCGTGTCCACCTTAGCCGACCTCGACGCCCTTACCAAGGTAACTAATCGTAGGCTCGACTTCATACTCTGCCGTCTTTTTTGATGAGTACCATCTGATAATGATGCCCAACATGTTCTCCCGCAGGACACTAGTTGCACCTTGCTGCACTATGTGAACGGCGTGCTGAAGGATGTAGGCAAGGGTACCATATGCCAACCGAAGAACCCCCTGATGCACAACTTGCCCATCCCTGCTGGCATGTTCAGGGTCGCCCTGGTGCGTCCTTTGAAGGGTTGCAAAGGCGTTGATCCTCTCATGCAACCTCATGGAGCCGATGAGCATTACTCTCTCAGAGGTTGCGTCGGCTGGCCCTTGCTATGGCCGAAGTCACAGATTCGCCTTGCAAAGGATGATCAGCGCCCCGCGGCTGCCCTCGCTAAAAAGACACGGCCACCGGTGTTCGTCCCCGCCACCAAGAGGCATCAGCAGCTAGCCGCGCACACGCCGTCGCCTCCACCCGAGCACGTGGACGACGCTCCACCTAACCGCGGTGATGATCCCCGCAATGAAATTGACGGCTTCCTCGACATCGGGGCCAACGAAGAAATCTACATGCCTCCTCTTGGAGATCCAGCCTCCCGTGGTCAACAAGCCGGTCGTCCCCTGTCATGCACGCAGCATCTGCAGTTCGGCGACGGTTCTCAGGAGCCGCCTCCGGAAGCCGCAGCCACACAACCCAATCCGGCCAATGTTATCAGCCCCACCACACTCCACAAGGCGGTCGATGACCAGCTGAAATCCGCTGCTCCCGTGCCGGATAAGTTGCAATCCACAGCTCCTGTCGAGGAGAAGAAGAAGGGCCGGAAGCATAGCCGGAGCAAGAAGGCTTCGAGCCAGCCGTCTGCGAGGAAGATACTCCGGGCTGAGGACGGCGTGCAAGAAGAGCCCAGTGATTTCCCCAGGCACATAGCGGGTCGACCGATGCTGACAAAGGAGATGCTCGCCAACGCGGGTGGAGCGATCGTGAATTTGCACGACAGCATCTAGTATCTCGAGGAGCGCCTTCTCCAAGAAAAGAATCCCGGGTACCCGGTCTACACAATCAAGGTGCCGGAGGACCATGGCTTCGTCGATACATCACCCGCTGAAATCTTCTTCATGCGGTACGAGGACATCTATAATCTGCTGTACTCCAACCGCCTGGACTATAACTTGGTCCATCTATACACGCTTCATATGGCGTTGATGGCGAAGAGGGAGAAGACCAAGGGCATCGTGATAGTAGACCCCTACTTCATGCGTGACGTTGCCTTGGTGAACGAGGCGGACCGGGCAACGGTGAAGGAGTACCTTGGGAATATCTTTGTGGAGAACCCGACCATTGACTCCATTCTTCTGCCTTGCTTTCCCCAGTAAGTGAACACCGCCGTGAAAACTTCTTTCTTAGATTCTCCGGTTGGTCCTCTTACAACAATTTATTTTTCAATTGTGCTGCGCAGAGGCATATACTGCTCACTCATATCCATTTGCCCAAGGTGGTCGCAAGCGACGTACTTTGACTCATCGAGTGAAACGAAGCCGATGAAGAACTATGGCCGAATCAAGAGTGTGCTCGATGACGCTCTACAATTCTACGCCGACAAGGGGGGCAAATTCACCAAGGGTGGCGAGAGAGTCAAGAATGGCAAGCATATCTTCATGCACCAGACAAAGTTTCCATGCGTCAAGCAGCCGCATGGCAGTGTGAAGGAGGCCTTCTACGCCCTCCATCACCTGAAGGGGATCGTCCGGGATTCGCGGATCAGGGTGCTACCATCTAATCTTCGACCATGGGCCGAAAAGTTTGCGGTGATCAATGATGCAGACCTTATGGAAAATTTCTGGCGCATCCAGACTCAGATCGCGCAAGTCCTTCATGAAGACATCGACTCAACCGGCGAGATCATGCATTGTGGCGTAGCGTTGACTAACCGCGAGATCGAAGGATGCCTCGACAGGCAGCGTGACACAAGGACGTTCATGACGAGAGAGGGCGTGTGCCCGTTCCCGGCGAGGACTACATGATGTCTGTGGCTAGCTAGCGGTGTTGGGTCGATGTATCGTAAACTTTACTATCCTAGTGTTGTTTCCGAACTATTGTTGGACATGTGTGTGTAAACCTTAACTTGCCGAGGCTCGTAATGCCTTGACGATCGATGTTGGACTTGCTTATATATGATCGATCGTCATCCATGCTATGTTTTATTCTAGGCTTATGAATCCTTGCCATAGTATTTGTGATCATGCAAGCATGTTTTTGCACTTTGTCATTCCTTTCGTTGCATAACATATATACTACATGTCTATAGAGAGATGGCGAAGTGGTATGTGGTGTACAGTGGTCGGGTTCCAGGAGTCTACGAGGAGTGTGGGTGGACTGCCAGGCACAGGTGACCAACTTCAGCGGCAACTGCTACAAAGGGTACAAGACAAGAGAGCTCGCGGTCTCCAAGTGGAGGAGACACGTGTGGAAGAAGAATCGGATGAAGTTCTTGATCATGGTCTCGATCTTGCTCATCGTCATCGCCGGTGTGATCTATTCGTTCATATAGTAGTCTAGGTGATATGTAACTCCATATATGTTATGTAATGATCAAAGTTGTACTTAACTTGTGTAATGATTCGACACTTGACTTCATATTGATGTATTTCGACACTTGACTTTATATTGATGTCTTCCGACACTTGACTTCATATTGATGTATTTTGGTGAATTCCTGTGTTACTGATATGTATATCTTTGCATTTCTGTTGTATATTGTATATTTTTGTGCTGTATACTGTGTATTTCTGCTGTATTCTAAAAAAAATACAAATAGAAAACATACCAGTGGAGCACCAATTGGGTGCGCCGCAGATATTATGCGTGGCGCACCCCTCCTAGGTGCTCCACGGATATGACACTTAACCGTGGCGCACGTGGGCGTGCTCCACTGGTAATAAATACTAGTGGCTTGATATGCGTGGCGCACCACTGGTGCGCCACTGAAGCCCAAATAGGTGCGCCACAGATAAGGGTTTCCCTAGTTGTGGGTGAGGCCACCCTGGCCCACCTCTGGCGCTGCCCCTTCGCCTATAAAGACCCCCCAACGGGAAAAAACTAAGGACCCGATCAATTTTCCAGAAACACATCGCGATCTGCCGCTGTCGTCGACCCGAGATCGGGAGGGTCCAGAAGCTTTTCCTGGCACCCTGCCAGAGAGGGGAATCGCCACCGGAGGTTTTCTTCATTGCCATGCTTGCCTCCGGCGCAATGAGTGAGTAGTCTACCTTGGACTATGGGTCCATAGCAGTAGCTAGATGGTTGTCTTCTCCACCATGTGCTTCATGTTTAGATCTCGTGAGCTGCCTTACATGATCGAGATCACCTTTGTGTAATTCTACATGTTGTGTTTGTTGGGATCCGATGAATATTGGTGTTATGTTAAGTTGATGTGTTGAATATTATCTTATGTTATCTCTATGTTGTTTATGATCTTGCATGCTCTCCGTTGTTAGTAGCTATCTTGGCCAAGTAGATAATAGTGACTCCAAGAGGGGGTATTTATGCTCAGTAGTTGGGTTCATGCCTCTATTTAATCTAGGGGAGTGACAGAAACCTCTAAGGTTGTAGATGTGTTGTTGCCACTAGGGAGAAAACAATATTCTTGTGTCCAAGGACATTCGTTTTGTTTACATTACACACTTTGCTTAATGCAGTTATCTGTTGTTCGCAACTTAATACTCGTGGGGTGTTTGGACGATATCCCCGTGGGTGGATTATTAGTCATAGATGCAGTTGGATGGCGGTCTATGTATTTTGTTGTAATGCCCAGAGTAAATCTCATAGTGATCCTCGTGACATATGCACGTTATCTTTATTCTATCAATTTCCCAACTATAATTTGTTTATCCAGCATGATGTTATTTGTCTTATGGAGAGACACCACTAGTGAACTGTGGACCCCGGTCCAATTTCCTTTACATTGTTACACTGTTTTACTATTACTCGCACTGTTTACTTTCTCGCATACTACTACTGTTTTCCACTCGATACGCTCATACCTTTATTTACAGCAAACCGGTGAGATTGACAACCTCATCGTAAGTTGGGAGCAAAGTTCTTGGTTGTGTTGGGAGCAAAGGTTCCACGTTGCTACTAGCTGAAGACGCACCAACAAGAATCGTAAACAGCGCCCTTGCTGGAGTGTCATGAAGCTAGCAAGCATCACCTTCTAAAGTTTGGCTTTTTCCTACTGGATCGACAAACCTCGGTTTCTTACTGAGGGAAAACTTGCTACTGTGCTCATCATACCTTCCTTTTGGGGTTCTCAACTGGGTGGTTATCCTACCCGCATCAGCGGCTTACAAGGAGTATATATAGGCGGCCCAAGCCTCCGGCGACGGGCCTCGCTTTGCTCCGTCGTTAGCCTTCTTATAGAATTTGGATCAACATACAACAAACTCCACCTTGAGACAAATTCCTTGTAGCATGAACTTCAACAATCTCCTGAACAAACAAAGAAAACACTTGCTGGCGCCAAACAGCCACTTGGGCAAAATAGTTATACCAACTAAGATTGAGCAAAGCTCAAACTTAGCAACAGGAACAGGCTTTGTCATCATATCAGCAGGATTATCATGAGTACTGATCTTGCATACCTGCAGTTTACCTCGTGCAACCACATCATGAACATAGTGGTACTTAATATCAATGTGCTTTGTCCTCTCATGGAACATCTAATCTTTAGTAAGATAAATAGCACTTTGAATGTCACAAAATAACTTAATGCAAGAATCATCTCCACAAAGCTCAGCAAACAGACCTTTCAGCCAAATAGCCTCTTTACATGCTTCATTGATAGCCATGTACTCAGCCTCAGTTGTAGATTGTGCTAGAACATCCTGCAAGGTAGCCTTCCAGCTAACAGCACATCCACCAATAGTAAACACATAACCTGTGAGGGACCTCCTCTTATCCAAGTCGGCAGCATAATCTGAATCCATATAGCCTACGAGTCCCCCACCAGTCCTGCCAAACTTCAAGCAAGCTTTAGATGTGCCGTGAAGGTACCTAAAAATCCACTGAACAGCATTCCAATGCTCTTTACCACGATTAGCCATGTATCGACTGACCAAACTCATAGCATGTGACAGATCAGGCCGAGAACAAACCATGGCATACATCAAGGAACCAACAACACTATAATAAGGAACTCGTGACATGTACTCAATATCATCTTCAGAAGTAGGACATTGCAAAGCTGACAACTTGAAGTGAGAAGCAATAGGTGTAGTAACAAACTTTGCATCGTGCATATTAAAACGATGAAGAATTTTCTCAATGAATTTTTCTTGACTAAGAAATAGCAAACTTGACTTTCCGTCCCTCTTAATTTCCATGCCTAGTATTTTCTTAGCAGGACCAAGATCCTTCATCTCAAACTCACTACTTAATTGAGCCTTTAAAGTAGTGATCTCTTTCATGCTCTTGGCAGCAATCAACATATCATCAACATATAGCAGCAAATAAATAGGTGAACCATTAACAAACTTGATGTACACACAACTATCATACTGAGACCTCTTAAAACCATGTGCTAGCATAAATGAATCAAACATTTTATACCATTGTCGTGGCGACTGTTTCAGACCATAAAGGGACCTCTTCAACTTGCAAACAAGATCCTCCTTACCAGGCACAACAAAACCTTCAGGCTGGTCCATGTATATCTCCTCCTCCAACTCGCCATGCAGAAAAGCAGTCTTAACATCTAGCTGCTCAAGCTCAAGATCATGCATAGCAACAATACCAAAGAAAGCACGAATAGAAGTATGCTTCACAACTGGGGAGAAAATATTAGTATAATCAACATCTGGAATCTGACTGAAACCTTTTGCTACTAACCTTGCCTTAAACCTTGGAGGCTCATTAGGAGATAAACCTTCCTTTCTTTTAAATATCCACTTGCAGCGGACAGCCTTCTTTTGTTTAGGCAAATGCACAACATCCCATGTGCCATTTTTCTCAAGCGATTGCATCTCTTCTTGCATCGCACCTAGCCACTTTTCCTTATCAACCGAAGCAATGGCTTCAGTGTACGTAGCTGGTTCAGCATCATGCTCCACCTGTTTAGCACAACTCAAAGCATAATGAATAATATCACACTCTTCAATTAAACGATTAGGAGGTGCAATATTTCTCTTAGGACGGCTAGCTGCAATAGACCGTGATGGCTGCTGAACAATAGGCGGTGAAGGTGGAACATAAACATCATCATTATTGGTTTCAGGAACCGCATTTTCGTTCTCCTTTGCGTGCTCCACCTGCACGCCAATTCTCTCTTGCTCATCATCAGAAACATTAGGAGAATCAATAGCATCAGAAATATCAGTAGACGGACTATCATAAAACATAACCTCCTCATTAAAAATGACATTCCTGCTCAACAAAACTTTCTTGGTTTTAGGATTCCATAATTTATATGCCTTAACTCCTAAACCATAACCAAGGAAGATGCACTTAACAGCCCTTGGCTCTAACTTTCCCTTATCAACGTGAGCATAAGCAGTGCAACCAAAAACTCTCAATTCAGAATAATCAGCTGGTGAACCAGACCATACCTCAATGGGAGTTTTCTTATCAAGTGGAATGGAAGGTGACCTGTTGATGAGATAGCATGCGGTGGAGGCTGCTTTAGGCCAAAAATGTCTATGCATCTTTGCATTAGACAACATGCAGTGAGCCCTCAAAATAATGGTCATGTTCATGCGTTCAGCCATGTCATTCTGCTGAGGGGTGTACGGGATGGTGTGATGTCTTACCATGCCATTGTTGCTGCAAAACTCATCAAATTCATTTGAACAAAATTCCATACCATTATCAGTACAGAGTATCTTAACCTTCCTTTCAGTTTGTGTTTCTACCATAACTTTCCACTTCTTAAAAGCAGCAAAAACATCAGATTTATGTTTCAGAAAATATGGCCACACTTTCCTTGAGTAATCATCAATAATAGTAAGCATGTAATTAGCACCACCATTAGAAGTTCTACAGGAGGGTCCCCAAACATCAGCATGCACATAATCTAAAATGCCTTTGGTGGTATGAACGGAAGCATTGAATTTAACTCTTTTATGCTTACCAAAAATGCAATGTTCACAGAACTCAAACTTACTCAAGTCACAACCATCAATTAGCTCTCTCTTCGCTAATTCTGCCATGCCAAGCTCACTCATATGTCCAAGATGCTTATGCCAAAGGTTAGTCTTACTAGAATCATCAGAACTAACAGCAGCAGCAATATCAGGCAAAGTGCTACCTCTAAGGACATATAATTTTGCAGAATTCATATCACCAATCATAACAATGAGAGAACCTGATGATACCTTCAGGCGTCTATCCCCGCCTTTGTACTTGTACTCGTCACAATCCAGGGTACTAAGAGAGATCAAATTCCTCGCCATGGAGGGTATGTGTTTCACTCTCGTCAACGTGCGTGTCATCCCATCATGGGTCTTGATCTGAACAGAACCAGCGCCAACAATGTTGCACTGGTTGTCATTTCCCACACACACAAAATCTCCAGTCTGCACAGACTCATAAGAACTGAACCAATCCTTGTTACAACAAATATGAAACGAACATGCAGTATCAAGAATCCATTCATCATCACGTGAAACACATGCAGCAAGAACAGCTAAACATTCACTATCAGAACTATCACTACCAGCAATAACAGCAGCCTCACCTTTACCCGAGGCTACGGCAACCTTACCATTACCCTCATTGTTTTTTGGTTGGTAAGTTCCGTTTCTTTTCTCCTTGTTCTGCAACTTCCAACAATCATCAATATTGTGGTTAGGTTTCTTACAATACCTGCAGAACTTGTCACGTCCCTTGGACTTTGAGCGACCTCTGTCGGTCTTACTCTTATCTCTGTTGTTGTTGTGGTAGTTATCTCGCCGCTCTGACCTGCCTCGGACCTCTAACGCCTCCGCCTTGGAGGACAAACTTTCAGCCTGCACCATAGATTTCATCTTCTCCCTTTGTTGGAGAGCCTCATAAACTTCGGTGAGGGTTAGTGTATCACGACTTATACGTATGGTGTCACGGAAATTCGTAAAGGAACTAGGCAATGAGACTAACAGAAGAAGTGCTAGATCTTCATCCTCATATTTTACCTCCATGAACAGTAAGTCGGAAACGATCTCCCTGAAAATCGATAGGTGATTCATCACGGACTGACCTTCCTGCAGCTTGTGCTGGAACAGATTCATCTTCACTTGCAACCTACTAGTTAGATCCTTTGATATGCAGATCGATTCTAGTTTCAGCCATAGGGCCGCTGCAGATTTCTCTTGCAACACTCCTGCAAAATATTATTGGATAGATAAAGTTGAATCAAAGACAAAGCCTTACGGTCTTTCTGTTTTTCCTCCTCTGTCCATGATGGAACCGGTTTCTTTCCGAAACCATCGAGCGCATCATTGAGATCTGAAGTTTGGGCGAGGATCGCCCTCATCTTCACTTGCCACAGGGAGAACCTTGTGGTGTAATCCAGCTGCGGTAGATCGAACTTCAAGGACGCCATATCGCAAACCCTAGATTAGAAAACCTGGGGCTCTGATACCGCTTGTTATAAAAGCGATAGGCAATAACGAAGAACGAAAAAGAAATCACGGCGGGGAACACAAGATTTTAACGTGGAAAACCCTCTCCAACAAAGAGAGGTAAAAACCACGGGCACCCGCCAGCAAAACTTCACTATATCTGGAGTGTTTACAAACGCCGTGGGTAACCCTAATGATGCGATCCAACCCTAGCCGGTGGCTTACAAGGGGTATATATAGGCTGCCCAAGCCTCCAGCGACGGGCCTCGCTTCGCTCCGTCGTTAGCCTTCTTATAGAATTTGGATCAACATACCTTCGCCGCCGCTCGGGAGGGTCTTGTTTGCAATGTAAAAAAAATGAACGCGCCGCCAAGAGAGCCACAGCTTGTCAGTGCCAAAAAAGTGTTACGCAAAGCTCTCTGCCGTCCTCCGATGAAAATAAAGTTGCTGCAGCAATTCGATTATACAAGGCGGCTCGCACATGGCCGACCTGGACGGATATGACACGAGAAGGAGGCAAAGGGGCAGGAGATGGGAAGAGGGAAGGGGGTAGGGGGCTTCTAGGGTTTGGGATGTGGGGGCCTCCGCTGCGGCTCGAGAGGGTCTTGTTTGCAATGTGAAAAAATCAACGCGCTGCCAAGAGAGCGCACAGCTTGTCAGCGCCAAAAAGTGCCACGCAAAGTTCTCTCCCGTCCATAGATGAAGATAAAGTTACTAGAGCAATTCGATTTATTTCCCCAAAAAAAAGAGCAATTCGATTTATACAAGGCGGCTGGCACATGGCCGACCTAGCCGAATATGACATGAGGAGGAGGCTGCACCCTTTTTGGTCCTTGGTTTTTTTGACTCGCCCCTGCCTCCGTGGTCAAAGGCAAATGCGACTGGCGCAGTGCACACTCCATACGGTTCTTTTGCCTTGTTTATCCGCGGCACAGCTGGTTCGTCGTCGCTTTTCCCTTCGGTTTCCGCGGATTGTTTCGGGGGGCACCACACGACACGACACTGTGACAGCCAGCCATGGAACGGCCGGCTTCTCCGCCTGCGCACCGCACGCTGGATGTTCTTCCACCCACGCTTTGTTTATGCACCCATCATTACCAGCGCCAAACGCTTTCTTGTTACCACTAATCTGGCTTCCGCCTGCACTCTTGTCTTCTTGCAGTTTGTCTGATTTCTGGAGCCATGCCAAGTAGAGTCAGGTTAGGCATGTCTCTGTACCTAGACGTGTTACTACGAAATTGTTTCCTTCACACCAAGAGAAATGCTGCTGTCAGCAACCATGGCTCTATGCTGAGCATGCTTGTGGCACAACAATAAGTTAGCAATTGATCCTGAGAAGATCCTTGCCTGCTGGAAATGGCCAAAGCAAATCCTGGGGTACACGGAGAGGGCACAACTGCCTCCTTTCATTAGAGGCAACGAGAACGGCGAGACCAACATATGGGGTAACATGGGATTGATGAATGAATGATGACACAAGTACTTCTAAATATAACATATCCATGAACGGAAGATCCAGAGATGCAATGTACAGACACATTTACAGAGCGGCAGATTGTATACTTCTTCAGTACTTGCTCCACATTTCTTCCCCCCTCATCAACCAACCACATCACGATGCCATTATATCAACCTCCACTCTCCCGGGTCCCAACTATCGCAAAATCAAGCTCACTTTGGGTTTTTTAATTAAACAAATGCGGAATGGTAACCAAAAACCAAAAAAATAAAGAACAAAACCAAAAAGGTTTTCATCTTCTTCTTCTATCAGGGAACGAACAAGCTCCAATGGTGATGCTATATGATCATGAACTGCAGGGAGCCTCAGACCGACTCGCCGGTGCTCTTCACCTTGGACCTGTAGAGGAGCTTCTTCTTCTTCGACGCCGGGTTGTTGATCGTTAGTGCGATCTTGCCCGCCTCGCTCACCTTGAAGCTACCCTTCATGATGGGCTCCTCGTTCGCCGGGACCTTCCTCGTTTTCTGCACGATCACGGTGTATCCGCCCTCGGCGGTGGGGGTGAACTCCGCGCCATAGCTGACCTCCCAGCCGAGCACCCGGAGCTCCCACACAATTGTCGAGTTCTGCAAATGTAACACAAGTATGAACAATCTATGCATATGAAGAGTTCATAGGCAAACAGTAATTCAGAATGTGCCAATGCTAACCTCGGTGACAGGGATCTCAATGGTCTCCTTCGATGAAGGTTTGATGGTGAGCTCGGTGACAGAGTCAGAGGTGGTGAATTCGGGATCATCTTCCTTGAAGAGGCCTCCGAATTGGACGGGGACTTGCTCCGGCGCAATGTATCTGAATTTTGTTGCAGAGGATGAACAACAATTAAGTACTCATAATCCCTCGCAAGATCTAACAATAGAAGCAGAAATCGTTAAATATGTTGCCGGCAGTACCTGAAGAGGGTCTCGGGCGACTTGGCCTGGCTGGCGAAGACGAACTTGCTCTTGGTGCGCTGTGTGAGGAAAGGGCTCATCATTTTGTTGGCAGCGAGATACCACCATGGCACGTTGATGAACACCTGCATAACATGATGATCCAGTCAAACTTATGATCCCATTCTGTTGAAAATATTGTAATCAGCTACAGATTGGCCTATGATAAACCAATATATTACCACTTGCCCAGCACTGGTCATATCAGAAATGGTTAAAGTATGAACAAAAGTAAAAGATCCCCAATTTGCGCTATGATTACCAAAGCCCACGCCAAAAGACACCAGTCAACTCAAATCAGGACCCAAATTTGACAAAATAAAGGCCTACTACCCTTTACCAGAGTGCCTAAAGACATGCTGTGAACACAATCATTCACTCCCAACGTTAAACTGTGGACGCATAGGAACTGAATCTTTGGCACTACAGCTACAACTGAATTTCGGACTACACTATGACAATGCTGAATCACAGTTACTGCAGCTGCATAATTCTAATTGAGCAATTCAATGGCTGAGAGGGGCGTTACCTTCTTGGCGATGAACTCGGGGTAGTTGTCCTGGAGCAGAGCGACGGCCTGGCGGGTGACGGCGCGGTGCTTCCCGAGCATGGGCGGCGAGTTCTTGAGGTCGGTGACCTGCACCATGGAGCAGATGCCGCTGGGCGCGAAGTCCAGCTGCGACAGGATGCCGCGCTCGAGCAGCTGGATGCGCCACTTGAGGAAGCGCTCCCGCTTCTCCTCGTCGCCGAAGGCCTTCTCGTACAGATCCTTGTCCTGGAACTCGCCGTAGACGTTGTAGCACACCGGGTGGCTCTCCTTGTCCGCGCCGCGGTAGAACACCACCTTCTCCAGCTCCGGGAAGGCGAGGTCAGCCTCGAGGAGCGAGTCGATGCCGAAGCGCTTGCGCCACAGCACCGCGGACTTGAGCATCGCCATCGCCTCCTTCACCTTGAACTCGCGCGCGCGCAGGAACTTGAGCAGCACCGCGTCCGTGCGCTCGTCGTCGCCCACGAGCGGCACGCCCCAGATGAACACGGGCTCGGGCGGGACTGCCTCGGCCGGTGTCTCCTCTAAGGTGGCGGCGGCGGATTCCTCGACCGCTTCCGCCGTCTTGGTGCCCTCCTCGGCGACCACGGCGGCCACCTCCTCAGTCTTCGGCTCGACCGGCTTGGCCTCCTCCTCAGCCTTGGGCTCCTCCTTGGCAGGCTCTGCGGCTGCCACCTCGACAACGGCCTCAGCCTTGGGCTCCTCGGTGGCTGCCTCCGCCGCCGCCTCGGCCTTGGGTTCCTCCTTGGCCGGCTCCTCCGTCTTGGCCTCTTCCTTGGCGGGCTCCTCGGTCTTGGCCTCTTCCTTGGCGGGCTCCTCCGTCTTGGCCTCCTCGGCGGCGGGCTCGGTCTTGGCCTTCGGCGGAGGCGGCGGAGGGGGCAGGTTGAACTCGCCGGCGGCGAGGGCGGCGACGATCAGCTCCTTGAAGTCGTCGAGCGCCTTCTTCTCCGGGTCAGGTAAGTCGGCGACGAGGTTGCTCTCCTCCTTGAAGGATCCGGTCGCCTCGACGGCGCCGCCATCGTCGGCGACGGCGGCTGACTCCTCAGCCTCGGCCTCCGCCGCGTCCGTCGCCGCAGGCTCCTCCACCTTCTTCTCCACCACCTCCGCCGGCGCCTTCTCGGCGACGACCACCTCCGGGGCGGCCTCGGCGGCGGCGGGGGCAGCGGCGGCTGCCTGTGGCTGCGTCTCCTCTGCCATCTCCGCGAGCTGTTTGTAGCCTGTGCGTGCGCGGAGGGGACAGAGAAGGTGGGGAGAGGGAGAGAGAGAAAGCTTGGGTGGTGTGCTGGGGACTAGGGTTTGGAGAGGAGAGATATAGGGCGGGGATGGGGGAGGAGCGGGGAGAGCAAGGCTGTCAGAGTGGGGAGGCCAGCTTTGCTGCTGCTCGCTCTTGCGCTGGCTGGCTGGAAGAGAACGGAAGCAGAGCAAGGAAGGTGGCGCCGTTCGGTGGGCCCCGCATCATGCAACGGATTTGTTCCGATTAATGGCGGGTTAATAATGGGTGATTTTCTATTCGAAAAAAAATGGGTGATCTTCTTTCTTCCTTGGATGTTGGAGTTTTCGTGCTGTGTTAAAAATCAAATGGACGGTGGTGAAGAGCTACTACCTCCGTTCCAAATTGAGTTGCGTCACTTAATTTGGAGTAGTACCTTTTAGCTGTTTCCATTTCACAATATTTATCATATATTGATACTTATAAAATGGGGGTGTCTGGAACTTAGGGATTGATCTCTAAGTAGAGATGAGTCGTCTTTCTCCTCCAGCCCCCCCCCCCCCCCTCCACCGTCTCCAACTCCGGCGAGCCTCTATACACTAAACCCTAAAATCTGCTCGAACCTTTCTCTAAACCTCCCCTGACTCCGGCGAGCCCCCACACCCTAAATCCTAAGACCCTAGCACCCAAAACCTTAAGTTCCTTTCCTCACCTCTGCCGACGACGCCACGACCAACCACGTCGTCTCCTGCTCTGGCGAGGTCCTTTCCTCGTCTCCGCCGGTGACGCCGCGACCAGCCACACCGTCTCCGTCTCCGACGAGATCGTCAACCATAGCATCTGGAGGTGGAGGTGAAAGAAGGCTGGAGGTGGAGGTGGAAGAAGACTGGTGGAGGAAGACGATTGTTTTCTAGTTAGAGATCAGGCGCCTGATTTCTAGCAAATCCGTTATAAAATATTTATTTTTGAAATAGGGTAAGACCTCGGTCTTTGCATCATGCACGCATCATCCATACCCTAAACCCTATTGTCCGCTGAAATTTGAAATTTGTGAGAGCGCAAGATGTTCTTTTGAATTGTGCTCTACAATTGGATCTACATGTCATCTTTGCATTCACATCGCCAAGAGGGCCGATCGTCTTTATAATGAAACTTAGTTGACACGGTCTATGTTTGGATGGCTGTACTTTTTCTGTTGAGTTAGAAATGAAATTAATGTTGAGATTATTCACAGGATATAGCGTGTGCATATCTAGAAACCGTAAAATTAACCTGCAAAGATATGGAAATTGCGGGGTGGATGCAAAGTTCTAGATCTTCCGTGTATCTTTGAGGCGAATATGCAATAATTACTGGGTTGGTCTTGCAATCACTAATGTCATATTTGTCTTCCCGCTCCCGACAAATGCAATTATCTTCACAAGGATTGACCATTTTATCATATATAACTGAGGTAAATTTTTTGGTAGATTGAGAGACATAAATTGTACCATGAGGAACTTTTTTTTGTGTGTGTTTAACTCGAAATGCCGGTGAAGACTGAGCCTACTTGCTCCTACTAGAAAATCTATCTACTATATGCTAAAAACACAATACGGGAGTCTAAAATAGAGTCACCACATTAATCCACATTATTAAAATTATTTTAATGGTTAGATCAAAAATTTGTGGTTAGGATTTAAGCGGATAACGTAACTCTTATGTCAAAAAAATATATATACCTGTTGGACATGTCACGTTCGTACATGTTCTTTTTTTTGAAATAAACGTACGTACCTGTTGGACATGTCACGTTCAATCTATTCAATCTGCATAAAATGGTGGGCCTCAGAAAATTTCAACCTGACACACGTACATCAACGTATGTTCTAGAAAAAAAAAATTTACCGCTCAGCAGTTTAACCTGGCGAGTCTCAAAAATATTTACGTGTTCCAAAAAAGTAAACTACCAGCTAACTGTTCAATCTAAGTCATGGTGGTCTTGAGACAATTTCACGTAACACATGTACACGCACTTATATTTCAGAAAAAATATTACCGGCTGGACTAGCAAAACACGTAAGCCGCTTAAATCAACCATCACCTCCATGAAAAGCTGAGATACATCATCATGTAAAAAAAACGTGTATTTGTTAGACTAATGTGTTTTTACGCCTCCCTTGCTATATTTTATATTTCCCTTTACAACCCTAGTTAGCTAGCTAGAAGTAAATAAATGTATTAAAATTCTAAAACAGATCGCTACCAGTATTATTTACCTTTCACGATTATTCTGCGCATGTGGGGTATCTACTGATACAACCAATCGATTGTAAAAATGAAGAAAAAACTGGCATGCAAACCTTGGCGAACATGTGAGATGAAACTCTACAGATTACGAACATGCAATGCCAATGTTTCCTTCAACGATGGCATGTTACAGGGGGAGGGAGCTTCCTACCCTTGATGATCAACTTCTTGGACTCAAGGACACATACCCTTGTCCAATATGGACCGAGAAAATAATTTAGCTAATTTAACATCGGAGAGGTCCCCTGAAGTTGCATCAAGCTCGAAGCAGTAGTACAACACTTCTTACAAAACCATGACAAACAAATAATCACAAACTGACCCCTAGCGCTTACAAAGAGGACCTCAACTAGAAGATGGAAAATGCGATTGGTACCATATCATCCTCCACTTCCATAGAACTTCGTCTTCATCGGGAACAACACCACTTGGTGCGACGAAGCCTCCATGGCACCTCACCGTAGACTCTATTCTGAAGATGCACTGCCTCCCTTTTGGCATCATGGCAGGGAGGAACAACAGTCGAGTCCATTAGCAAGAAACCACACGGGATGTTCTCCAACCCAATATATACCTTCATCTCTCTACTGATCCTCCTTCACCACTTCTGTGACCTTGATGAAGGGGAAGAAATAGTCATCCTCATCCAGAACAAGAAACCTTGCGAGCTTATTCTTGGAGGGTCTGGGTAGGGGTGGAAATGGATCGGATGTGGATCAAATAGTATCCTTCCCACATATGTTTTCCTATTTAAAAAATAAATACGTATACAAATACAAATGTTCTCAGATATGATTGCGGAGTGGATGTTATTCCCATACTGATGTGGATTGAGTGTTTTCTCCATTCGGAACTCATTTAGAATACTCCCTCCGACCACTAATACTTGTCTCTAACATGTTGTATCTAGACACTTTTTAGTATCTAGATACATCATGCTAAAGATAGGTATTAGTGGTCGGAGGGAGTAGTTAATTTGAAGTATTTGCATGGCGTTGCTCGGGGAATGTTAGTAACTGGTTGGGAAGAATTTGGTGGTGTAATAGGATGATGAAATTTATGGCACGGTAAATATATGTTAGGGAGAGAATATAAAATATGAATCAAAGAGTAGGGGATAATAAGAAAACATAAAATATAAAAGAACAATACCTATGTTTCAAGACTACATTATAAAACATGTGTTATGGCATTTTATGGCCTCTTTGGTAGCATGATTGAGAAATTCAAGACTAACAAAAACACGTATTTGTGAGTGTAAAGTAATGAATTATAAAACACTACTACTTATATCGAGGAATGGAAGGAGTACAAAATTGCAAGCATAGTCATTTGGATGGAATAAGAAAATTTCCTTGAGCATAGGTGATTCAGTCTAAAAAAGAGAAGACGTTCAAATTTCAGAGGAATTGATGCAAAGGATTTCAATACATAGAAATTATGTATATGTATATAATGCTCTTTTCATAAGTAGATTCAAAAATCTTAAGACAATGCCCAAACATTTGCAAGGGCCACCTTGCTAGTTAATGGTAATATCAAACCAAAGTAAAAACGATATATTTCATCAAAAAATGATTTCTTTTGCTTTCTCAGCATACCCGGTGGATGCCTAGATGGTATTTGCATGCCTTGATATGATTAAGTAAATAAAGCTAAATTTATTGGGAAAAAACCAATACAACCATGTGCATGAGCTTTTCCCGATAGTTTGACATTTGTGATTCCTAAGATGAAAACGGTCCTAAATTTATGAAGAAAATGTAGAACACTCGCAACATTTTGGCAAACAAAAAATACCTAGAAATCGAGAAGAGTTTTGGAGGAACAATAAGAGAGGTCGCACCACATATCTAGCTTCTACTATTTTCCAACTTCCAAGCTGAAACTTGTTGCAGGTTCCAACTTGTCACCATTGATGAACAATCCTAAGAAATTCTCACTAGATTTTAAACAAAACTCAGTCACACACATACTGGCGGTGGCATTTTGCTGGCTTGTGCGTGTCATGTTTTCCTGTGGACTAGTGCTAATAATCAGCAAGGTTTTGGAAGCACGAAAGCTACCAACCAGCCGTTGTTGCTCCGTCGCCTCTGTCCGTCGCCGCACGAGGATGGCAACGGGTTCCAGTAAGAAAAGCACGGTTGTGTTTTTGTTGCCTTGTGATTATCGCTTTACTAAACTGCTTGGATTCTTCCTAATATCCTAGCAGTAGCTTTCTTTCCAACAGGTGTTCGATAAGACGGTGCACACGCAGGACTTCCGCGGCGCGCTGCTGTGGTGAGCTGGATAGCGAGAAGGACACGAAGCTTGGGACGTGTTAGCGGAAACTAGGAAATGTTTCGCTAGCTTAAATTCCATCGAAATCCACGGCTGCTTGCAAGGATTTGTGTAGCATCGACATTAAAATACAGGCTGCAGCTGTTCATATCAGGGTTTTTCCATTGACCGATTCAGAAAGCAGAAAACTAAGCAGCACCTCTGCCTGCGCCGGAGACCACGCCTCTGAACCCTCAAAACCTCAGTTTACTCTACATTCTGTAATCGCTTCTCCCAATGAAAAACCACAACTGCGTTATATAATACAGGGCTGCAGCAAACGAGCATCCTATGGCATTGCTGATGTTAAACAGGGAGCACACGGTTGCAGGCTCTCGCATCAGATGAGTTCACAGTGACAGTCTCCACATAAGATGAACTAAAATAACATCAGCTTGTGATGTGTTTTGTTTCCGAAGGCACTGCTACTGGTTTCAGAGATATCACCAGCTGGGAGCAGCAGCCGATCAGGCATACGTCCATCAGGCAGGTTGGCAGCTAGTTTGCGCAGGTGAACTGAAAACTTCAGATACAGACACAAACCACGCGTGCATAGATCCGTCACTGCGTGGCTGAAACGGGCATGGATCCTATGTATTGCCAGTACTTTCTTTTCCTTTTGAAAAAAGACGAGGTTTCGGTTTGGAATGAGTATCCAATGTAAATCCATCGCTAAATGCTGATCTGAAGAATCTAGACGTTGGAGGATGTCCGAGCATCTCGCTGAGTTTCACGTGTTCGTTTTCTATTGATCCAGCAGACAAAAATGCTAGTCTACTACTAGTTGTTTGATCATGTTGCCATTTTAACCATGCAGTATTTGTTTTGATGTCACAAGTGATGGGGCTCTAGACTCTGCCAAGTGTCAAGAAAGTGATTCAGACAGAGATGTTCAGACATCTACTCTATCAATGCTAAATTTGCTCCCTGATAAACCCTGAGGCTAAAGGGAAGGGGAATAATGTTGGTAGAGTAGCATATTTGACAACACATAAACCAAACGGAATCTTGGTGACAACCCATCAACCCGAAAACTGAACCGCCCTTCCGACGTGTGACTGAAGGAGAGGGGCACCATGCACACCCTGCTTTATGCAGCCATCAGCTGGTTGACAGCTTGACACAATCATATCCAGGATACTATTGTGCAAGCATGCATTCCACTAACTCATGCATCACCCCCAGAAATGGTTTACCTGAAATCCGTTCATGCTCCAGTGACGTGCCACCAAAAGCAAGAGCACCTAATTATGGCGCTAATCCATCATCATCATCTTTTGTGGGGGATGCTGCACATACACATGTAGCGCCATTGGTGCACATCAAAGTACTCCTTGTACTACTCACATCATGTCCCTAATCAAACAATTGGCCCTCATGGTACGGTAATCCAAACACCCCATAATTAGTTTCGAGTGGATGCCCCTCTAAAGTCCAATTTGCGACACTGATTAGCGAAAACAGGGGGAATGATTGATGATCCGGGCTTAAAACAAATGCTGGAATCAAGACGTTAGGAGGACTGATTGTGACAGCAACGACGAACACAGGCCAGTGTGTTTTTGGAGGGAGTTATTAGGCAATGTATGTGCAGTGTACAGCTTGGGCAAGGCTGGGGCGACAAGACAATCAGACAACCAACCTGATTACCTGACGGCATCATTCCATTACTGTATCCTAATCCCATGTTTCTTCTTCCTTCCTTCCCTTTGCCAAAGTCCCAGCTTGCATGGTGGCAAGTTAATTGATTAAATTAGTCTACGTGGTTACATATATTGTTAGATTAAGCGATAGTCATGGACTAATTGAGCGCCAGGCGTACCTTAATCGGCCGAAGAAGTCGCAACTGGAGGACCTGGAAATTATTATGTGACCTCCACTAAACCAGCCCTGATTGGATTCAGAGGAACTTGGGAGGGAATTTTTGACACATAAGACCACCTGCGCGAGTGAAATGCTAGAAAAGATCACCTGCCGAAAAATTTGTCAAAAAAGACCCCCTACGGGTGGCGGCACGTCTGGCCAGGCAACACGTGGCACGTGCCGCCTGGGCCGACGCCGGCATGGGGGTGCCGCCACAGCCAACGCCGGCACGTCTGCTGCCGTCGACGGCCGTTCGAAGAGGTGGGTCCTGCCGCCACTGCCAAATCCGGCAGGCATGCGCCATGTCACCCTGCCGGCAACGGCTAAGGCGGCATGCCCCACCGCCGTCACCTGCCAGCCTACGTGCCGGACTTGGGGATGGCGGCACCCCCATGCCGGCGTTGGCCCAGGCGGCACGTGCCACGTGTCGCCTGGCCAAACATGCCGCCACCCGCAGGGGGTCCTTTTTGACAAAAATTTTCGCAGATGATCTTTTCTAGCATTTTACTCACACAGGTGGTCTGATGCGTCAAAGAATCCGTGGGAGGGGGCCGACGATTGCTGTACAGAGGCTCTCGTAAGTTCCAACGTCTATGTGTTGTGTTTGTCGTGAAGACCGGATATGACGGCTGGCACATGATCGGTGTCCCATCTGGATTTCATATGTTTTTCTTTTCCTCCCCCTTTATTTTCTTTCGCCTGCCTTGCTAGTCTGGGAGCAAGTAGTCGTGCCGTTGGACTAGTCGATCTATCTATTATGATCTGTGCCAATGTGGGGATCGCTGGCCGCATGCCGCATTTCGGTATGGCGAATCTGCGTATTGTCCACGTTGACACGGTCTTTGTTGTGTTTTCCCTACTGCTTTCTTGTTTCAGGTTCTAGGAACGTATATCCGAGTACAATGTCAATGTATACTTACACTCACACGATATCTACTTATTTCTTGTTTTGTTAAAATATATACGGTCCAAGCTTTGAAGCTCACTGCATCAAATCAAACGAGCAAACTTCTTCTTAATTAATAGATTAAGACAATGCTTTTGCCCTTATTTAAAAAAAAGATACTACTGACTAAAACCTACAATATCTAGGAAAATACTGGTCTAAACCTCCCTTTGTGGTGTAACCACTTTCTAAAACTAAATAAAATGTGTACCCAAACAACACACATTTCCTCCTATCAATAGCGTGCACTACGGGCACTACCCATGCGATGGCAGTCTCTAATTGGTGCCTTTTTTGCAAAAAAAGTCCCTGATCATGATTGGATTTTTAAAACACCACCCATCTTTTGCAATAAAGTACCTGACATGTATTCAATTCTTATCAGTAAGTCCTTCAGATTTATAGAGTTCTTAAGAAATTTTAGTTTGGATCCATTGGTTGAATAGTAAAATTCTGTGTTGTTTGAATATAATTGACGAGGGTTAACTCGACAAATGTCCTATATGAAGGACTTAGGATCGGGGAGATAGGGCGTCGGATGAACTCGAAGGTAAAGTTAGTCGAAATAGGTGTGTATCGAAAGTAAACTTGGGTGTTCAACCTGGCTTGCTTTCAATCTGCCCTACACCGTCCCCTCCTGGCCCCTATATATAGGTGGCCAGGTCTCGAGGATCGGGTAGGGTCCGATACAGATTACAATATCGACATACGGTAAGAACTCGTATTCGACTTATCATTACAATCGGGCCTAGCTTAACGGGCCTCAAGGGTACTTAACTAACAGGCTCTATTAACTATACCCTTGTCAGTAGCCCCTGAGATTATACCAGAATTATAGATTCAGGTTGAATCTCTATTCTTCAAATCTTCGACTTGATCAATTCTTCGACTTCTTCACATCTTCAAATCTTCAAATCTTCGACTTAGTCTTTTCGACTTATTTTCATGATATTCTTTCGCAAGGGTTTTTGATGAGCAAGCCTGACAACTCTGACGGATCGAGAGGTCAGTTAACTGCCGGAACAGATACTTGTCACCTACTTCAAATTCAATCCCCTTGGATTTGAATTCGGGATACCGGTCAAATCCATTCTTTTGCCGCATTTAGGACTTACAAAAAATGAATCCCAGTGGTTCTCAGGGTACCTAGTGCGTCCACCAGGATTTTCTTCGCGTCGTAGACACGGATACATACCAGCAGAGCGCATCCATGTGCGTATACCAGGCCACACAGGACGGATCCCGGGGTCTTACCTTCGTGACAAGTCACGGCATTCGAGTCGCGTTGCGATAACGTAACTCGAGAATCTTATGTCGCAGTCAAATTTTGACTGAAAATATTCGGGTTTCTACAACCATAAAACTCGCTCCCGATGGGAGTAACACTTCTCTAATCTCCAATGCTTCACCAATAAATATCGTCGGGTGCGCGCTCAGCGCTCCCGATGGGAGTAGCCCCCGAGGCTATGTTTGGCGACTTGTAGTCAAGCATAGGCTCAAAGTTAAGCTCTTCTTCCTTCTGTAAACATCTTACTGTTGACGAGCCCCCGAGTCCAAGTCGAGGTTTTCATGTCGCATAATCTCCTTTTCTTTTTTTCTTCTTTGATATTTATCGTCTGCTGTGCGTAGATTTTAACTCCTGTTGTAAAGTGTGTTCGTGGGCTTTGCTGTAGCCCAAAGGCCCAATAGTACGTGCTTTATAAATAAAGCGCCTGCTGATTAAGGTAAAAACCCTAATCAGACTCCTCCTCCGCCGCATCGTCTTCTTCCTCCATCTAGGGTTTTTCCGAGGTTTTTCTGTTGCGCTCATGGCTGATGCTGAAGGTTCTCGTCTGACCCTTGGCTCCTCGGTGGCACCACGAGGTCGGGGTCGCCCTCGTGGAAGTAAGAACAAGAACACCACGCCGGCCGCCGCAGGAACTTCTTCGGACGCTCCGGCGAAGCGTCGTCCCGGCCGCCCACCTGGCAGCAAGAACAAGCCCAAGGTGACAGGCGCCGCTCCAGGTCCTGCTGCTCCTCCTTCTGCTGCTCCAGCTGCTCCTGCGGCGCCTCCCCGGATCTTTTCCTTCATTTGCATTGCTATGGCGCAGTGCCATGAGATTCAGCGCCTGCCGCTGAATTTTACGAAGTTTATGGATGGCCGCGAACTGCGAGAGGCGGTTCTTCGTGAACAATCTGGCGGTGGCCTCCCATACGAGGTGGAGGTGTGGTATGATGGCGACGGCGAGCAGTACTTCAGGGGTGGTTGGTCGCAGTTTGCTGAGGACCACGACATCCATCAAGGCTTCTTCATAGCCTTCGACTTCCATATCGGTACGTCGAAGTTTGACGTGAAGATCTACGATGGCACCCTTTGCCAGAAGGAGTATGAAGCTTGAAGTCCGCTTCCATTAGGACTTGATGTTTTTTTTTATGTAATTTCATTTGATCATGTCCCTGCTATCATGCTTATCTGTAATGAAGATTTCGTACTTGGTGTCGATGTCTTTTGCTAGTACCATGAGAACAAGTCATGTTCTGAGGTATGTTTTCCATATGTCGGGCTCTTTGCGAACCAAAAAAGGTAGAAATAATATCGGGTTCTTCTTATGAACCAAGTTCTCTCAATATTGATCGGGTTGTCTAAATCAACCTTACAATGAAGAAAAGCCTCCAACTTGCCATAATAATTATTTTCGTACGACCCAGGGGTTGAAGCCCCCGAGCGGAGAAGTAACAAAAGAATTTGTACAATTTTGTCGAGTTCAACCCAAAGAACCCGACCTGTGGCCTTATGTTCTGAGTTCAGAAGGCTAACTCGAATATATTGACACCTCTATTTTTAGTCTACGCGTAAAAACGTCGTAGCTGTTCTGCATTCCACGGATTGCTTTCATCTTTCCCAGTCTTCTTATCTTGTAGTCGATATGCTCCTCCTAGTATTACTTCGGTGACGATGTAAGGTCCCACCCAAGGGGACTCCAATTTCCCGTGGCTATCTTGCCTGAGTCGTAAAACAAGGTCTCCCACCACAAAGGATCGTGGACGAACTCGACTACTATGGTAGTTTCGTAAGCTTTGTTGATATTGCGTGGCTCTTTCTAATGATTTGTCTCTTGCTTCATCTAGCGCATCGACGTCGTCTTGCAATGCTTCTGTCGATGTCGCCTCGTCATACGCCGTCACTCTTGGAGCCTCGTGTGTAACTTCGACTGGAAGCACGGCTTCTGCGCCATGGACCAGGAAGAAAGGAGTTTCTTGAGTTGCTGCATTGGGCGTAGTTCTTAGGCTCCAAAGAACGGAGAGTAATTCTTCTACCCAAGCGCTCTTGGCTTTCTCGAGAGGTGCTAAAAGCCTCTTTTTTATTCCACTACATATCAGGCCATTGGCCTTTTCGACTTGCCCGTTCGTCTTTGGGTGCGCCACAGATGCGAATTTGAGCTTGATCCCCAATCCTTCGCAATAACTTTTGAATTCTTTTGAAGTAAAATTTGTCCCATTGTCTGTGATGATGATGTGTGGTACCCCAAAACGAAAAACTATCGACTTAATGAAGCTGATTGCTGCTGTAGAATCTTGCGTTGTTACTGGGGCCGCTTCCACCCATTTGGTGAATTTGTCGACTGCCACCAGCATGTAGACATGCCCTCCTGGCCAAGATTTGTGTAACTTTCCCACCATGTCAAGGCCCCATTGTGCGAAGGGCCAGGATAATGGTATTGTTTGTAGCTCTGCTGCTGGTGCATGTGGTCTGGATGCAAACCTTTGACATGCTTCACACTTTCGAACTATATCTTTGGAGTCCTCGATGGCTGTCAGCCAGTAGAATCCCGCTCGAAAAGCTTTTGCTGCTATTGCTCTGCTGCTAGCATGATGGCCACATACTCCACCATGTATGTCTTTCAATATTGTTTGCCCTTCCTGGGGTGTTACACAACGCTGTAAAACGCCGATAATACTTCTCTTGTATAATTTTCCTTCCAACACGACAAACGCTTTCGCTCTTCGAGTTATCCTCTTAGCCTCCACTGCATCTTCTGGTAGTTTTTTATTTATCATGTACGCAAGATATGGCTGCATCCATGTTTCTTCTATCATCATGACCTCCTCTGGCTCTGTCGTAGCCCCCGAGCCTGCTGTGGTAGTCGAACTTTTAGCACTTTTTATTGATCTTTCCGCTATTTCTTCCCAAAATACTCCAGACGGCACAGGTAAGCATTGTGATCCGATATTCGCTAAAGTGTCGGCTTCTTCATTGCTGTTCCTGTTGATGTGCGAGACTTCGCATCCATCGAACGTTCCTTCTAGGTAATGGTACAAATTCTTGTAGGCCATCATGTTGTCATTGATTGTGTCACACATGTTCATAACTTGATGAACAACAAGGTTAGAATCTCCAAATACTTTTAAGCGAGTTGCTCCACAAGCTTTAGCCATCTTTATTCCGTGCAACAAAGCCTCGTACTCCGCTTCATTGTTAGAAGCCTGCGGAAAGCTCATCCTGAGGACATATTTTAATTTGTCGCCATGAGGCGATATCAATACTACTCCTGCGCCTGCGCCTTGGACTCGCTTAGAACCGTCGAAGTACATTGTCCAAGTACTCGATAAATCTGGTGGTCCCGTGCTTTGTAGCTCGAGCCACTCTGCTGTAAAATCTGGCAAGATTTGCGACTTGATCGCCTTCCTTTTTTCGTACGTGATGTCCATGGGAGATAACTCGATTCCCCACAAATAGACACGGCCCATTGCTAAAGGGTTGTTCAGTATGTTCGATAGTGGCGCTTCATTGACCACTATAATTGGGTGCACAGTAAAATACTGTCGTAGTTTACGTGCAGTTGTGAAGACACTGTATGCCAACTTCTGATAATGCGGGTACCTCTGTTTTGTTGGAGATAGCACTTCACTGATGAAATGTACCGGCCTCTAGACGCCGTGAGCTTTGCCTTCTTCGCTTCTTTCGACTACTAGAACTGTACTCACCACCTGATGGGTTGCGGCGATGTACAACAGCAGTGGCACTTTTTCTTTAGGTGCGACCAGCACTGGTGGCGTGGAAAGCACTTTTTTCAATTGCGCAAATGCTGCGTCTGCTTCTTCTGTCCACTCGAATTTGTCGTCTGACTTCTTCATAAGTGCATAAAAAGGAAGCGCCTTCTCCCCTAGTCGAGCAACGAAACGACTTAATGCCGCGACGCGTCCTGCTAGTTTCTGTACGTCGTGGAGTTTTGTGGGTTTCCCCATTGTTAGAATTGCTTGAATCTTTTCTGGATTTGCCTCTATCCCTCGTGCTGATACCAAGAACCCCAAAAGTTGCCCTGCTGAGACTTCGAAGGAACACTTTGTCGGGTTCAGCTTAAGTTTGTACTTGCTCAGGTTGTCGAAGGTTTCTGCCAAGTCGCCTATTAAAGATTTCTCCTCTCTTGTGGTGATGACTACATCATCAATGTAGACTTGTATGTTGCGCCTTATTTGGCTCCCGAGGCAACTTTGCATCATCCTTTGATAAGTTGCTCCTGTATTTTTTAGGCCGAACGGCATCACTTGGTAGCAAAACACCCCATACGGTGTGATGAAGGCCGTTTTTTCTTCGTCTTCTTTCTTCAATTTGATCTGATTATAGCCAGAATATGCGTCCAAAAAGGAAAGCCTTGCGCATCCCGCTGTTGAATCAATTATCTGATCGATGCGGGGTAAGGGGAAGGGATCCTTCGGACAATGCTTATTGAGAGATGTGTAGTCGACACATACTCTTTGTACGTCTGTGTTCTTCTTGGGTACTATTACTGGGTTCGACACCCAACTCGAAGTTTTGATTTCTCTGATGAATCCAGCATTTTCTAATCTGTGTAATTCTGACGCTATTGCCTTCCTTTTAGGTTCATCGAATCGTCGTAGTGGTTGCTTGACTGGTTTTTCCTTGGGGTCTACGTTTAGTGCGTGCTCGACGAGTTCCCTGGGAACCCCTGGCATGTCCGATGGACACCAGGCAAAGATTTCCCAGCGCTCACGGAGGAACTCGATGAGCGCGCCTTCCTATGCGGGATCCAAGTTCACCGCAATTGATGTCGTCTTGTTTGGATCCGTCGGGTGGACCTGAATTTTCTTTGAGTCCTGCGTTGTGTCGAAAGCCTTATCTGGCAGGGATCGTCCAACGTCGGATAGCACATTATGATATGTTTCTCCTTTTAACCTCTCGTATTCTGCTGTCATGCCGAAGGTTTGCGCCATCTTGTTGAATTCTCTGTCGCACGTGTTGGCTACTTCAAAGCTTCCTTGTACTGTAATTGTTCCTTTGGGCCCTGGAATTTTTAACGTGAGATACGCGTAGTGTGGTACTGCCATGAATTTTGCAAATGCTGGTCGCCCCAGGATTGCATGATATTGTGACGGCCAATCCATAACTTCGAACTCCAGTTTCTCTCTTCTATAATTTTCGCTGCTGCCAAAGCAGACATCAAGTTCTATCCTTCCCAAAGGGTAGTTCGTTGCTTCTGGTACTATTCCGTGGAAAGAGCAATCTGTTGGCTTCAGACTCGTCAGCGAGATGCACATTGCCTTTAATGTTCTGGCATATATTAAATTTATGCCGCTCCCTGCATCCATGAACACTCTTCCGATGTCGTACCCTCCTATTTGTGCTTTTAGAACCATAGGCGAGTGGCCCGGCCTGGGAACTTTCCTTGGGTGGTCTGCTCTAGTGAACTTGACTGGTTGCTCTGACCATCGTAGGTACTCTGTAGTAGCTGGTGGTGACGATATTGCTAGGTTTACTTGCCTGGATATGCTTTTTTGCTCTTTCTTTGACTTGGGCACCGGTTGAATCATGGCTGATATGTATACTTTCGACTCTAAGTGCTTTGCTAGCCTTTGCATTTGATATCCTTGACTTCTATGTCTTTTTCCTTGCCTCCTTTCCTGGCTTGAGCCCATGGCGCTTTGCAACCTTAAAAATGTTCTGCAATCCTTCATCTGGTGATTTGAAACCCTTTTTCCATCGAGATACGCATAGTGGATTCGACAAGGTCCGTATAGCATATCCTCGGCTGAGGGGCCGGAGTATCTTGATTTTTCTACCCCTTTTGCCTGGAACTTCCTACTTTCATACCCTTCCTCTTCTTCTAGCCTGTAACCCGCGGCTACCTGACTTTGCCTTCCTTGATTATCCCTGCTGCGGTACCGCCTCTTTTGTCGACTTGTTCTGTCGACTTCCGGCGATCGCCCTCTTTTGTTGTTATACGCGTCCTCTCCATCAGCGAATTTGTTAGCTTGTTCCATTAGCTCCGCTACTGTCGTAGGTCTTGTTCTTCCTATTTCTTCCACAAGATCTGAGCGACGAAGTCCTTCCGAAAAGGCGTCCACTGCTCGTTCGTCGAAGACGTCTTCTGCTGAGTTTTTGATTATACTCCAGCGTTGTATATAGGAGTGTAGCGTTTCGCCTTTCTTCTGCACACATGCTTTAACTTCTTCCAGTGATGCTGGGCGCTTGTAAGTGGAGCAAAAATTTCTTGTGAATTGACTTTCGAGTTCCCCCCAGCTTCCAATGGATTCATCGGGTAGGGTGTTCAACCAGGACCGTGCGGCGCCGGTGAGATGTAGCTGCAAACTTTACATTGCAATCGCCTTTGTTCCTCCTAGTATCTGTACTTCCTGTAGATAATCTGATAGCCATAAGGTAGGTTCTTGTGACCCGTCGTACTTATTCTGGTCGTGTGGTAGTTTGAATCCTTTGGGTACCCGTGTTTTGCGAACCCTGCGGGTAAAGTATAACGCACCCATATCTTTATCATCGTCTTCGTAATTTTCTTCCCTCCAAGCATGTCGCGATTTGTTTACCCGAGCTTGTGCTATTATACTTCTTGCATCTTCCTTCTTTTTCTGCTGCTTTTTCTCTTCTGATAACTCGCTATAGTCGTTGTCTACGCGATTGTATCTGAACTTCTCCTTGTGATTTGTCGACTTCTTCTCTGGGCCTTGTTCCCTGATCTTACCTTCTACTATTCCAAGGCTTCGTATCGCGGCTCGGTGCATATCTTCTCACGGGTCTCCACACTCTGGTCTTGTGGCTAGTAAATATGCTTGTGCTGCTGCCAATGCTGCCTCTGGCGCTCTTTGTATCAAGTCATCTTCCTCCTCTTCTAGCTGCGGGGTGGGGCTCCTTGAGTACCTTTCTTCTCTGCCACATGCTGTCGCCCCCCTGCTGTGTTTTGGATCTCCACGCCTCTCTCTGCTATACTCTGAATCTTCACTATAGTCTTCCCAGTATTCTTCCCTTGATATACTGTTGTTGTCTTGAAACATCATGTCTCTTTCTTCCCTTAGTTTCTTCTTGTGTTGGTGTAGTGCGTACTGATATCCCATTAGAACTTCTATTCTCGATCCCTCGGGTACTTCTGTACCATGATTAATGGCTGACGTAATCATTCTCCATTCACCAGCCGAGACGTGGACTTTCTCTTTTTCCTTTTTGTTGTGGTCTTTCATTTTGTCGACTTGCCTGTCGACCTTTTTACTTCCTTCGCTGTTGTTTCCTTCTTCTGCTTCAGTGATAATGACGCATAACTGATGTACTTTGGAGACGCCACTGTTTCCTACGGCGAAGTCCTTTGCGTTGTTGTGCGTCTGACACGCTTTTTCTTCTGAGTCGAAACTTTCCTGAATTTCGTCACTTTCTGTGATTGATACTTTTTCTAAGCTGACCGGCGAGTTTACCTCACTGGAAGAGCCTTCTGATGACTCCAATGCTTCCTCTGTTTCGGGCTTGCTTGCCAACGGATCTGGCTTCGTCGAATCCGAGAGGCGGGATGAACCCGATGGCCCGATGAGGATGCTCAAACTTCCAATTGTTAGTTCCACCTCTTGACTTCCGTCGACTTCTGAACTGCTGTTGGCTAAAAGAGAAAAAGCCGTCGAATTCATGATTCCAACGCCCAGAGTCCCCACGGACGGCGCCAATTGACGAGGGTTAACTCGACAAATGTCCTATATGAAGGACTTAGGATCGGGGAGATAGGGCGTCGGATGAACTCGAAGGTAAAGTTAGTCGAAATAGGTGTGTATCAAAAGTAAACTTGGGTGTTCAACCTGGCTTGCTTTCAATCTGCCCTACACCGTCCCCTCCTGGCCCCTATATATAGGTGGCCAGGTCTCGAGGATCGGGTAGGGTCCGATACAGATTACAATATCGACATACGGTAAGAACTCGTATTCGACTTATCATTACAATCGGGCCTAGCTTAACGGGCCTCAGGGGTACTTAACTAACGGGCTCTATTAACTATACCCTTGTCAATAATTTTTAGTAGACATTCTTTGAACCAAAATCTTCTTCAGGTTCATCCAAATATAACATGTATGCAAATTATAAACATCCCTGCAAATTCATATCCAGCCCAATTTTGGTAAGAACCGTAAAGTTCTTCACGCATATTCAAACAAACCATGGTACCATACAAAAAGATCTATGCACCAGATGCATACACAAACTAAAAAAGTTCTTCCCACTAGTTTAAATGAAACCATGGTATCAATTACAAAGATCTAACACAGACAGCAAACAAGATCTAACACCAACAACAAACAAGATCTAACACCAACAGCAAACAAGATCTAACACCAACAGAGAGGAGCTCAGGACCACGGGCCATGGTGGTCAATGAGCTCGGCCGTCAGGCCATGGCGCCGGGGAGCTCAGCACTAGCAGGAGGAGGCGCACCACTGCTCGACCTGGTCGGGGAAGGCGGCGACCTACAGCGGGGCGGCTGGAGCTTGAGGCCGGCGCCTGGCGGGAGGAGCTCGAGGCTGACGCCTGGCCATCCGGAGGAGCTCCGTCGGTAGCACGGAGTCCGGCACCAGAGAAGACCATGTCGTCAGCGAGAGGAAGGAGAGAGGTGGCGGTGAGAGGATGCGGGAGAGAGGAGACGACGGTGGGATCTGGATGGTGGCCGACGAGCGCGGTGGGATCTGGGCAGTGGCGGCCCGAGCACGGTGGAATATCTGGGCGGGGCGCGGGGGATTAGGGTTTCCACCGGCCTGTCTACATATTTATACCCATGTCTCTGTTGGGCTGTGTGGTGACCCAGCATACCACTGCATGTTGTAGTATGCAAGTCGTTGACATAACACTCGTGAAGTACCATTTCACAAATATTACATCCCTCAGAGTGGTACAACAGAAATATAGCGGTCTTTATTCAAGCACTAAATATTACAAGCCATAATGTTACAAAGGACTCCAGTTCCTCCTCGGTCCAAAGAGGAACACTACTAGGTTCTACCTCAATACTACAAACCTTGCTTACAAACGAAAGCAGTAAACTAAACATGATGCTCTACTCTAGTCGTTTTATTCTTAGTGTTCGGTGCGACTAAAGTTGTTATTCTACGACTCTAGTCGTCGGCCTCCTCCTCGGGTACTTCGCCTATACCATAAGCGATGGTGTAGTCTATGCCTTCAACTCCACCGGAAAGGTCCGGCTCCTCGTAGTACACTTCCTCGAAGTCCTCCGGGGTTCCTTCAGTCTCTTCAAACTGGCCCTCCGAGTCTAAGCAAGGGTTAAGAGGGAGTGGGGTGAGTAACGAGCATTACCCAGCAAGTTCATTTAAAGAATAGTTGTGTTTGATGCACTAGCTATGACCGTAGACTTGAGAGTCTTAGGTCAAATACAAGTTTTTATAATCATTTCTTCAAAGGTTGGTTTTATTTAGAAAACTATGCCCGTCAGTCTTCACATGTTGATTAGAGCTTTAATGGGCTCCTTTCTTGCCGTGTTCATAGCTCCTTCCCGGAACAGAGAGTATCTTGATACTTTTTTACACTCTGCAGAGGTAGTCACTTGTACCCATAGGAGATCAATGCCTTGCTGCACGACCGGGCGTACTTTCTCGTCCATACTTCCTTGGTATGTGGCCCAGTCGATGATCCGAGCCAATCGATGTCCTCCTCCGCGACCTTGCATACCCACCCTATTGCAGCTCCAACTTCGGTTCGCTACCCACGCCGGTCGTCCTACCCTTTGGTAGTTTCCGAGCTCGGTATACTTGTCCTCGCTGGGCACTCTACTCTTTGGTAGTATTCTGACCTTGACAATAAGTTACCCCCGCCGGTCATCTTACACTTTGGTAATATCCGACCTCGGCAAACTACCCCTATTGTTGCTACAATCCATCATAGACCGCCAGAACCGTGGGATCTTGAGGGGGATTCCACCCTCGCGTTGCTCCCAGCAGGACGCCAACTGCTATGGAACGGTGCGTCCGTTGATATGCAAGAGGAAGTTGGTATAGCTGACTCCTCCGTTCCCATTCCAGATCCTATGGTTGACCATATTTTACGGCACAAGAATCACTGGCGACATTGGTTATTAATCCTAGGTGAACATTCTAGTTGCAGTGGGACCTCCACCATTACTCATACCATGGTCCCACTGCCCACCATCCTAGGTCGACAACCACCGTGGTTGCTAACCACTAGTCATGTTAATTCAGAAAGCAGAACCTTTGCTTTTAAATGCAATAGTAATACCACAGGTATAATTGCAAGTAATTTGCTAAAAATAAACAAGATATATGAGCAATAGTGAACTTGACTGCAAACTGCAAGGTAGTGCAGTTGGATTTGTTGGAGTGACCCGGGACCTCGTGTTCTGGAAAACAGCATCATTGTCCGATAAGGGCAATGGTTAAAGATTCAATTGATGCATGCTTTATGGTGTGTGTTCCCTTTATACCCCCTTGAAGTGATTTATTTATTTGATGGTATTTATATATTCCTTTTATGATTTTAAAGAATATATGTTAGTAATATCTTCATTCAAGAATAATGGCTAAATATTCTTGAACGGAGTTTATTTTAATAAAGAGTTAAGATTTTTAACCAGATTTTTCTTAGATATCTCACAAGCTTAAATATTATAGAAAAGCCTTTTAAATTCCTTTTCTTTTTGCACAAATAATCCTTAGGATTATTTTAAATCCCAATTAAATCTCAAAGTTCATAATAAGACTAAGAATAGTTAATTTTCATTTTTGGGTTATTTTTATATATTTTTTCTGGTGCTGTTAAATCCTAATTTAGGGTTTTATAGGTTTTTTAGTTATTAAAAGAAAACCTGACAACCTGGGCCCACTGGTCAGACCCACCTGAGCGGGTTAGGTTGAACCAGCCCGGCCCAGTTGGGCTGAGCCCCCTCTCACTCACCCGATGAAACCCTAACCCTAATCCCCCTTGCGCACTGCGACTGCGCGTCGCCGACGGCGTCGCCATGCGATTCCGACGAGCTCCGGCGGTTTCCGCTGCCGCCGCGTGGGGCAAATGAATCACCTCCTCGCGCTCTTTCTTTTGACCGCGGGGAATCGTCTTTTTTGCCTCCGTTTGTCTCCCTCGACTCCGTTCGCCTCTGCCCAATCGAGTTCGCCCCCGTGCCGAGGCGATTCATCGACCATGGCCTCTTGTGCTGGGGTCTCGGTGGCTTGGCTCCTGGTGAGGAGCCTCGGCAGGCACTGCAGGTGCGGCCTGGGGCAGATCGGCGTTGTCGTGCCTGTGTGCTGCTGTGCCGCGATGCCGCCGGCACCCTCTTCACCTCGGGTCAGATAAGTGCTCATCTCCTCCGCCTCTTCTTGACCCTGTGATGCTCTGTGGCTAAGCATGGTGATGATGCTCTGGTGCTTGTTTAGCTTGATGGCTAGCCTGTTCTTTGTGTCGATGTTGTGACCCTATCTTGACCTGATGATTGTTGTGATGTGCATGATACACACCTAGTATTCCCTAGCTGTCTATTAATCTTGGTATTAAAGCATGGATAGGACTAGCTACTGATGCTTGTTGCTACTAGATTTAGTTAACTCTTTAACTGAATCATTTTGGTTTCAGTTATTTGGTTCCAGTTGCTGGAACTGAACTAAGGAATGTTATGTTCCTATACTGTTAATTAAACAGTTTGCTGATTATAATTTGGTTGTGAACTAGGCTGTGACTTATAGCATGATCTTGAGATTCAGATGCTAAGATATTCTAAGTGTGGTGATTAAATTATGCCTGTATAATCTAGTGTCAAACTGGCAGTGGAAATATTCAGAGATTGGCTTTAACTGAATTTCCCCCTTTGAAATATGAACTGAATGTTATTCCCTGATGATTTGCATTTCTTATTGAGCTTCTATAGCTGGTGCCTTGAGTATGCTGATGATATTGTTCTAGCATTAATTTCTTGGTAGCCTTTTAGTTCCAGCATGTTACTACTTGATTTCCATCAAGCATTGAGGTTCCCCCCCCTTGTGAGTGTGCCCAATCTCTTGGAATAAGAGTTGGATGACTGCTGTGAATTAACAATGCTATTGGCATTGGTTTTGTGACATTGATTTCAGATCATGTGTATGATCTTGTTCAGGCTAGAAATTGATAAGAACAATCACTGCCTTGTTTGAAAATTGGCCTAGGCTATGATGCAAAGTCTGAGGCTCTTTTCTAGATTAAGAACAGATATTTAACTGACACATAAAGGCTCTGTGATGAACTTGCATAGCATTTCTATGCAAGTCTGAGAGTTCATCACCTCTCTGTCCTCCTAGGTGAAAACCTAGTGGAAGGTAGTTAGGTTTGGTGTATTGCCTTGATGATTTTCTGGTCAGCAACCTTGCTTGACTCATCTATGATACGTCCAAAACGTATCTACTTTCCCGAACACTTTTGATATTGTTTCTCCTCTAATTTGTGTGTTTTGAATACAACTAATGCGGACTAACGATGTTTTCAGCAGAATTGCCCTGGTGTCTTGTTTTTGTGCAGAAATCTGACTTTCAGGAAAAATCCCGAAAAATATTGCAAAAATCCTACTTTGCCAGAAGACCCACGGAGCCAGAAGAGGAGACGGAGAAAGGTTGGGAGCCAGGCTCACCACCAGGGGCGCGACCCAGGACTGGCCGCGCCCACCTGTGGTGAGGCCGCCTCGGCCATCGCCTCGACCCCTCCTTCCGCCTACATATACCCTCTGACCTAAAAGGAGCAGGGGTTCGGCGTTTTTCCCAGATAGACTTCCGTTGTGCCGCCACCATCAGAAACCGCGATTCAGAACCAGAAACTCCATTCTGGCACCCTGCCGGGACAGGGATTTAGAGGAGATCTTCATCTCCATCATCACCGACATCTCTCCATCAACTATCCATGACTCCATCATCCATGTGTGAGTAATTCCCGCTGTAGGCGAAGGGGATGGTAGGGATTGGATGAGATCATTCATGTAATTTGCTATGAGATTGTTAGGGCATAGTGCCTAGTATATTTTATTAGTGCTTATGACATTGTTGCAACTTGTTGTGCTAAATGCTTGTCACTTTGGGCCCGAGTGCCATGATTTCAGATCTGAACTTGTTATTGTTTTATGATGATACTTGTTGTTTATGGTCTTATCTACAAGTTGTATACACATATTGTTGTCCGGAACCCGAGGCCCCAAAGTGACAGCAATTGGGATAACCAGAGGGGATGGCTGTGATGTGAGGATCACATGTGTTCACCGAGTGCTAATGCTTTGCTCTGGTACTTTATTAAAAGGAGTACCTTAATTACCAGGAGTTTCCCTTGAGGCCCTGCTGCAACAGGCTGGTAGGACAAAAGATGTCGTGCAAGTTTCTCATTGCGAGCACGTACGACTATATACGGAACACATGCCTATGATTGTTAGTACTAGGATGCTTTATATTATTTATCTGCAATTGCCCATGTCTCACTGATTTCATGAATTATCTTATCCATGCAACGCCCGTACATCCGTCCCTATGCCTACAGTATTTGATCCTACTGTTTACTATTGCTACTATTACCGCTTTTATTTTACTACTGTTGTTACTGTTTCACTACTATCACCACTATAAAACTGTTGCTACTGATAAACCGCTGGGAGCAAGTCTGTTTCCAGGTGCAGCTGAATTGACAACTCATCTGTTAAGGCTTATAAATATTCTTTGGCTCCCCTTATGTCGAATCAATAAATTTGGGTTTTACTTCCCTTGAAGACTGTTGCGATCCCCTATACTTGTGGGTCAGCAAGACTATTTTCTGGCGCCGTTGCCGGGGAGCATAGCTTTATTTGTAAGTTCACTTGGGATTCATATTGTTTGCTGCAATCCTTTCATCATGGGTAAACCTCATGATGGAAAAGTTCCTATATTGCCATCCACTACAAGAAGAGGTACGACTTTGAACACCTCTGTTGCTCTTGATTCACCATCTGTTATGAGTAAGTTGCTTACACCACCGCATGCACACGCTACTGCTACTAATTCTGCTGAGTTTGAAAATGCCATTGATAATTTAGATGATGCTTCTACTGTGCTTGATGAGAGTGGTTCGCTAGGTCCCTTTTTAGATGCTACAATTGCTAGAGCTAAGATGGGAAACACCACTGTTACACCTGTTAGTTCACCTGAGTCTAGGGAATGTCCTAGTGATGATTTTGATGACGCTTATATTGAGCTTGATGATGATTTTATTGCTGAAGCTCGTGCTACTCGTGATGCTAAAGCCGTTAAGGAACTTCTAGCGAGACGTGCTGTTAGATATAAATTATCTCCTGATCCTAAGTTTGCTGCTTCTCCCATAAATATTAGAGATAAGGATTATGATTTTTTTTAGATTTATCTTACATATCTATTGTTGAGAAAGAACCTTTTTGTGGTACTGAGAATGAAAGTGCTATGAAGCACATGAATGAGCTTTCTACTTTGAGTAATCTATTTTCTGATGATATTAAGCTTCGCACTTACTTTGTTGCTAAGATTTTTCCTTTCTCGTTGAAAGATGCAGCTAAAACTTGGTTTAATAGCTTGTCTCCTAGATCTATTCATAGTCCTATTGCTTTGGTTAATGCTTTCTTTTAGAAATATTTTCCTGCTAGTGCTCAACATGCTGCTGTGCAGAAAATCTTTGACTTTGAACAGGGAAAAGGAGAGATATTGCCTGAATCTTGGACAAGGTTTTGTTCTTTAATTAGAGCTTTGCCTAATGAGCCATTGCCTAAAAATGAACTCCTTGATATATTTTATAATGAACTAACTGATGAATCTAAGACATATCTGGATAGTTGTGCCGATTGTGTTTTCAGGAAAAGAACTCCGGCTGAAGCTGAAGAACTAATGGCTAAAATAAGCCGGAATCATAATGATTGGACTCTAGTTGAGCCAACACCAGCACCAACACCTGCGCCAGTCCCAGAGCCTACACCAAAGAAGAGAGGAATGATTGAATTAAATGATGAAGTTATGAGGAAAGGCAAGAAATCTCTTAGGGAGAAAGGTATTAAGGCCGTAGATGTGAAGAATTTACCTCCTATAGAAGAATTATGTAAGCCAATCCCTCACTCATCCACTATTGAGGTACACACTCTCCAACGCTTTGATGATAGAGATAGTCCTTACTCTAAACTTCCTGGTCAATGCTTAGATGAGTTGGATAATTTTATTGTTAAGCAAGATAATTTTAATATAATGGTGCAGAATCATTTGTTGGAAAATTCTAGAGCTATCAACAAGTTGTAGGATATTGTGGAGAGAACCTCCAATGATGTGAAGATACTTGTTAAACATTTTCAAATGGTTCAGACTCAAATTGATCAGCTTACCAAGGTGCAAAAAGATTTGCTTGTTAATGCCGCACGAGAAAAATAAGCGTGTGAAATACGCACAAGAGGAGGTGCTACCACTCAAGACCCCTTATATCCTGAAGGACATCCTAAGAGGATCAAACAAGATTCTCAACGCAATTCAAGAGATGATATTACTTCCAAGAAGAAGAAGAAGAATAAGCATAAAACAACTGCAGAATCCTCTGAAGCAGGTAAGGATCCTAATAGTGTTTCTATTTCTGATGCTGAAACTGAATCAGGTAATGCTTCCGATAAAGAAGAAGTTGAAGAGGAACCAGAAAAGATTGATAAGAATGCAAAGTACACCAAAGAAGACTTCATTGCCAACAAGCATGGTAGTGAGAGAGAACCTTGGGTATAGAAACCAATGCCTTTTCCTGGTAAGAAACATAAATCCAAGGAAGAAGAACACTACAACAGGTTTTGTGAATGGATGAAACCTTTATTTTTGCAAATTCCTTTGACTGATGCTATTAGAATGCCTCCTTATTCAAAGTATATGAAAGATATTGTTACTAACAAAAGGAAGATTCCTAATGAGGAAATTTCCACTTTACTTGCTAATTATTCTTTTGATGGTAAAGTTCCGGAGAAGCTTGGAGATCCAGGTATACCAACTATTCCTTGATCCATTAAGAATAACTATGTTAGAACAACTTTATGTGATTTGGGAGCTGGAGTTAGTGTCATGCTTTTTTCTCTCTATAAGAGACTTGATCTAGAAAAATTGGTATCAACTGATATATCTTTGCAAATGGCTGATAAGTCTACTACTATTCCTATTGGTATATGTGAAAACGTTCCTGTTCAAGTTGCTAACAGTTGTTTAATATTAACTGACTTTGTTGTATTGGAAATGCCTGAAGATGATAATATGTCTATTATTCTCGGGAGACCTTTTCTAAACACTGCAGGTGCTGTTATTAATTGCAATCAAGGAAAAGTAACTTTTAATGTCAATGACAAAGAGTATACGGTTTATTTTCCAAAGAAGATTGATAGAAAGAATGCTCTAAATTCAATCAAGAATGTTGAGACCATCAGAGTTGGTCAGATTATTTGTTCAGAGCAAAAGCCCAAAGAAGAATATAAAATTGTTATGATTGGGACTATGCCTATCAAGGTCGAGGTAACATAAGCATAAAGTGGAATGCAAAGTTTTGCCTCATATAAAATTAGTTTGGTAACAAGACTTGATCAACCTTGTTAACAAAGTGATTTTATATGAATGAAACTTCATTTTCACCGCATTTACTCAATCTCACTCATGTTTACTTTCACCATTTTTGTTCCCTTTGTTAGTTAAATGATTAGAATATCTTAGAGCTGCTGCATACTTGGTTTTGATTTGCTTGCAATCATGCCATCTTCGTTTTCCCGACTTTTTTTAATATGTTGTCAATTTCTGAAAAATCCTCGAAAATAAAGTTTCTCAAAAAATTTCAAAAAAATATTTTTAAATTTTTATATAAAAAATGGGGCAGAGAGGCACCTGGGAGACCTCAGGGGGACCTGCCATGCCACCTCACCACCAGGGCCGTGACCCAGCCCTGGCCGCACCCACTTATGTTGAGGGGGGCCCCCTGGCCTCTCACTTATCTCTTCGTCCCCAGCTCTTTCTCTCTCCCAAAAAACAACGACACACCAGCTCAAACTCGCGTTCTTGCTGCTCTCCATCTCGATTTTTCGATCTCCTTGCTTAGCCCATCATTGTTGCTGAGATTTGGAGCATTTGTTCTCCGGTATGTGACTCCTTCGATTGTCCAAGTAGAATTTTGTTTAGTGGAGTATTTCTTGAGTATTTTAGCTCTATAGGCTGTAGGTGAAATGACTTTGCATGCTTGCCCAATTGCTTAGAAATGTTATTTTGATGCATGTTAGGCCTCTAGTAACTCCCTATAGTAGTTTCCTATATTTGTTTGTCTCAAAATCATTTTTATGAGGTTTGTTAAAAAAAAAATCAGAAAAGAGAAATGGACAACTACACATATGGAGAAGTCTTTGAAAGAGAAGCACCAAGGTCATCAAGGCCTTCAAGATCTACTACTCAATATAGGATATCCTACAATAAATATCTTATGTCACCAAACATTGAGGGGGGCGATGGAGATGCGCATCCATCCACCTTTCCTTGTGCTAACTTTTTGAGTGATGCAGGGATTCTTGAGGATTTCTTACTCCTTGTCAACAGGGTTGGATTGACTACATACATGACGGATGAGAGTAATCAATATGCTTTGCTCACAAAGATTTTCGTTGAAAGCTTTAAATTCACTAACTCTCATTTTAAGCCGTCCATTGCATTTATGATTTATGATAAGTCTATCACCATGTCTTTGGAGAAGTTTTGTGATATTCTAGGTATCCCATGTTCGGGATAGCCAAGAAGATGTTGCAACAACCTACTGATTTGTTGGAGCTCTACCGGGGAGTAACTAATGATGATGACCGTACAGCACAGCGTGGCAAGATAAGAAACATTCAACTCCCAGCTATTAGATATTTTACTTAGTATCTTGCCACTAGCATTCTTGGTAGGGGGAACACTAGCAATATCTCTAACTATCATTTAGCTTTTCTAGCTACCGCTCTTAATGTTAGCAAGAAGTATAACCTCAGTGCTCTTATTGCTCGTCGCCTAGCCGCTAGGGGACCTATTTACGGAGGCATTGTTGCTGCGTGCATTGTTGCTGCTCTAGGACTTTCTATTGCTCCTCATGATATATTGTTGGCTCCACAGAAGCTCGATCTTGCTGCCATGAAGCTCCATCACTTTGTTACTGCTAACTCATGTGCAGGGAAATTAGTTTATAGAATGTTATTCATGGATGGAGAGGAAAGGGAAATTCCTTTGCCACAGTCCAGTTTGTTCACTATTCACAGGAGGCCATGGTCGCGCTCGAAGGAGGAGTTGGACGAGCAGCTTAGGTTGCTCGGCTTCCACGTTCAGCACGGCGCAGTAGACCAGGAGGAAGAGGAGGTGTCTGCCGATCACTACACCGCATACCACGCCGGGCGTCCTCGAGCTCGTACCAGGACGAAGGTACTTCTTCGTCACACTTTGGAGGTGCCACTTCATGGCCGAGTTGGCCGAGCTGGGATTGATCTCCACTTAGGCCAAAAGCCTAAGCTTGGGGGGAGGTACGCCGACGATTCACTCAGCTACATATTATATTTTGTCGGTCCTTTGTATATCCATGTTTTGCTTTCTTTATTGTTCTCGTTCTTATTTCTTCTTTCCAAAACGCAAAAAGATCAAAAATATTTCCATTGTTTCTCTTTGTTTGTCTTTTTAGCTTTCTAGCTTTGGTTTGCTTTGTTCTCTATTTTTGGTTTGATGCTTAAAAAATCCAAAAATATTTTGCTTTGCTTGCTATTTCCTTCTGTTCTTGTTTCAAAAATCGAAAACCCAAAAATATTTGTTGTTCTTCTTTGGTTTTGTAAAGTTTGTTGCAGAGTTCATTCTCCCATGACTCCATTGGAGCTTGGTATTCACTTTATATTATTCAAGCCACACAAGTGAAAAAGCAATAATGACGACATATGACAATCCGAGATGTGGTAAGAGGCTGGTATGAACTCTATTTATTTTCATTTTTGTACATATACTCATCTATATGAACATGCTTAGTCGGTTCATATAAGGTTCATGTTATTTAATGGATGATTTGTAGTTCTTGCTCTCATATGATTAGTTCCAATTTACTAATAGTTCGTAGCATGTCATGTAGATGCTTGCTTGCATTGTTTTATTCATAATATGGTATGACATTGCGGTATCGACCTCTGAAAATTTCATTTGAATCGACTTGGCACATGCTCAAGCATGCACATGACTGAACAAAAAGTCAATTAAGCCTCTATGATTTACTTTGCCTCAGAGTTCTTGTATCATTTTTATGCCTATATTAAGTTTGTTTTGTCGCAAGCATCATTATGACAGCTTTTGCTCTCTCGATTGTCGCCTCTCAGTCTTTTGCTAGCTTTCACTTGTACTGAGAGGGAATACTTCTCGTGCATCCAATTACCAAAAACCAAGTCTACCAAAGAGTCCACTATAAATTCCTATGCATGGTATTTCAAAGCCATTCCAAGTAAATTTTCATGTGCTACCTTTCAAAACTTTCAAATACTTCTCATTTTGTGCCAATGTTTTTAGCTCATGAGGACATAGTGGACGGAATTGGTATCTTCCATATTAAATTAAGTACCCCTCGACTAGGCAGCTTCATCTTCTCGTCATTAATTTTGCAAGGGAGCTGGTCAGACCATTGTAATCTAATCGAAAAAAGAAAAGAAAAAGAGCACTCCTCCATGGTATGTGAAAGTTGGTGGGCACCCGATGGAATCGGTTAGCCATGGTTTGAGAAAGGAAAAAAGGTGGGGAGGAGTGCCAAAGCTTTATAAAAGAGCACCAATGTGCCAAATTTTCAAAGAACTCGGAACCGCTCTCACTTGTTTATTATGGAAGATATCAAGTCCCCATTGCCAGTCGTTGACATGAAACAACCACCTCTCAAAATAAATTTTATCTCTATTTTACAAATGAAAAGCTCTAGCACATGTTAAATCACTGATTCCCTCTACGAAGGGCCTTTCTTTTACTTTTATGTTGAGTCTTCATCTTCTAACTTTAAGCACCTTCTTGAGAGCATAGCTGTTATTCTTAGTGTAATGTGCTTGTCCCAGAACACGGTTAATTGTGGTATAACTTTGATGCTTGTATCTTTAATATTTTTACTTCTAGTATTCCCTTGGACTTTAGAGGTGCCTCAGCATTTATGTTTTGCTCCACAAATAAAGGCAAGCGGGATACCACTCTTTCATATCATTTATGAGCATTACAATCTTGCAACTTCTTATGTTTCATGTTACTTGTTATTAGTATATTGGCACTCTTTCATAGCTTGCTCCACTATGAAGTAACATTAGTTGCATATTTCTTATTATAAATTGCCTGAGTACTTGATCATATAGTTAGAATATGTACATCTTATGAAGCAAATGTGTTCGTGAAAGTTTCTTTTATCGCTCTCAGTTGTTAACTGAATTGCTTGAGGACATGCAAATAGGTAAGCTTGGGGAGAGTTGATACGTCCAAAACGTATCTACTTTCCCAAACACTTTTGCTATTGTTTCTCCTCTAATTTGTGTGTTTTGAATACAACTAACGTGGACTAACGCTGTTTTCAGCAGAATTGCCCTGGTGTCTTATTTTTGTGCAGAAATCCGACTTTCAGGAAAAATCCCAGAAAATATTGCAAAAATCCTACTTTGCCAGAAGACCCACGGAGCCAGAAGAGGAGACGGAGAGAGGCTAGGAGCCAGGCTCACCACCAGGGGGCGCGGCCCAGGCCTGGTCGCGCCCACCTGTGGTGAGGCCGCCTCGGCCATCGCCTCGACCCCTCCTTCCGCCTACATATACCCTCTGACCTGAAAGGAGCGGGGGTTCAGCGTTTTTCCCAGATAGACTTCCGCTGCGCCGCCACCATCAGAAACCGCGATTCGGAACCAGAAACTTTGTTCTGGCACCCTGCTGGGATGGGGATTTAGAGATCTTCATCGCCATCATCACCGACGTCTCTCTATCAACCATCCATGACTCCCCCATCCATGTGTGAGTAAATCCCGCTGTAGGCGAAGGGGATGGTAGGGATTGGATGAGATCATTCATGTAATTTGCTATGAGATTGTTAGGGCATAGTGCCTAGTATCTTTTATTAGTGCTTATGACATTGTTGCAACTTGTTGTGCTAAATGCTTGTCACTTTGGGCCCCAGTGCCATGATTTCAGATCTGAACTTGTTATTGTTTTATGATGATACTTGTTGTTTATTGTCTTATCTACAAGTTGTATACACATATTGTTGTCCGGAACCTGAGGCCCCAAAGTGATAGAAATTGGGATAACCGAAGGGGATGGCTGTGATGTGAGGATCACATGTATTCACCGAGTGCTAATGCTTTGCTCCGGTACTTTATTAAAATGAGTACCTTAATTATCAGTAGTTTCCCTTGAGGCCCTGCTGCAATAGGCTGGTAGGACAAAAGATGTCGTGCAAGTTTCTCATTGCGAGCACGTACGACTATATACGGAACACATGCCTATGATTGTTAGTACTAGGATGCTTTATATTATTTATCTGTAATTGCCCATGTCTCACTGATTTCATGAATTATCTTATCCGTGCAACGCCCGTACATCCGTTCCTATGCCTACAGTATTTGATCCTACTGTTTACTATTGCTACTATTACCGCTTTTATTTTACTACTGCTGTTATTGTTTCACTACTATCACCACTATAAAACTATTGCTACTGATAAACCGCTGCAAGCAAGTCTGTTTCCAGGTGCAGCTGAATTGACAACTCATCTGTTAAGGCTTATAAATATTCTTTGGCTCCCCTTGTGTTGAATCAATAAATTTGGGTTTTACTTCCCTCGAAGACTGTTGCGATCCCCTATACTTGCGGGTCATCAATCTAGAAGTGTGTGGCTGTGCTATGTGCTGCCTGCCTGGGAGATAAGCCTGTGGGTTTACTCCCAGCACTTATGCATGCTTTGGTTCAGTATTAACCTACTGCTGGAGAGTAGCTTGTTCTTTTGGATATTTCTGATAACCTGCTTCTTGTGGCAAGCCTGCTCCTCCTAGCTGCTTGACCTAGTTCCTAGTTGAACTAAGTAACCATCTTGGCTGTGGTTTTGCTGGTTTGGTTATTGATGGTGTGCTGGTGGTGGTGAATCCTTCCCTGGTGCTCAACTCATGAGTAGGGTGGATTGTGCAATGCTTCTGGTGAGCTGCGATGATCACAGTGATGAACTGTGATGTTGTGGTGTGGTGGTGTGATGGTGCTCGGCTGTGAGTTCTAGCTGACCAAATCCTTCTACAATGCTATATTTATACTTGCTCTAGTTTACTGGTGTCTTGACACCTAGGGCATGCATTTGGTGAGTCTGCTGCGTACTAGCTTGCTTGCCTCCAGGCTGGCCTGGGATCTTTTCCCTGCGAGCTGTGGTGATAAGCTCCAATGTTTTGATGGTTATCAACAGTGACTTATTTTTTTGACTTGACACTTGGCTATTACCCTCCTAGCTGTGTTTCTTTCTTGTTAATGTTGCAGGTGACAAAAATAAGAGAAAGTGAAGAAAAGAAAGAAGACTCTTAGTGACGAGGTTTATCCCCGGCAATGCCCATGTCGAAGGGCTTTCGATCTAGGAAGCGTATTGGGAACCTGGCGAACTCGACGGCGATCAGACGAAAGCAGAAGGACACGAGGATTTACCCAGGTTCAGCCCCCTCGAAAGGTAAAAGGCCTACGTCCTGCTTGTCTGACTTTTGTATTGAGGTGGTGGCGACGATGATGGTGTTACAATGGCGGCGCAGATTGGATCTGGCCAAAAGCAGAGAGCTCTAAGTTGTCGAGCGCTCCGGCGTGAGGTGGGTGGAAGTGATTCTAGGGTTTCGAAACCTCCCTCCCAGCCTTTTATAAGATAAGGCTAGGTCTCAGGAGTGTTTCTCAAGCCAAGTACAGATCGGATCAACCGAGACCTAATCTAGCTTGGACTCTTCGAAACTTCGCTTGTACACCAAGTAATACTCCCGGGCCGCATCGAAACACTGCCTTGACGGGCCTCGAAAGCCTCTCCTGAGACACCCCACCTGGACCGAGAACCAGGTAGGCGAATGTCGGGGGCCCATCTGTCATTCCTTCGTCAGTAGCCCCCGAGTGCCTGGGATAGCCAAAGACTATGGCAGGGACTCCTCCCGAAAGTCTTCCCAGCCGCACCCGACATGAGCACTTGGCCTGCAAAGCTGCAAATGTACAGAAATCATTCGAATAGTATGCTTGTTTCGTTACGTGATTTTCGAGCTACTCTCATGTAGAGCCTCGAAAGCGTTAAGTTGGGTTTGCAGAGGGATGCGCATAACCGGCCTGAGACTCACGCCGGGTCTCAGTTAATTGCATTGCTGCAAAGACATTCGGTTAGCTTACTCAGATTCGAGTCCCCCGACTCGAACCCGCGTGGGCTGGCGCTACCTCGACCTGAGCCGCGTTGGACTTACCAAGTCGAGGCCCAGTTCATTTGTGAGGCACCCGATGCGTCCATCGGTGCAAGCTTCATACCGTAGGTATGGAAAATTTCCGGCAGAGCGCGTTTGATACGAATACCGGGCCATCCGATGTTGCAAATCGTGGTCTTACCTTCGTATTTGACATACGGCATCCGAACAGGTATATGGCGACCAAAATTCGGGCATGTTGATTGAGGAGCGTTGATAGCCCGAAAGACAGATTAGAACAAGATGATTCAAAGGTCCGAAACTCAAACCCGAATCTCTAAAAGTGTTATTGGGTAGAAAGAAATAGCTCGAAAGATCGAAGCCCTGCCTCGAATATTTCGAGAGCACTGCTGGCCTGATAGAAGTAGCTCGAGGGGCCGAAGTCCAGCCTCGAATATGTCGAAGGCGCCGCTGGCCCAAAAGAGATAATTCGAGGGACCGGAGCCCTGACTCGAATATGTTGAAGGCGCTGCTGGCCCAAAAGAAATAATTCGAGGGACCGGAGCCCTGACTCAAATATGTCGAAGGCGCTACTGGCCCGAAAGAAGTAATTCGAGGGACCGGAGCCCTGACTCGAATATGTCGAAGGCGCTGCTGGCCCGAAAGAAATAGCTCGAGGGGCCGAAGTCCAGCCTCGAATATGTCGAAGGCGCTGCTGGCCCGAAAGAGATAATTCGAGGGACCGAAGCCCTGACTCGAATATGTCGAAGGCGCTGCTGGCCCGAAAGAGATAATTCGAGGGACCGGAAAATTCCCCCAAAAGAACGAAAGACAGAGTCGTCGAGAAACTCAATGCTCATTCGAATGGCACAAAAGAGAAAAGCACAGAAAACCTCGAAAGAAACCCGATCGAGAAATCATCTGAGTGCAAGGGGTACATACCTTTGGGACTCGAAAGAGCCTTTGCCAGTTTTTACCCCTTGAGTCGAAAAGACAGCATTTTACCCTAGGGAACGCGTCAGCGCTGACGACACACTGCGTCGAGTCGTCACCTCATCTTCTGCAGGACGGGCCTGAGCCTGCCAGGACAAGACGTGTGGTGGGCCCTCAAGCCGTGCATCACGGCCGTTGACAGAGTTTGACCGCACGTCCCGCGCGTGGGTGAGAAATAACCGGCGCGGTTTCCTTGACTACCGTGCGTAGTGGACGCCGCGGTGCTCGCGTGCTGACACGTGGACGGTCGGATCAACCCGGCCGTTTCCACTTCGCCATGGACGGTTGAGATCTGACGTAGATCTCTAGAGCTAGAATAAATAACGGTGGCAGGGTAACAGTCTATCTCACTCCGCCGCCATCGTCTTCTTCCTCGCGCAGCATCCTTGTAGCTCTTCCTTTCCATCTCCATTTCCGCGATCTTTGCTGCGCCCTGACCATGGGCAAGAGGAGCTCCACAGCCGCCGGCGCCACTGCCGCCGCCAAGAAGGCCAAGACGGCCGATGCTGAAGGCTCCGGCGTTGGCCGCTGGGTCCAATCCAAGGTTGGCAACAAGGAGCTGACCCAGGCCGAGAAGATGGGCCTGCTGAAGAATGCGCCGGCGGAATCGCTCGCCGCCGGCCCGGAGATCATTCCCCGGCCACCCCTCGGTTTCCGGGTAATCTTCATCGCCTTTTTGCTGCGGGGTATGTCTTTCCTCCCGCATCCTTTTCTCCGTGGCCTTCTCTTTGCTTACGGGATTCAGCTCCATGACCTGAATCCCAACTCTGTTCTTCACATTGCGTGTTTTATTACGCTTTGTGAGTGCTTCCTGGGGATCGAACCCCACTGGGCACTGTGGCGCCGAATCTTCGTGATTCGGCACCCTCTGCCCTATCAGACCGGCGGTTTCGGCGTCCAAGTGCGCCCAGACGTCGAGTATTTCAACCTCCAAACACCCGAAAACAACCCCGGGTGGAGGACGAAGTGGTATTACGCCAAGGACAAATCCTCCGACGGCGAAAACTTCGGACTTGAGGAATTCCATCCCACCGGCGTTCTTCGACCTCGCGTCTCCTGGAGGCACGACCTTTCGGACGAAGAGTTGAAGATTACAGAGCCGCTGATGGAGAAGATCCAACAGCTTCGAGCTACTCCGAAGAAGGAACTTTTGGGAGTCCAACTCATCCGAACCTTCATCGAGCGCCGAATCCAGCCGCTCGCTGCTCGAGCCCACTGCATGTGGGATTACAGCGATCGCCGGGACTCGACTCGCATCTCTCAGGATGAGCTGCACGAAGCCGAAATCGACGAGTGCGTACGCGCCGTCACCAACATCAAGAAGAAGGATCCTGTGCCGAAGGTCTTCGGTGCAGTGGCCTTCAGCAAAGCCTTTCCCCGCACCGAGGTATGATTATGCTTTTATTCGAATGCCTTCTTCGTTTCTTAGCCGGATCGTCCAGTGTCGAATGCAGTCTTTCTCATTATGTAGGTGATAAACATAGCCCGATGCTATCCGCCCCAGCCAGAGATGGGCGAATATCCGGGGCGTGACTTCGCTGAGGTGCCTGAAGGGTCGGCCTCCGCTGCTCCATCGCCACCGAGGGCTCCGAAGAGACAACGAGTCGCGGACGTTGTCGAGGATTCGGAAGACCTTGACGACACTCACTTTTCTTCAGGGGATGACGACAACAGCGCCATCCCTGCCTCGCCTTTGAACCGCCGTCCTCCTCCTCGAACAGAGAAAAAGGTCCTTCCGAAGTTCGGGATCGACGCATCGTAAGTTCTTCTTTCGTGTAACTTGTGGTCTTGTTTTGATTTGGTTGTCCGATTCTAACGCTGATGATTGCTTCAGATCTTCCACCGAGGAAACGTCGACTGGTCCGGGGGATCAAGATCGATACCAGGTTCGACCTCATGACGACGCCCTTGAGCAAACGGCAGACTCACAGGAGAAGGTCGCTGATATTGTCGCCCCCGAAGTTGCTCCGACGAAGCCTTCGACCTCTTCCAAGAAGAAGGCGACGGAACAAGAATTCGTGCTTGTCTCCTCGTCCGGCGGGCCTTCCGGTCCTAGCAACCATGTAAGTCCAAAGACTTTCGACTTGCACTTCGCGTATTTGACCATTAGTAGCCCCCGAGGGTGAGTCGAAGTGTTCACACTTGGGCTTGCCCTCCGAAACATGATTCGAAGGTTAATTTGTCGCCCGACTTTCTTTAGCCCGTTGTTAGGGACCTGTCGAAGGTTTGCAGGAGCTTCTTCGCCTTAGAGGAAGAGAATCGTATGTCGTCGTGGTGAAACAACATATGCCATAGGATGGCTTAAATGGGGGCCGAACTAGATGCTGGAGGATTCGGGAGAGGGGAACGGGCTAAAAAGCACGACAGAAAGAGACACTGATCTACCCAGGTTCGGGGCTCTCGTAAGGAGATAACACCCCTACTCCTGCTCTACTGATGGTATATTTGGGTTGATGTAGTACACAACAATGGTGCTTCCAAGCTCTCTGCTAGAGAAGGAAGATGAACTGCTAAGTGTAGGAACACAGAGTGACCAACCAACCTTCAACCTTCTAACCTTCTTCCAGCCACCAACCCTTTACCAGGGCTCCCTATGCCACCTTATATATTGGTGGCCAGGGTTACAACGGTCATAGAAGACCAGGAGACACCAACTACACTCCAAACAGGACTTGCTGTCGAGGGCAGACGCCCACGACTTTCTCCCTGATTGCTCTCGATGGGACTCCCCTTGCTGTACCTTGTACCTCTTGAACTGTGGCCTTACCTCTGTGCGGTAAGCTCGTACTTGTGCACAGTGAGGGTAGGTAACCTCCACTGTGCACCCTGCCATCTTACTCTGCTACCATGCTGGGATGTTTTCTTCCTTGATTGTAGGGATGTGACACCTTGGTTGACTTAAGTATCCCGGATATGACCGTTGGCCATACCCAGGACTTTATATGCCGGACCAACGACCTACGAGGGTCGGGTAATCCGGCCTCCCCTGCTCCTGCACAACACACCAAATGGTTAGGCCGGCATATCTAAGTATAGGCCGGCACACTTTTATAAGTATTCCGGCTATGCCGGCATATCCAGACACCAGCCGGGATATACATTATATGCCGGCCTGGCCGATGCTCTTATATTCCGGACAGGCCCTTCCTTGATAACCCGGCATAAAGTCAATCATAGACCTTGTGTCTTTCTACTCTCTTGACCCTACCGGGGGTCATCCCCCCGACACTAGTCCCCGAAGCTGCCGAGGTTCCCCAGTCATAACTGTGGAGCCTTGACAGGTTCAACATACCTTTCTTCATTATGCCCCGGCGATCAGATTTGTATGCCGGCACATCTGCACATATCCCGGCCTCTGTTCCTGTTCCAAAACTTATTCCGGCCGGTCCCGAGGGTATTCCGGACGGAACATATACATCGGGCAATTAATCCGACATATAGACGAGTCTTCCTCGAGAAGCCATGCCTGACAGCTTTGCATCGAAACTTGTAACTGCCCTGCCACCTCGAACGGTCACCCACGATGTGACGGTTCATAGTGCAGCAGTTACTTCTTGCCATCATTGCGTCATGGCACGGTTACAGGAACCGCCGCCCCACTCCGTGCCGCCACGTGGCGACTCTCTGCAGGAACGGTCGGGGGAGTGGAACACTCCCACGATCCCCACGACCCTGACCTGGCAACATATAAATAGGGCGGCGGGGGTAGACTTATCTTTTTACCCCCACCATCGTCTTCCTCGCCTGCTCCTTTGCCTCCTGCGCTCCACCGCCGGACCAAGAAACCGAGAAGGGAAGCTGCCGCCATCGTCCACCTGCACGCCGGCGCCTCCGCTTGCCGACGTCCGGCGTCATCGTCGACGACGCCACCGCCGCCTCTTCTCCCCGCAGCCTTGCAGGGAGATTGGATCTTCCTCTGCACACTTGCCGCCGCCGCTCCATCGCCGTAGGCCAAGCTCCGGTGAGTTCCTCTTCCTCTGTTCTTCCTTTCCCTGCTCTTCTGCAACTAGGCTGCGGTAGCCTCACTGGTTTGTATCCATGGTAGTTCCTTTGCTGGATATTTCGTTGCTTCGATTAGCATTGCTAGCAGTGTTTCGTAACAGCTCACAGGTGTTCTTCCGCAGAAATTATATCCCTGATTATTTCCGATTTTAACTGCCTCGGTAGATCTTCTATTCCTGCTAACATCTGTGAGAGTGGTATGCCGGAGAGACTAACCTCCCTCTTTTCTCCGGCCTTGATAGGAATAACATCACGGGACTCCGGCTCTCACGCCTTATCCCGGCCACTAAGATGGCATCTTCAAGCATGACGGGCACCTCGGCCTCTGAGGAAGATACCTCGGCCCGAGCTCAAGGACGCTCTGGCTGGGAGGGGTCGGAGGTTACTCCGGCCGAGATATCCTGGGTCACCTCCACCAGGAGAGTCCCGGAGGGCGTAGCATGCCGGCTACCAGCAGGAGAAACTGTGCCGGCACCTGAACCTGGCGAACGCGTCGTCTTCATCGCCCACTTCGAGCGTGGCTTCGGCCTGCCGGCATCGGACTTCTTCCGGGACTTCCTCAACACCTACGACCTACAACCTCATCATATCCCGGCCAATGCCGTGATGATCCTCTCCGCCTTCGCTGCTTTTTGCGAGGGCTATGCCGGCATAGAGGCCCTTACTCAAGGCTGGGCGAAGTACTTCCAACTGCGGAAGCAAGTCGTCCAAGAGCGGCCCCGGAGCAAGGACGACCCGCCGGAGACGGCCCAGGAAAAGAAGGACCGCCCCATGACCCTCTGCGGCGCGGCCACCATCATGTCCCGAAAGGGCTCGGACTTCCCCAAGGTGGAACTCCTGGAATCTTGCAAGAAGTGGCAGAAAAGCTTCTTCTACGTCAAGAACACCACCGACGAGGATCTGCTCAACCTGCCGCCATTTGTGGACGAGCCACCCTTGGCTATGACGAACTGGACCTATAACCCGAAGAACTCAGTGATGCCGGTGAATGCGCTTCACCGGGTTAAGGGCGAGCTCCTGGATGCCGGTCTTACTCCTCAAGACCTGGTGGCCTGCTATATAAGCCGGCGCGTCTCCCCTCTGCAGCGCCGGTCGCACAAGATCTGCCAGATGAGCAGGCCAATGGACCCCAACCGGCACTCCACACACGAGCTGACTCCGGCCGACATTCTGCGCCGGATTAAGGATGTCTGCAAGTCCTCTTAGGCTACTTTTGCCTGGGGGCTAGAACCATACAGCCGGGATAGGCCCGCCCCAACGGTAAACCATCTTATCCGATACATAAAGTCCATGTCCGGCACATAGATACTTAAGCCAACATATGTCTGTTTGCCGACACATATCATATTGATCCGACATACCTCTACCACCGGCATATTTCCTTGTCTGAATACTTGACTTTGCTGTTTATACAGAAATTCAGCTTCCAAACCATGGAGAACTCCCGGATCAAGATCGCGGCGGACCGCACTGTTGCGGATGTTGAAGATCCGGATCATTGGGATAAGCTTCCCAGGAGCACCCGTGCTGCAGCTGCCATGGGTAAGGGCTCTTCATCCCGGCATTATGCTCAAGACCGGAGTGAGATTGATTCTGACGAGGAGATCCTGCTGTACTATGACCCGATGCCACTTGCGTACGCCTTTCCAGAAACACCTATTGCTTACGAGTTTGCAATGCCGTCCTCAGCTATCCCGGACGATATGGTTATCGACGCCGCCCCTCTGAACCAGGGACCTCCTTCCACCGGCGGACGTGCCGGCCGGAAGCGAGGGGTGAAGCCCCAGTCCGACATACCTCAGAAGTCGAAGAGGCAGAAGGTCAGCGTGCCCATACCGAAGAAACAGAGGCCTGTTGCCTCGGGGTAAGTTTCCTTTTCTTTGCATTTCCTCCGACATATCTCTTGCTTGTACTACTGACTTGATGTTTTCTCTCTTTCAGAGCTCCTCTTGCGCCGGAACAAGCTTCTGGCTTGAGTGGCGACCCGAAGGTTACCAAGCCCGCAGCCCCTGCTACCTCCGACATTCCCTCTGCCAGTCACACGACCTCCCCGGCGCCGGCATCTTCGCCTGCGCCCGACAAGACCACCTCCCCGGCGAAGGATGTCCCTCCGCCGGCACAAGACACCTCTGCCCCCGACGTCCACATGGACTCGGGGGCTCAACAGGAACCTCCGGCTCCTGATGTCCACATGGACACAGGAGCCCACCAAGAAGCCCCAGACTCCGGCGCGCCCACCAGCGACGCCGGCACAACTGATGACGCCGGCGCAAGCGACAAGAGCGCCGGCACAGACACCAAGGGTAAAGGCCCTTTAGTGCCGGAAGTCCAGACTATCCCGGATCCTGCCTCTGCTGGCCAAGAAGCACCGGCCGCGCCGGAACAGCCCGCACCCGAGACTCCTTCAGCTGACAAGACCCCAGCACCGGCCAAGACCACTGCACCGGCCAAGACCACTGCACCGGCCAAGTCCACTGCACCGGCCAAGACCATTGCACCGGCCCAGACCGGCACGTTGAAGATTCAGCCGGCCAAGTCCGGCACACCATCTGCCGCAACTGCTCGTCCTAAGGCAGCGTCCCGGACCAGCTCTGCTCTGGCCCTGCATCTTGGCAGGGCAGCAGCCCGGCCGGGGTATCGGACCAGCTTCTTCGACACCCCAGAACTCGAGGGCCTCGTCCCTCTTGCGACGAAAAGTGATCAGAGCCTCGGCTCTCTTAAGGAGCAGTGCACCAAGTGGAACGACGCCAGCAACATGGACACTGCGGACTCAAGGAGCAAGAAGCTGGCCGAAGCCAAGACCAGTGGCGACCCAAGCGACTTCCTGGCAGCGAAGCCCATACCGATCGCCAGCGAGCTCCTCAGCATCCAGCAAAGACTTCACAAGTTGGCCTCTGCCACCAACGTAAGTCCTCTCTATTTACACACATATCCCCAGTCCCCGAAAATGTCGGCTGTCCGGGATATGGACATCCGGGATTTTCTCATAGTCCTTTAGCTAGCTTCTTTTGAATTAACTGCCGACATATGAGCTCGATCCGAGCTTCAAATCCTAGTCACCGAGGGCCGGGATAGGTGCGCAGCACCTGTGCCGGGTCTTTAACAATTTCACATCTCTATTATCTTTCAAATCCTCTTGACCGGGATATAAGCTCGATTCGAGCTTCAAATCCTAGTCACCGAGAGCCGGGATAGGTGCGCAGCACCTGTGCCGGGTCTTTAACAATTTCACATCTCTATTATCTTTCAAATCCTCTTGACCGGGATATAAGCTCGATTCGAGCTTCAAATCCTAGTCACCGAGAGCCGGGATAGGTGCGCAGCACCTGTGCCGGGTCTTTAAAAGAATGATCACTTGATAAAATCTTCACTTTAATTATCATGTCAAATTTCTCTACTGACATTTCAAATCCCGGCATTTTTGCAGCGCATGAACAACACCCGGGCCGACATGTTCCATGAGTTGGTGTGCGAGCACCGGAAGCTATCTGACGCACACAGCAAGCTTCAGCAGGAGCTATCCCAGAAAGGTAATCTTTGCCGACATACTGTTGTATGCCGGATATCTTTCCTCTCTTTACTTTGCAATGCTTACTCTTGCCGACACGTAACCTTGTGCCGACATTCTTCAGCTGGTGCCGAAGCGCAAGTCACCGAGCTTCTCAAGAGGGTGAAAGAGCTTACTGGTATGCCAGATCCTGCTGTTACCCGGATAGCTACTTTATACTTCAAATCCTTTACTCTTTGTCACTGTTTTCTTTCTTCAAATCCTTTTAACTTGAAATCTTTGCAGATGAGAAGGCTGCACTGGAGGCACGCCACCAGGATTGTGTGTCCTCGGTGGATGTGGCCAAGCAACTGGACGACCGGGATGCCGGTCACAAGGCCGAGGTTGAGCAGTTGAAGGGCCGGATCACCGAGCTGCTGGACGAAAAGGAACAGAGGGAGGGCCTACTGAAGAAAACCCAGACCCTGCTTGTTACCTCCGAGACTGATGCCGCCAACGCCCATGCTGAACTGGATAGCCTGAAGGAGCAGGCCACCAAATGGGAGGTTACAGTTGCACAGCTGAATGCCGACCTTGCCCGTAAGCTTCAAATCCTTTCCCCTTTTATCCTTCCCGACATAGTGTAATCTTTTTCGGCATAGCATCTATGCCGACATATTTTCCTTTTGCTAACATTGTTTCTATTCTGCAGGCATGTTTCCCGCTTCCGTCGCTGACGTTGAGAGGGCTTTGCAGTTGGACCGAGAAAACCGGGGTGTTCCGGTTGACTCGCCCAACTGGGACATGTCGGAGCAGCTGCTGGCCCTGCAGTCCCGGAAGGAGGCCATGACCCTTTACACTGAAGAGCTCTTCTACGGCGCCCAGGAGGCATTCTCTGCCCTCTGGCCGGGACAAAGGACTCCCACTGACCCGGTTGACCTCAGCAACGACCTGCAGCTTGCCAAGGTTCGCCTCCGGGAGTGGCGAGATTCCGGCGCGAGGGTTGGAGCTGACGAAGCTCTCAGCTACTTCTTGTCCTGGTATGAAAAGGCAGACTTGGAGACTTTGCGCACCGTGCGCGAAGGATCCATCTGGACCACGGATCCGGATCATATCCGTCGCCGCAAGGAGTTGGCCCATAGCTATGTGGACTATGCCGACACCGACAAATTCGTCCGGGACATCCGCGAGCCGGAGAAGAATGACGATGCCGGGACATCCGCCGCTGCTGAGGGCTCCGACTCCAGCCAGGATGAAGATGAAGCCGAAGAGGCCGACACTGATGTCCCGGAACAGGCATCTGCCCCGGGCGGAGGTGATGGCTCCATTCCATCTGCTGGGTCCGGCACACCTGAAGCTGACACTTCCACTGCTACCGCTCCACCTGCCGGCGGCTCTGCTTCTGCCACTGCTCCTTGACTTTGGAGCATAAAAACTTTAAGTTTTATCAGATCCCCGGTATGCCGGGTGCAGATGTAATATACACGTTTAATTTCCTTTGGTTTGCTTCCTGGACAAGTTTTATCTTGGTTTGCTTGTTACTAATGCCGGATCATCTTTTGGCTAAGTCACCGAGTTGTTTTCCTGTTTCCTCAATTTCACAACCTTGGCTACTTGTCTACCTTAATTGGCTTTTGACGTATGAGTCTCAAGGTTGCTTCCTCGAACATACAGTACTTTAACTTTGAGACTTAGACTTCAAATCATCCGACACTTTAAATTTTAACTTTAGCTTTAACGAAAATGTCGGTTCGCTTGCTTTGTATTTCCTTAGCCGTTTTCCATGTGTAGACAATCTCCGGCATCTACTCTTGCTAGCCATGAAGCCGGGTTTCGGACAGCAGCTGAGTCGAAGAGTGGCCTTTGATGCCGACACATTACTAGGCCGACCTAGGAAACACTCAAATAAAGCCAGCCGGCATATAACAAAAAATTGTAAATGAACAACAAATATACCTCGGAGCTAGTTACCCGGCTTCTTCGGGATGCCGGTATTTCATTCATTAGTCTTGTGCCGGCACAACACGCCGGCATACAAAGGAAAATATGGAAATACATACATTGTGTTGCTCAGGAGTAAAAGGGGCGCAGTAGAGCTATGTTCCATGGCCTCTTGGTTTCTTCTCCGGACCTGTCCACCTTATTCTTCTTGGGGTCCTGCGCATCTATAAGATAATAGGCATCATTGTGCAGAGCTCTGCTCACAATGAATGGCCCCTCCCATGGAGGAGTTAACTTATGCCGGCCTTCTGTTCCTTGCTTTAGCCGGAGTACTAGATCTCCCTCTTGAAATCTCCTTGGATTTACCTTCTGCGCATGATAGCGTCTGAGGTTCTGCTGATATACTGCTGTTCTTGACAGAGTTATTTCCCTTGCTTCCTCTAGCAGATCAACATCATTTTCTCTGGCTTCTTTAGCCTCGTCCTCAGTATATAGCACTATTCTTGGTGCATCATGTATTACATCTGTTGGAAGCACCGCTTCTGCTCCATACACCAGGAAAAATGGTGTGTAGCCTGTTGATCTATTCGGAGTTGTTCTTAAACTCCACAGCACTGCTGGCAGCTCATCTAGCCAACATCCCGGAGTTTTCTCCAGGGGCTCTATCAGCCGGGGTTTTATGCCGGATAATACTAGCCCATTCGATCTCTCTACTTGGCCATTGGCACAAGGGTGGGCAACCGACGCAACGTCCAGCCGGATTCCCACCTCCTCACAAAATCTGGCAAATGGCCCTTGGGCAAAGTTTGACCCATTGTCAGTGATGATGCTATGAGGAACACCATATCTCAAGATTATATCCTTTAAGAATTTCACTGCTGTGTGACCATCACACTTGCTTATGGGCTTCACTTCAATCCACTTGGTGAACTTGTCCACCATGACCAGGATATGGGTCATTTTCCCTCTGGCCGGCTTAAAAGCCCCCACCATATCCAGGCCCCAAACTGCAAAGGGCCAGGTTATTGGGATAGTTTTCAGGGCAGATGCCGGCTGATGAATCTGGTGGGCATATCTTTGACAGCCATTACATTTCCGGACCAAGTTTTCTGCCTCTTGCAGTGCCGTTGGCCAATAGAAGCCATGCCGGAATACCTTTGCCACCAATGCCCTGGACGAAGCATGGTGACCACACTCCCCCTGGTGAATTTCCCGGAGCATCTCCAGACCCTCCGCAGATTCGACACATCTCTGCAATACTCCGGTGGTACTTCTCTTGTATATTTCTTTGTTGATGATGGTATACGCTTTGGATCTCCTTATAACCCGGCGGGCCTCGGTTTCATCCGCCGGCACTTGACCATCCACCATGAAGTTCATGATAGGACGTGCCCATGAGGGCACTTCCCTGACAGTGAACACTGCCTGATCTATTTCCATCATCTCGACCGACACATAATCGATCTCCATGGGCTGCGAAGTCCCCGGGACTGAAGAATCAGTCCCCGGGTATGCCGGAGCAGTCCCCGGGTATACCGGCACAACCTCTTGGCACATTTTACCCTCGCCTTTAGTTTTGCTCCGGAATACTGTACTAACAGCATATGCCGGCCCAGTCCCCGGGACTGAGGAAACAGTCCCCGGGTTATCCGTCCTGGCTCCGGCATCTATCTCCATTGGAACTGCTTCGTCTGGACCTGGCGGGACATAAATGGAGGATGACTCCGGCGAGGGTTTGATCGATGGCTTCCTCAGATGCTCCAGTGAAATGCCGGGCGGGATTGAATCTCGGGAAGACCCCAGCTTGGATAATGCATCGGCTGCATCGTTCTGAGCCCGGAGAACGTGCCGGAACTCACAACCTTCAAAGTAACCACTTAACTGCTGCACTAGGAAACGGTATGATGCCATGTTAGCATCATGCGCGTCCCATATGCCGGAACACTGCTGAATCACTAAGTCAGAATCCCCGAAGCACATAATCCGGCGAATTCCTATGTCCTTAGACACCTTCAGGCCATGCACAAGTGCCTCATATTCCGCCACATTATTTGATGCTGCAAAGTGAATCTGCAGGACGTATCTCAGCTGGTCATTCTTTGGTGAACTGAGAACTATGCCGGCACCCAAGCCATGGATTGTCTTGGACCCATCGAAATGCATCCTCCAATAATTGGCATCTGGCAATGGTGGCTCATACTGTATCTCGGCCCAGTCAATAAAGAAATCAGCCAAGACCTAGGACTTGATTGTATCCCTCTTATCGTACTGCGGTGTATATGGTGAAAGCTCTATTGCCCACTTTGCTATCCGGCCGCTGGCATCTTTGTTGCCTATAATTTCCGAGATAGGGGCCTCGGCCACTACCCGGATTGGATGCTCTTGGAAGTAATGCTTGAGCTTCTTGGCCGCCATATAGACACCATAGGTCATCTTCTGATAGTGGGGGTAGTTTTGCTTTGAGGTGGAGAGGACTTCACTCAGATAATATACCGGCCGCTGCACGGTTTTGCCTCCTTCCTCTCGCTCTACTACCACCACAACACTGACAACTCGGTTGGTTGCCGCTATATAGAGCAACATTGGCTCCCGGGGCATCGGAGACGCTAATACCGGCGCTGTCGACAACAACTGTTTCAATTCCTTGAAAGCTGCATCTGCTTGCGTTGTCCAGACAAATGTGTCGGACTTTTTCATCAACTGATATAACGGCAGAGCTTTCTCTCCCAGCCGGCTTATGAAGCGGCTCAGGGATGCGAGGCACCCAGTGAACTTCTGTACTTCCCTCAAATCTGTCGGCAGCTTCATCCTTTCTATGGCACGAATCTTGCCGGGATTCACCTCAATACCCCGGCTGGAAACAAGGAAACCGAGCAACTTGCCCGCCGGCACACCAAAGGTGCACTTAGCCGGATTCAACTTCATCCGGAATCTCCTCAGGTTCCCAAAGGTTTCCCGGAGATCATCTATGAGAGTCTTGCTCTCCTTGGTTTTTATGACGATATCATCGACATATACCTGCACATTTTTATCTATCTGATCGTGCAAACACTTTTGCATACACCTTTGGTAAGTTGCGCCGGCATTTCTTAAACCGAACGGCATAGTGAGATAGCAATAAGCCCCGTACGGGGTAATAAAGGATGTCTTTATTTGATCTGGCTCAAACAAGGGGATCTGGTGGAAACCAGAATAGGCATCTACAAATGATAACAGTTCACATCCGGCTGTGGAATCAATCACTTGATCGATCCGAGGCAGCGGGAATGGATCTTTAGGACATGCCTTATTCAAGTTGGTGTAATCAACACACATCCGCCATACTTTCACTATGGCGGGCTCGTCTTTCTTCTTTTCCACCAAAACCGGATTAGACACCCAATCCAGATGAAGTACTTCCTTGATAAAGCCAGAGGCTAAAAGCCTGGCCACTTCCTCCCATATGGCTTTCCTTCTATCGCCGGCATTCCGCCGGAGCGGCTGCTTCACTGGCTTAGCATCGGGTCTCACGTGCAATGCGTGCTCAGCCAGCTCCCTCGGCACACCTTGCAGGTCCGAAGTAGACCATGCAAAGATATCCCGATTCTCACGGAGGAAGCTGATGAGCTCGCTTTCCTATTTGGGATCCAAACTTGCCCCAACCAGGGCATGGCGCTCCGGGAAAGCTTCATCCAGAGGCACCTTTTTGACTTCCTTACTCACTTGAAAAGAAACGCTGCCACCGGGATTTGTCATGCCCGGCATATATTTACCGGCCACGACCGTCTCAGCAATCTCCACTGCTCGCTTGAGCCTCTTTCTCTCCTCTGCAATGATCAGAGTCTCGGCCAGATTGGATCCGGCGGTGGCACATGCCATCGAACGCTTGTAATCACCAATGATGGTGATCACTCCTTTGGGTCCCGGCATCTTCATCTTCAGATACGCCACATGCGTAGAGGCCATGAATTTTGCCAGTGCCGGTCTACCCAGCAAAGCATGGTAGGGGCTCTCCAGATCAACCACCTCGAACATGAGGTTTTCCACCCTGCAGTTATCCCGGCTGCCAAACATCACATCCATCCTGATCTTGCCCATCGGCGCACACGAAAGTGTCGGAGGGATGACCCCCGGTAGGGTCAAGAGACTAGAAAGACACAAGGTCTATGATTGACTTTATGCCGGGTTATTAAGGAAGGGCCTGGCCGGAATATAAGAGCATCGGCCAGGCCGGCATATAATGTGTATCCCGGTTGATACTTGGATATGCCGGTATAGCCGGAATACTAGTATAGGTGTGCCGGCATATACTCAGATATGCCGGCCTAATTATTTTGTGTGTTGTGCAGGAGCAGGGGAGGCCGGATTACCCGACCCTCGTAGGTCGTTGGTCCGGCATATAAGTCCTGGGTATGGCCAACGGTCATATCCGGGATACTTAAGTCAACCAAGGTGTCACATCCCTACAATCAAGGAAGAAAACATCCAAGCATGGTAGCAGAGTAAGATGGCAGGGTGCACAGTGGAGGTTACCTACCCTCACTGTGCACAAGTACGAGCTTACCGCACAGAGGTAAGGCCACAGTTCAAGAGGTACAAGGTACACGGATATGGCGTCCCATCGAGAGCAATCAGGGGCGAAGTCAAGGGTCTCTGCCATCGCCACCAGCTCCTGTTTGGAGTGTAGCCCTTGTCTTGTGGTCTTGTATGACCGTTGTAACCCTGGCCACCACTATATAAGGTGGCACAGGGAGTCCTAGCAAAGGGTTGAAGGTTGGTCACTGGAAGAAGGTTGAAAGGTTGAAGGTAGATTGGTCACACTGTACTCCTACACTTAGCAGTTCATCTTCCTTCTCTAGCAGAGAGCTTGGAAGCACCATTGTGGTGTACTACATCGACCCATATATACAATCAGTAGAGCAGGAGTAGGGGTGTTATCTCCTTACGAGAGCCCCGAACCTGGGTAGATCAGTGTCTCTTTCTGTCGTGCTTTTTAGCTCGTTCCCCTCTCCCGAATCCTCCAGCATCTAGTTCGGCCCCCATTTAAGCCATCCTATGGCATATGTTGTTTCACCACGACGACATTTGGCGCCTACCGTGGGGCTGATCGATATGCTGGGCGGAGTGTTCATTCGGACGGGGTCTGTGATAGCAGCTTCGGGAGTGCGCGTGGTCTCTGGCCTCGTCCAGAGGCTAGGCTCGCTCAGTTTCGTCAGTGACAACGCCGGTTGTCTCGGTGGCCGGCCGTTCCCCAGGGATGGCCGGATTATGTCTTTCGGTTCCCACGAGGTGTACGTGGGGACTGAGAGAATTTGCAGGAAGGAGGTGCTGGTGGCGTCGGATCCTCCGTCACATCGGCTGGCTCACGCTGGGCGTAGCGCTCGCTCAGTAGAGCCGGCTGAGGTGATGATGGCCGGCACATCCGTGCCGCCGGCGGAAGATGCCGACAAAGCAGCAGCGGCCGGAGCTTCTCCTCCGGAGCCGCCGAAGGTCAAGAGGTCGGCGCGTCCTCCGTTGGAGCGTGCGGAGAACCTGGCCGGCACTTCCGGTGTGCCGGCTAGGGGCGAGGTTCTTCTTCCCATCATCGACGGGGATCTTCTTCATCTGCTCAGGGGCTCGACATCAGCAACGCCTCCGAGCATAGCAGGTCTTCTTCAACTCCCGGGCTGACCTCAACTCGCCTGGGCCAGCATACGGCTGTCCCGGATCTACATCGGCATCTCCGGGCCGGCACTCGGCTTCCCCTGGCCAGCATATCCTGTGTCCCGGCCAGCATATCCTGTGTCCCGGCCAGCATATCCTGTGTTCCGGCCAGCATATCCTGTGTCCCGGCCAGCATATCCTGTGTCCTGGCCAGCATATCCTGCGTTCTGGCCAGCATATCCTATGTTCCGGCCAGCATATCCTGCGTCCCGGCCAGCATATCCTGTGTCCTGGCCAGCATATTTTATGTCCTGGCCGGCATATTTTATATCCTGGCCAGCATATCTTATGTCCCGGCCGGCATATTTTATGGTCATCGTGCCAAGGATCGTTCTGCCTCGAGCATCTGCAGGTACTTCAAACTTCCTCAACGGTGCATGCAAGTAAGTATTTATGCTGGTTTACTCCATATCCTGGTCAGCTTATCTGAAAGTTAATGTCCCCGTAATAGAAAAATAGCTCGGGGGCTAGGCTAAAGCCCAGCAAGTTGCTTCTCAAGTACTGTACCAGTATATATTAGTTTGCATGCTAGCATATCAGCTTCTTAGTTTCCTCCTGTATGTCTGTTTATATGCCAAATCACTACATATGCCTGCTGCAAAGAGTATCCTTAGTATCAGTTTGTATGTCAATAGTCTTATGCAAAGTTTCATCTGGGCATGTTATATGCCGGTTTTGTATGCCAACAACAAGATGTTATGTCAAATTCTATGTCTTTGCATGTGTCAACCAGTATATCTGCTACAGTGCTATAGTCAGTATGCCAGTTAACATATCAAGTTCAGTATCTACTTATATGCCAAATGCTTTATCTCATATGCTATGTGTTATATGCCGGCTGTCGTATGCCAAGGCTCGTATGCCAGTTTTTTATATGTTGAATGCCATGTGCTAGTTGTTACATGTTTACAGTCAGATCAGTTATATGCCTATCTCAGTACCAGTTTATGCATGCTCTATCACAAATCTCGTATGCCAGTTACAGTATACTAGCATTTATATACCGGCACATGAGTGCCAAATATCTGTTGTAAGATGCCAAGTTTGCTTATATGCCAGTTACAGTATGTCTACATTTATATGCCGGCACTTGAGTGCCTAATCTTTCCTATGAGTTGCCAAGTTAGCTTATATGTCAATCTCAGTCTATATGCCAAGTGCTTTATTTCAAGAGTTATATACCGAGTGCAATGGGCTATATGCCAAACTCCATATGCTAGATTGCAAATATGCCAAATACTATGACCATCGCTATGTCTTTTAGAATGACTACAGAACAGGTTGGATATTTCGTCATATATACCGGCTATGACTCTCCATATTGCCATTACGAGAAGAAATTGCTATTATACCACCAGGGCTTCAGTTTATATCTCAGTGTCTCAGGTATTTCAGTATGACAGCATATCATGGCAAAGAGCAAAATGTCAGTATGCCAGCATATCATGGAAAAATGTCAGTATGCCAACATATCATGGCAAGAGCAAAATCTCAGTATGTCGACATATCATGGCATCGACCAAAATCCCCAATCACCGTTTATTTCGGTTTGCCAGCATATCAAGGCATCTATCAATAACTCATATCGTCGTTTATTTCGGCATGCCAGCATATCACGGCATTCTATAATCCTTTCAGTTATCACCAATTCTGGCACAGTAATATATCGAGACATCGATCTCAAAGTTAACAAGCATCATATCTCTTATCATATCCGGTTTCATAGAGTATCCCGGTTTAGCATATTAACATGTCTTATCATTTTTGCATACTAACAGGTGCCCAGCGATGGCACAGCCCAAGAGGCATATCAGTATACCGGCATTGTCAAAGCAGACAATGTCGATGAGACGTAGCCTGAGAGGCAAAGTGTCGATATAAAGCCCAAAGAGGCAAATAGCTCAAAAGGCAAAAGCAGCCTAAAAGGCATATCAGTATACCGGCATTGTCAAAGCAGACAATGTCGATGAGACATAGCCTGAGAGGCAAAGTGTCGATATAAAGCCCAAGAGGCAAAGTAGCCCGAGAGGCAAAAGTAGCCCAAGAGGCAGAGCATCCCAAGAGGCAAATAGCTCAAGAGGTAAAGTATCGATATGGCCAAAGAAGGCAAAGCAGTATGCCGGCATTGTCGAAGCAGACGATGTCGATGAGACATAGCCCAAGAGGCAAAGTGTCGATATAGCCAAAGAAGGCACAATAGTATTTTGAGATAGCCCGCGAAGGCTAGCATATCACGTATATGAGTATATGTCAAACGGGAGATTGCCTATGATGGCATGAGATAGAATCAGGCCTATGCAGGCCAGCATATCAGTTTTTTGTGAATATGTGAGTTTGGGACTTTGGTATATTTCTTGTTGAAGCCTGTGCGCGACTCTACGAGTCCCCCACACTATCAGAAGATGACTTATGGAGTCTATATGGCGGCCAAGAAGCTCAAGCATTACTTCCAAGAGCATCCAATCCGGGTAGTGGCCGAGGCCCCTATCTCGGAGATCATAAGTAACAAAGATGCCAGTGGCAGAATTGCCAAGTGGGCAATGGAGCTTTCACCATATACACTGCAGTACGATAAGAGGGATACAATCAAGTCCCAGGTCTTGGCTGATTTCTTTATTGACTGGGCCGAGATACAGTATGAGCCACCATTGCCAGATGCCAATTATTGGAGGATGCATTTCGATGGGTCCAAGACAATCCATGGCTTGGGTGCCGGCATAGTTCTCAGTTCACCAAAGAATGACCAGCTGAGATACGTCCCGCAGATTCACTTTGCAGCATCAAATAATGTGGCGGAATATGAGGCACTTGTGCATGGCCTGAAGGTGTCTAAGGACATAGGAATTCGCCGGATTATGTGCTTCGGGGATTCTGACTTAGTGATTCAGCAGTGTTCCGGCATATGGGACGCGCATGATGCTAACATGGCATCATACCGTTTCCTAGTGCAGCAGTTAAGTGGTTACTTTGAAGGTTGTGAGTTCCGGCACGTTCTCCGGGCTCAGAACGATGCAGCCGATGCATTATCCAAGCTGGGGTCTTCCCGAGATTCAATCCCGCCCGGCATTTCGCTGGAGCATCTGAGGAAGCCATCGATCAAACCCTCGCCGGAGTCATCCTCCATTTATGTCCCGCCAGGTCCAGACGAAGCAGTTCCAATGAAGATAGATGCCGGAGCCAAGACGGATAACCCGGGGACTGTTTCCTCAGTCCCGGGGACTGGGTCGGCATATGCTGTTAGTACAGTATTCCGGAGCAAAACTAAAGGCAAGGGTAAAATGTGCCAAGAGGTTGTGCCGGTATACCCGGGGACTGCTCCGGCATACCCGGGGACTGATTCTTCAGTCCCGGGGACTTCGCAGCCCATGGAGATCGATTATGTGTCGGTCGAAATGATGGAAATAGATCAGGCAGTGTTCACTGTCAGGGAAGTGCCCTCATGGGCACGTCCTATCTTGAACTTCATGGTGGATGGTCAAGTGCCGGCGGATGAAACCGAGGCCCGCCGGGTTATAAGGAGATCCAAAGCGTATACCATCATCAACAAAGAAATATACAAGAGAAGTACCACCGGAGTATTGCAGAGATGTGTCGAAGCTGCGGAGGGTCTGGAGATGCTCCGGGAAATTCACCAGGGGGAGTGTGGTCACCATGCTTCGTCCAGGGCATTGGTGGCAAAGGTATTCCGGCATGGCTTCTATTGGCCAACGGCACTGCAAGAGGCAGAAAACTTGGTCTGGAAATGTAATGGGTGTCAAAGATATGCCCACCAGATTCATCAGCCGGCATCTGCCCTGAAAACTATCCCAATAACCTGGCCCTTTGCTGTTTGGGGCCTGGATATGGTCGGGGCTTTTAAGCCGGCCAGAGGGAAAATGACCCATATCCTGGTCATGGTGGACAAGTTCACCAAGTGGATTGAAGTGAAGCCCATAAGCAAGTGTGATGGTCACACAGCAGTGAAATTCTTAAAGGATATAATCTTGAGATATGGTGTTCCTCATAGCATCATCACTGACAATGGGTCAAACTTTGCCCAAGGGCCATTTGCCAGATTTTGTGAGGAGGTGGGAATCCGGCTGGACGTTGCGTCGGTTGCCCACCCTTGTGCCAATGGCCAAGTAGAGAGATCGAATGGGCTAGTATTATCCGGCATAAAACCCCGGCTGATAGAGCCCCTGGAGAAAACTCCGGGATGTTGGCTAGATGAGCTGCCAGCAGTGCTGTGGAGTTTAAGAACAACTCCGAATAGATCAACAGGCTACACACCTTTTTTCCTGGTGTATGGAGCAGAAGCTGTGCTTCCAACAGATGTAATACATGATGCACCAAGAATAGTGCTATATACTGAGGAAGAGGCTAAAGAAGCCAGAGAAAATGATGTTGATCTGCTAGAGGAAGCAAGGGAAATAACTCTGTCAAGAACAGCAGTATATCAGCAGAACCTCAGACGCTATCATGCGCAGAAGGTAAATCCAAGGAGATTTCAAGAGGGAGATCTAGTACTCCGGCTAAAGCAAGGAACAGAAGGCCGGCATAAGTTAACTCCTCCATGGGAGGGGCCATTCATTGTGAGCAGAGCTCTGCACAATGATGCCTATTATCTTATAGATGCGCAGGACCCCAAGAAGAATAAGGCGGACAGGTCCGGAGAAGAAACCAAGAGGCCATGGAACATAGCTCTACTGCGCCCCTTTTACTCCTGAGCAACACAATGTATGTATTTCCATATTTTCTTTTATATGCCGGCGTGTTGTGCCGGCACAAGACTAATGAATGAAACACCGGCATCCCGAAGAAGCCGGGTAACTAGCTCCGAGGTATATTTGTGGTTTATTTACAGTTTTTTGTTATATGCCGGCTGGCTTTATTTGAATGTTTCCTATGTCGGCCTAGTAATGTGTCGGCACCAAAGGCCACTCTTCGACTCAGCTGCTGTCCGAAACCCGGCTTCATGGCTAGCAAGAGTAGATGCCGGAGATTGTCTACACATGGAAAACGGCTAAGGAAATACAAAGCAAGCGAACCGACATTTTCGTTAAAGCTAAAGTTAAAATTTAAAGTGTCGGATGATTTGAAGTCTAAGTCTCAAAGTTAAAGTACTGTATGTTCGAGGAAGCAACCTTGAGACTCATACGTCGAAAGCCAATTAAGGTAGACAAGTAGCCAAGGTTGTGAAATTGAGGAAATAGGAAAACAACTCGGTGACTTAGCCAAAAGATGATCCGGCATTAGTAACAAGCAAACCAAGATAAAACTTGTTCAGGAAGCAAACCAAAGGAAATTAAGCGTGTATATTACATCTGCACCCGGCATACCGGGGATCTGATAAAGCTTAAAGTGTTTTTGGTGCAAAGATTCAAGGGGCAGACGCGGGGCCGCCAGCAGGTGGAGCAGTAGCAGTCGAGATGTCGGCCTCAGGTGTGCCGGACCCAACAGATGGAATGGAGCCGTCGCCTCCGCCCGGGGCAGATGCCTGTTCCGGAGCTTCAGTGTCGGCTTCCTCAGCTTCATCTTCATCTTGGCTGGAGTCGGAACCCTCAGCAGCAGCAGATGTCCCGGCATCGACATTCTTCTCTGGCTCACGGATGTCCCGGACGAATTTGTCGGCGTCGGCATAGTCCACATAACTATGGGCCAACTCCTTGCGGCGACGGATATGATCCGGATCCGTGGTCCAGATGGATCCTTCGCGCACGGTGCGCAAAGTCTCCAAGTCTGCCTTTTCATACCAAGACAAGAAGTAGCTGAGGGCTTCGTCAGCTCCAACCCTCGTGCCGGAATCTCGCCACTCCCGGAGGCGAACCTTGGCAAGCTGCAGGTCGTTGCTGAGGTCAACCGGGTCAGTGGGAGTCCTTTGTCCCGGCCAGAGGGCAGAGAATGCCTCCTGGGCGCCGTAGAAGAGCTCTTCAGTGTAAAGGGTCATGGCCTCCTTCCGGGACTGCAGGGCCAGCAGCTGCTCCGACATGTCCCAGTTGGGCGAGTCAACCGGAACACCCCGGTTTTCTCGGTCCAACTGCAAAACCCTCTCAACGTCAGCGACGGAAGCGGGAAACATGCCTGCAGAATAGAAACAATGTTAGCAAAAGGAAAATATGTCGGCATAGATGCTATGCCGAAAAAGATTACACTATGTCGGGAAGGATAAAAGGGGAAAGGATTTGAAGCTTACGGGCAAGGTCGGCATTCAGCTGTGCAACTGTAACCTCCCATTTGGTGGCCTGCTCCTTCAGGCTATCTAGTTCAGCGTGGGCGTTGGAGGCATCAGTCTCGGAGGTAACAAGCAGGGTCTGGGTTTTCTTCAGTAGGCCCTCCCTCTGTTCCTTTTCGTCCAGCAGCTCGGTGATCCGGCCCTTCAACTGCTCAACCTCGGCCTTGTGACCGGCATCCCGGTCGTCCAGTTGCTTGGCCACATCCACCGAGGACACACAATCCTGGTGGCGTGCCTCCAGTGCAGCCTTCTCATCTGCAAAGATTTCAAGTTAAAAGGATTTGAAGAAAGAAAACAGTGACATAGAGTAAAGGATTTGAAGTATAAAGTAGCTATCCGGGTAACAGCAGGATCCGGCATACCAGTAAGCTCTTTCACCCTCTTGAGAAGCTCGGTGACTTGCGCTTCGGCACCAGCTGAAGAATGTCGGCACAAGGTTACGTGTCGGCAAGAGTAAGCATTGCAAAGTAAAGAGAGGAAAGATATCCGGCATACAGCAGTATGTCGGCAAAGATTACCTTTCTGGGACAGCTCCTGCTGAAGCTTGCTGTGTGCGTCAGATAGCTTCCGGTGCTCGCACACCAACTCATGGAACATGTCGGCCCGGGTGTTGTTCATGCGCTGCAAAAATGCCGGGATTTGAAATGTCAGCAGAGAAATTTGACATGATAATTAAAGTGAAGATTTTATCAAGTGATCATTCTTTTAAAGACCCGGCACAGGTGCTGCGCACCTATCCCGGCCCTCGGTGACTAGGATTTGAAGCTCGAATCGAGCTTATATCCCGGTCAAGAGGATTTGAAAGATAATAGAGATGTGAAATTGTTAAAGACCCGGCACAGGTGCTGCGCACCTATCCCGGCCCTCGGTGACTAGGATTTGAAGCTCGGATCGAGCTCATATGTCGGCAGTTAATTCAAAAGAAGCTAGCTAAAGGACTATGAGAAAATCCCGGATGTCCATATCCCGGACAGCCGACATTTTCGGGGACTGGGGATATGTGTGTAAATAGAGAGGACTTACGTTGGTGGCATCGGCCAACTTGTGAAGTCTTTGCTGGAGGCTGAGGAGCTCGCTGGCGATCGGTATGGGCTTCGCTGCCAGGAAGTCGCTTGGGTCGCCACTGGTCTTGGCTTCGGCCAGCTTCTTGCTCCTTGAGTCCGCAGTGTCCATGTTGCTGGCGTCGTTCCATTTGATGCACTGCTCCTTAAGAGAGCCGAGGCTCTGATCACTTTTCGTCGCAAGAGGGACGAGGCCCTCGAGTTCTGGGGTGTTGAAGAAGCTGGTCCGGTACCCCGGCCGGGCTGCTGCCCTGCCAAGATGCAGGGCCAGAGCAGAGCTGGTCCGGGATGCTGCCTTAGGAGGAGCAGTTGCGGCAGATGGTGTGCCGGACTTGGCCGGCTGAATCTTCAACGTGCCGGTCTGGGCCGGTGCAGTGGTCTTGGCCGGGGCAGTGGACTTGGCCGGTGCAGTGGTCTTGGCCGGTGCAGTGGACTTGGCCGGTGCAGTGGTCTTGGCCGGTGCAGTGGTCTTGGCCGGTGCTGGGGTCTTGTCAGCTGAAGGAGTCTCGGGTGCGGGCTGTTCCGGCGCGGCCGGTGCATCTTGGCCAGCAGAGGCAGGATCCGGAATAGTCCGGACTTCCGGCACTAAAGGGCCTTTACCCTTGATGTCTACTCCGGCGTTTTCAGTTGTGCCGGCGTCGCCGGTGGGCGCGCCGGAGTCTGGTACTTCTTGGTGGGCTCCTGTGTCCATGTGGACATCAGGAGCCGGAGGTTCCTGTTGAGCCCCCGAGTCCATGTGGACGTCGGGGGCAGAGGTGTCTTGTTCCGGCGGAGGAACGTCCTTCGCCGGGGAGGAGGTCTTGTCGGGCGCAGGCGAGGATGCCGGCGCCGGGGAGCTCGTGTGACTGGCAGAGGGAATGTCGGAGGTAGCAGGGGCAGCGGGCTTGGTAACCTTCGGGTCGCCGCTCAAGCCAGAAGCTTGTTCCGGCTCAAGAGGAGCACTGAAAGAGATAAAACACCAAGTCAGTAATACAAACAAGAGATATGTCGGAGGAAATGCAAAGAAAAGGAAATTTACCCCGAGGCAACAGGCCTCTGTTTCTTCTGTTTGGGCACGCCGACCTTCTGCCTTTTCGACCTCTGAGGTATGTCGGACGGGGGCTTCACACCTCGCTTCCGGCCGGCACGTCCGCCGGTGGAAGGAGGTCCCTGGCTCAGAGGGGCGGCGTCGATAACCATATCGTCCGGGATAGCTGAGGACGGCATTGCAAACTCGTGAGCAATAGGTGTTTCTGGAAAGGCGTACGCAAGTGGCATCGGGTCATAGTACAGCAGGATCTCCTCGTCAGAATCAATCTCACTCCGGTCTTGAGTATAATGCCGGGATGAAGAGCCCTTACCCATGGCAGCTGCAGCACGGGTGCTCCTGGGAAGCTTATCCCAATGATCTGGATCTTCAACATCCGCAACGGTGCGGTCCGCCGCGATCTTGATCCGGGAGTTCTCCATGGTTTGGAAGCTGAATTTCTGTATAAACAGCAAAGTCAAGTATTCAGACAAGGAAATATGCCGGTGGAAGAGGTATGTCGGATCAATATGATATGTGTCGGCAAATAGACATGTGTCGGCTTAAGCATCTATGTGCCGGACATGGACTTTATGTATCGGATAAGATGGTTTACCGTTGGGGCGGGCCTATCCCGGCTGTATGGTTCTAGCCCCCAGGCAAAAGTGGCCTGAGAGGACTTGCAGACATCCTTAATCCGGCGCAGAATGTCGGCCGGAGTCAGCTCGTGTGTGGAGTGCCAGGTGGGGTCCATTGGCCCGCTCATCTGGCAGATCTTGTGCGACCGGCGCTGCAGAGGGGAGACGCGCCGGCTTATATAGCAGGCCACCAGGTCTTGAGGAGTAAGACCGGCATCCAGGAGCTCGCCCTTAACCCGGTGAAGCGCATTCACCGGCATCACCGAGTTCCTCGGGTTGTAGGTCCAGTTCGTCATAGCCAAGGGTGGCTCGTCCACAAATGGCGGCATGTTGAGCAGATCCTCGTCGGTGGTGTTCTTGACGTAGAAGAAGCTTTTCTGCCACTTCTTGCAAGATTCCAGGAGTTCCACCTTGGGGAAGTCCGAGCCCTTTCGGGACATGATGGTGGCCGCGCCGCAGAGGGTCATGGGGCGGTCCTTCTTTTCCTGGGCCGTCTCCGGCGGGTCGTCCTTGCTCCGGGGCGGCTCTTGGACGACTTGCTTCCGCAGTTGGAAGTACTTCGCCCAGCCTTGAGTAAGGGCCTCTATGCCGGCATAGCCCTCGCAAAAAGCAGCGAAGGCGGAGAGGATCATCACGGCATTGGCCGGGATATGATGAGGTTGAAGATCATAGGTGTTGAGGAAGTCCCGGAAGAAGTCCGATACCGGCAGACCGAAGCCCCGCTCGAAGTGGGCGATGAAGACGACGCGTTCGCCAGGTTCAGGTGCCGGCACAATTTCTCCTGCTGGTAGCCGGCATGCTACGCCCTCCGGGACTCTCCTGGTGGAGGTGACCCAGGATATGTCGGCCGGAGTAACCTCCGACCCCTCCCAGCCGGAGCGTCCTTGGGCTCGGGCCGAGGTATCTTCCTCAGAGGCCGAGGTAGCCGTCATGCTTGAAGATGCCATCTTAGTGGCCGGGATAAGGCGTGAGAGCCGGAGTCCCGTGATGTTATTCCTATCAAGGCCGGAGAAAAGAGGGAGGTTAGTCTCTCCGGCATACCACTCTCACAGATGTTAGCAGGAATAGAAGATCTACCGAGGCAGTTAAAATCAGAAATAATCAGGGATATAATTTCTGCGGAAGAACACCTGTGAGCTGTTACGAAACACTGCTAGCAATGCTAATCGAAGCAACGAAATATCCAGCAAAGGAACTACCATGGATAGAAACCAGTGAGGCTACCGCAGCCTAGTTGCAGAAGAGCAGGGAAAGGAAGAACAGAGGAAGAGGAACTCACCGGAGCTTGGCCTACGGCGATGGAGCGGCGGCGGCAAGTGTGCAGAGGAAGATCCAATCTCCCTGCAAGGCTGCGGGGAGAAGAGGCGGCGGTGGCGTCGTCGACGATGACGCCGGACGTCGGCAAGCGGAGGCGCCGGCGTGCAGGTGGACGACGGCGGCAGCTTCCCTTCTCGATTTCTTGGTCCGGCGGCGAAGCGCAAGGGGCAGAGGATCTGAGGAAGAAGGCACTGTGGCGGGGGTAAAAAGAATAAGTTACCCCCACCCCGTATTTATACCGAGGAGGCCGGTCGTGGGGGTCGTGGGGAGGATAGTGCTCCACTCCCCCGACCGTTTCTGCGGCGAGGCGCCACGTGGCGGCACAGAGTGGGGCGGCGGTTCCTGTAACCGTGCCATGACGCAATGATGGCAAGAAGTAACTGCTGCACTGTGAACCGTCGCATCGTGGGTGACCGTTCGAGGTGGCAGGGCAGTTACAAGTTTCGATGCAAAGCTGTCAGACATGGCTTCTCGAGGAAGACTCGTCTATATGTCGGATTAACTGCCCGATGTATATGTTCCGTCCGGAATACCCTAGGGACCGGCCGGAATAAGTTTTGGAACAGGAACAGAGGCATATAAATCTGATCGCCGGGGCATAATGAAGAAAGGTATGTTGAACCTGTCAAGGCTCCACAGTTATGACTGGGGAACCTCGGCAGCTTCGGGGACTAGTGTCGGGGGGATGACCCCCGGTAGGGTCAAGAGACTAGAAAGACACAAGGTCTATGATTGACTTTATGCCGGGTTATCAAGGAAGGGCCTGGCCGGAATATAAGAGCATCGGCCAGGCCGGCATATAATGTGTATCCCGGTTGATACTTGGATATGCCGGTATAGCCGGAATACTAGTATAGGTGTGCCGGCATATACTCAGATATGCCGGCCTAATTATTTTGTGTGTTGTGCAGGAGCAGGGGAGGCCGGATTACCCGACCCTCGTAGGTCGTTGGTCCGGCATATAAGTCCTGGGTATGGCCAACGGTCATATCCGGGATACTTAAGTCAACCAAGGTGTCACATCCCTACAATCAAGGAAGAAAACATCCAAGCATGGTAGCAGAGTAAGATGGCAGGGTGCACAGTGGAGGTTACCTACCCTCACTGTGCACAAGTACGAGCTTACCGCACAGAGGTAAGGCCACAGTTCAAGAGGTACAAGGTACACGGATATGGCGTCCCATCGAGAGCAATCAGGGGCGAAGTCAAGGGTCTCTGCCATCGCCACCAGCTCCTGTTTGGAGTGTAGCCCTTGTCTTGTGGTCTTGTATGACCGTTGTAACCCTGGCCACCACTATATAAGGTGGCACAGGGAGTCCTAGCAAAGGGTTGAAGGTTGGTCACTGGAAGAAGGTTGAAAGGTTGAAGGTAGATTGGTCACACTGTACTCCTACACTTAGCAGTTCATCTTCCTTCTCTAGCAGAGAGCTTGGAAGCACCATTGTGGTGTACTACATCGACCCATATATACAATCAGTAGAGCAGGAGTAGGGGTGTTATCTCCTTACGAGAGCCCCGAACCTGGGTAGATCAGTGTCTCTTTCTGTCGTGCTTTTTAGCTCGTTCCCCTCTCCCGAATCCTCCAGCATCTAGTTCGGCCCCCATTTAAGCCATCCTATGGCATATGTTGTTTCACCACGACGACAGAAAGTCCCGGCACAATGCCGTGGAACGTGGTCTTGCTCGGTTCCAGCATATTTTCCTTGATTCCCAGCTTCTCCATCGTATCCCGATACATGATGTTGATGCTGCTTCCATTATCAATGAGGACCTTGCTGAATCTTACGTTATTAGCCGGCCCGACGAATGTCGGATCCATCACCAGAGCATATCCACCGGGATTTGGCATGATCCGGGGATGATCTGCCCTGTCCCAACCAACAGCCTGGTCAGACCAGTACATCAGCTTTGGCACAGCCGACATAACGGCATTCACCTCCAGACTCCGGCGGTACAAGCTCTGCTTGTCTGTCCTCTCGGTCTCAAAGACCATATAGCTCTGATCATACTCCTTGTACTCATTCCGGCCCGCTCCTGGGCCTCCGGCGTTATGTTCCGGATTATAGCTCTGGTCAACTTGATTTACGCCGGCATTTCCGGCGTTGCTCTGATTCCCAGGATTAACCGGCCTAGGTGGGACTGCAATCGTATTGGCCCCTGTCAACGGCGATGGAGCTGCCGGGACAGAGGGTCTAGCCGGTCCCCAGGGACCTGCACGACCTGCTAATATGTCGTCCAGCCACGAACAGTTCCTTGTCAAATGGTTTGCCGGCTTTCCCGGCTGGAATGTGTGGAACACACAAGGCTTGTCCATGGCAAGACCCACTGTATACTTCGGCCACTGCTTCTTCTGGCCGGCGGCTCCGCCGGCATTCTTGTTGGTCCAGACATTCTTCTTCTGGAACGTCTGTGCTTGCTGCTGCGGCTGCTGCTGAGGCTGCTGATAGTTCTCATATCTCGGACGCTGGCTACTGCCGGCGCCCCCTTTCTCTTCCTCCACAGCTGCAACTTGTGCTGCCCCATACCGGTGATCCGGCCTTTCCTCTCTTCTCTTGTTCCGGTTATCAGTGCGATAATATTGCCCTGATCTCCCGGCATTGCTGGTGTTCCCCTGGGTTTGCCCCTGTCCTTGTGAATCGAGACTGGGCTGCTTGGGATCTCCCAGAGCATAACTATCAGCGATCTTGATTGTTTCGGCCAGCGTGGCCGGCATTTGCCTCTGAAGCTTTTGCCACAGCATGGTGCCATGTTGGCACCCATGAGCGAACCACATGATGGCCTGCTGCTCATTGATTCCTTCGCAGGAATTGCGCAACGTGCACCACCTGGTCAGATAGTCACGGTCAGTCTCATTCACTCCTTGCCGGCAGTTAGCCAGCTGCTGCGGACGGTTGGGCCTCTTGTATGTACTGGTAAAGTTCGACACAAACTGCTCTTCGAAATCAATCCAGCCGTTGATACTCCCGGCCGGCAAATTATTCAGCCATATCCTGGCTGGACCTTCCAACATCTGCGGCACATATCGTACCGCCCATCTGAGGTTTCCTCCGGCGATGTTCACCGCTGTGGAGTAATCCTCCAACCAATCTTCCGGCTTCGTACTGCCATTATATGTCCTCGCGCCACGCGCGAGCTGGAAGAAGTAAGGCACCGGCTCCCCCATAATCCGGGGTCCGAAACACATAGGGCCCGGAGCTCCTTGTCTCTCCACCAACTCTGATTGGTGGATCTTGTCCAGCTTGAAACGTGCATCATTGGCTTCCAAGGACCGAGGTCCAAGCCGGGATGCTATTGGGCCTGCGATCATCTGCTGCTGCTGCTCCGGCTGATGCTGCTCACTATGCCGGCCTTGCTGGTGCTGCTGCTGATATCCCGCCCTGGCAAGGGCGGAATTGCCGTCATCCTCTCGATGTCCCGGATGAGCTGCACCCTGCTGCTGCGCTGCACCTCCGACGCCCTGTTGCTGACGCCGGGCTGCACTGTTACTCCGGCCACCACCGGCCGCGCCTGCTTCATGCCCGGCCGGCACACTCTGGCCGGGCTTCTTGCTGCCGACATACTTGTCAGCTTGGCCGACATTCTTCTGCACCACCGCCTGCTTTCCGGCGGCAGCCGGATCGTACACCTGGATCTGCTTGTCCCGGCGGCCAGAGGTCACACTTCCGGCACGCCGGGCGCTAGGATGCGGGGACGAGGCTTGGCCCCTCGACCTCGCACCGGCACCTCCCGCCGACACAATGTACTGGGACGCCCCGGCACCCGGGTTTGCCTTCTTAAAGGCCTCCTGCTGCTTTGTAGCTTCAGACAAAAGTTGGTTAAGCCGGGCTTGCTGCTCACGCAGTGCTTCGCCGGATAAACAAGATAAATCCTTAGCTACCTCGGCCGCCGCTCTAAGGTTCTTTACTGGCGAACTATAGACTACCTTAGGCACAGTACTAGTTGCGGTATGACTCTTATCTCTAGCATCTTTTCCTATCTCAGCATTAAGATTTCTGCCTCTAGTTTTAACCTCTTCTATCCGGCTAGGCCGGATTACTACAGGAGTAAAACCATGGGCTGCCTCATACTCACGGAGTTGCCGGTTAAACCGTTCGCGCTCCTGGTTCATAGCCAGGGCCTCGTCGACGAGGGCCTGACGAGATCCCTCCAGGACCTCCCTTGTCTGCTCCGGATCAACGCCGGATCGCACCGGCTCGAGAAGCCAGTCGATGATGGGAAGAAGAACCTCGCCCCTAGCCGGCACACCGGAAGTGCCGGCCAGGTTCTCCGCACGCTCCAACGGAGGACGCGCCGACCTCTTGACCTTCGGCGGCTCCGGAGGAGAAGCTCCGGCCGCTGCTGCTTTGTCGGCATCTTCCGCCGGCGGCACGGATGTGCCGGCCATCATCACCTCAGCCGGCTCTACTGAGCGAGCGCTACGCCCAGCGTGAGCCAGCCGATGTGACGGAGGATCCGACGCCACCAGCACCTCCTTCCTGCAAATTCTCTCAGTCCCCACGTACACCTCGTGGGAACCGAAAGACATAATCCGGCCATCCCTGGGGAACGGCCGGCCACCGAGACAACCGGCGTTGTCACTGACGAAACTGAGCGAGCCTAGCCTCTGGACGAGGCCAGAGACCACGCGCACTCCCGAAGCTGCTATCACAGACCCCGTCCGAATGAACACTCCGCCCAGCATATCGATCAGCCCCACGGTGGGCGCCAAATGTCGTCGTGGTGAAACAACATATGCCATAGGATGGCTTAAATGGGGGCCAAACTAGATGCTGGAGGATTCGGGAGAGGGGAACGGGCTAAAAAGCACGACAGAAAGAGACACTGATCTACCCAGGTTCGGGGCTCTCGTAAGGAGATAACACCCCTACTCCTGCTCTACTGATGGTATATTTGGGTTGATGTAGTACACAACAATGGTGCTTCCAAGCTCTCTGCTAGAGAAGGAAGATGAACTGCTAAGTGTAGGAACACAGAGTGACCAACCAACCTTCAACCTTCTAACCTTCTTCCAGCCACCAACCCTTTACCAGGGCTCCCTATGCCACCTTATATAGTGGTGGCCAGGGTTACAACGGTCATAGAAGACCAGGAGACACCAACTACACTCCAAACAGGACTTGCTGTCGAGGGCAGACGCCCACGACTTTCTCCCTGATTGCTCTCGATGGGACTCCCCTTGCTGTACCTTGTACCTCTTGAACTGTGGCCTTACCTCTGTGCGGTAAGCTCGTACTTGTGCACAGTGAGGGTAGGTAACCTCCACTGTGCACCCTACCATCTTACTCTGCTACCATGCTGGGATGTTTTCTTCCTTGATTGTAGGGATGTGACACCTTGGTTGACTTAAGTATCCCGGATATGACCGTTGGCCATACCCAGGACTTTATATGCCGGACCAACGACCTACGAGGGTCGGGTAATCCGGCCTCCCCTGCTCCTGCACAACACACCAAATGGTTAGGCCGGCATATCTAAGTATATGTCGGCACACTTTTATAAGTATTCCGGCTATGCCGGCATATCCAGACACCAGCCGGGATATACATTATATGCCGGCCTGGCCGATGCTCTTATATTCCGGCCAGGCCCTTCCTTGATAACCCGGCATAAAGTCAATCATAGACCTTGTGTCTTTCTACTCTCTTGACCCTACCGGGGGTCATCCCCCCGACATCGTAGGCTGTCTGAGAAGCTCGACGAAACTCGAAGTGAGTAATGCCAGCTTCCTTGTACAGTTCGCCTTTGCGTATGACATGATGCTTTTGTTGTTGAACATCTTCTTCTATTGACTAGGGATTGGGGCCCAAGCTGCTACTGATAAGACTTCCCTGAAAACTCAGCTGGACAATCTTACCACTGAGAATTCGGGTTTGAAGGATAAGGTCGCCGAGCTGAACGATGAAATCGCCCGACTGAAGGGCGAATCGTCCGAAGCTAAGGAGCGCGCGGATAAAAACCGCCTGGACGCCGAAGCCCGCGAAGGAGAGCTGACCCAGCGCCTACAATCTTCACTTGATGCCTTGCGTGGTAAGTTCTCAAAGCTTTTTCCGGAATAACTTTCGGGGCGAAAAGTCGCGTTGTGACTTAGCTGTCTGCTTGCTTGTGTAGCTGCTGCCGAATGAGACGCCGGAGCGATGAAAGGGCCTGCTGGAATCGAGTCCAGTATCGGATTTGCCGAACGCCTGAGCCGAGAGGTTGTCAACCTCTTAGCGCGGGTGCGGTCGACGCTGGTTCGCGTTCGGGATACTTCTGTACCCGACTCGACTAGCAACACCATGGCGGGAATCCTCGACGCTGTGGCGGTGAAGGCGGGTGGCGAAGATCCGTTATTTGCCGCAGTACGCCGTCAGGTAACCATCGGCACCGAGTCTGTCTTCTCCATGATGATGATGCATGGCGTGGAGTTCGATGCTGACAAGGTCACGAGCACATACCCAAAGGATAAGGACGGACGCGACAAGTCCGCCAAGACTTACGTCGCGCGTGCTCGTGAACTGGCTGCTCGAATGACGGGCTTCCTGGCCGATAGGAATGAGAAGCGTGCGGCAGCGAGGGCTCGGAAGCGTGGCGCATCCGCCGCGCCGTCTAGCAAGGCTGGTAGTTCGGCGTAGTGCAAGCAGTGCTTCTGGTGCCCAATTGTAATTAGTTTCGCTGGTGCACATCGAGGGCTGTGACCCCGATTAGTACTCTTTCGGTTGTAAAACTTGTGCTGCTGTTATGTTAATCTTCACGCCATTTGGTTGCCATTGCTTGTGTGTGATGTTCGGCTCCTCATGCAGGATCCTTCGCTGACCTCTGGTGCTTGGCCTGTTTCGTACGAAACAACTGGCAGTACTGCTGGTGCCATTGAGCGAAGAGCGCCCTCCACGAGCGAGTTGTCACTAATTCGATCGTTGCGCGATCAGCTCCAGAACGCGCAGCGCCAACTAAAGGTTGTTACTGCCAAGGTCGATGTTGCTCTTTCGAAGGCGTCGTATGCTGCGGACTGCGAGAAATTCCTTCTAGATGAGATCGAAAATCTTGGCAAATCACTGAAGTGTAAGTCTTCGAACTTCTTTCGCTGCACGTTGGCTTGGATCTGCAGGACTGAGTCTTTGTTCTCTTGTTCGCAGATGCGTGTCTTGACAGTGCAGCTGAGGCCCGGCGCGTAAACGCGCATATTATTGCTGCCCAGAATCATGCCAACTCCGTTGCTGATAACTTCTGGGCTGATCGATCGAAGGCAATGAAGCTGACACTCCTTCAGGATAGGATTGCTCAAGCTGGTGCGTTGGCTGAGACGAGCCGAAGTGCCCTTGCGCTGGTGCACCAGGCGATGTTTCCTCTAAATGATCAGCCCGAAGGTTTGCCGGCGCTGCTCGATCGATTCGAGAACGGCCATGCTATACATTCCTTTGTCCGGGCACATCTGCGCAGCGGGGCTGTGGTCGCACTTGCTTTCGTGCATGCGCACTACCCTGAAGTCGACCTAGAGCTTCTAAAGACGCCTCCGCCGTCGCCCAGCGGTCGCTACGACATGGAACGGCATTATGCTGCTTGTAGAAGTACCGGTGATTGTATCGCTCGACAAATTATCGTCGAAAGCGATCGTCAGAGGGCGAGTCGAGATGCTGCAGCATCATGAACTAGCTTTGTTGTTGTGTCTGTATCTTCACTCTGTACATATATTGTATACCTGTGTTTATATTCGACTGTGTTGAAAAGGCAGAGACTTCGAGCATCGATTAGGAAGGCGAAAGTTCTCCAGCGTAGGTCGAGAGAACGCGTCCCCCAAACGTGAGCTGATCGAGCGCGGCCCCAGAGCGTAGGCGAAGTCCTCGAGTGTGGGTCGAATGGCCGAGCCCCCGAGCGTGGGTCGAAAGCCCCCGAGCGTGGGTCGAAAAGCTGAGCCCCCGAGCGTGGGTCGAAAGCTGAGCCCCCGAGCGTGGGTCGAAAGGCTGAACCCCCGAGCGTGGGTCGAAAGGCTGAGCCCCCGAGCGTGGGTCGAAAGTCCCCGAGCATGGGTCGAAAGGTTGAGCCCCCGAGCGTGGGTCGAAAGCCCCGAGCGTGGGTCGAAAGGCTGAGCCCCCGAGCGTGGGCGAAAGCCCCCGAGCATGGGTCGAAAGGTTGAGCCCCCGAGCGTGGGTCGAAAGCCCCCGAGCGTGGGTCGAAAGGCTGAGCCCCCGAGCGTGGGCGAAAGCCCCCGAGCGTGGGTCGAAGCCCCCGAGCGTGGGCGAAAGCCCCCGAGCGTGGGTCGAAGCCCCCGAGCATGGGTCGAAAGGCTGAGCCCCCGAGCGTGGGCGAATATGTGAATATGTTGACTCATGAAGTGAGGAACTTGAATTTTATTGCTTGGTGCCGAAGGCACAATGTTGGGCGCGGACTGCTGCCGACGCCTGATTACATAGTAGAGGGGGTAGAGGAGACAGCTTTGTTAGCTAAGGGTAGAAGCGGCGCAGCTGCGCGGCGTTCCACGGGTTGTCGACGTCTTTCCCCGTCTTTGGGTTGCGTAGGCGATATGCTCCTCCTGGGATGACCTCGTGGATGAGGTACGGGCCTTCCCATGGTGGCTCCAGCTTCGACGTGCTTGTTTGCTTGAGTCGGAGCACAAGGTCTCCTGGTTCGAAAGAGCGTCCGTGTACCCGTCTGCTGTGGTAGTTGCGGAGGCTCTGCTGGTAGACCGCCGATCGAACGAGAGCGACGTCTCGAGCTTCGTCCAGTAGATCTTGGGCGTCTGCTAACGCCTTGTCCGCGTCTTCTTCGTCGTAGGCGGTGACGCGGGGCGCGCTATAGCGCACGTCCGTGGGCAGCACGGCTTCTGCCCCGAAGAGCAAGAAGAAGGGCATGTAGCCTGTCGAGGAGTTGGGCGTTGTTCGCAGGCTCCATAGCACCGAAGGCAATTCCTCGACCCAGGCGCCTGCTGCGCGCTTGAGGGGTCGAAGCAGTCGCTTCTTCAGGCCTCCGCAGACAAGTCCATTGGCCTTTTCGACCTGGCCGTTGGACTTGGGGTGTGATACCGAAGCGTACTTGAGTTTGATGCCGAGGTCTTTAGTGAAGCCCTGGAATTCGCCCGAAGTGAAGTTGGTGCCGTTGTCGGTGATGATGCTGTTCGGGACGCCGTACCGATAGACGATGGACTCGAAAAACTTGACTGCCGTGGTCGCCTCTTGGTTGGTGACCGGGGTAGCTTCTATCCACTTGGAGAACTTGTCCACAGCGACGAGCAAGTACGTATGCCCTCCTCGAGATGATTTGGGGAGAGGCCCCACTTGGTCGAGCCCCCATTGTGCAAAGGGCCATGCCACAGGGATGGTGTGCAGTTCCGATGCCGGCGCGTGCGGCTTGGTGGCGAACATCTGACACGCTTCGCAGTGCTGGATGATGTTCCTGGCGTCGTAGAGGGCGGATAGCCAGTAGAATCCGGACCGAAAGGCCTTCGCTACGAGGGTTCGGCTGCAAGCGTGATGACCGCAGGTTCCTTCATGGATTTCTCGGAGGAGGGCGATTCCATCTTCCTGCGCTATGCACCGCTGGAGCACCCCCGAAGTGCTTCGCTTGTAGAGTTCCCCATTGATTATCGTGAAGGCCTTAGAGCGCCGCATGACTTGTCGGCGGTGGATGGGGTCTTCTGCGAGTTCGCCCCTCGTCAGGTACGCCAAGTACGGCTTTGTCCATATTGCCTCGACGAGCATGACCGCGGCTGCATCCTTTGGGAGGTCTGCTGCTCCTGCCGCTGGGGCGGTGTCGGTTGTCCGAGCCCCCGGACGTGTTGTTAACGCCGGGTCAGGTGTGGGTTTGATCTTGACGGAGCGTTCGAATATCTCCTCGAAGAAAACACCTGGCGGTATTGGGAGGCATCTTGAGCCGACATTGGCCAGGTTATCTGCCTCCTCGTTGCTTTCCCTGCCGATGTGTGTTACTTCACAGCCCTCGAATTCGCCTTCGAGCTTGTCGTACATGGCGCGATATGCGATCATGTTCGCGCAAGTTGCGTCGCACTCCTTCATGACTTGCTGAGCGATGAGGTTCGAGTCTCCATGAATCTTGATGCGGGTTGCCCCGCAGGCCTTCGCCATGCGCATACCGTGAAGGACGGCTTCGTATTCTGCCTCGTTGTTGGAGGGATTCGGGAAACGCATGCGGAGGACGTAGCGCATCCTGTCTCCTTGTGGTGGTACCAGGATAACTCCTGCTCCTGCCCCCGAAACCCGCTTGGACCCGTCAACGAAGATGGTCCAGCTGTTCGACAGGTCTGGTAGTTCGGGCATCTGGGCTTCTGTCCATTCGGCTATGAAATCCGGTAGGACCTGTGACTTGATTGCGGACTGGCGCTGGTACGTAATCTCCCAGGGTCCTAGCGTGACTCCCCATAGCGACACACGCCCTGTAGCGTTTGGGTTGTTGAGGATGCTGGAGACTGGGTTCGAAGCCACTACTATGATGGAGTGGCACTCGAAATAGTGCGGCAGTTTCTTCCCCGTCATGTAGATGGCGTATGCCAACTTCTGATAATGGGGGTATCTTTGCTTGGTTGGCGACAGGACTTCGCTTAAGTAGTACACGGGCCTCTGAACACCGTGCTCTTTGCCTTCCTCTGCGCGTTCAACCACAAGCACCGAGCTGACAACTTGATTTGTAGCCGCAATGTACAGCAACATTGGCTCTTTTTCTCGAGGTGTAACGAGAACTGGGGAGGTCGATAGTCGTCGCTTGAGGTCGTCTAAGGCGGCTTGCGCTTCTTCGGTCCATGTGAAGTTGTCTGTTTTTCTGAGCAGTCGATACAAGGGCAGTGCTTTTTCGCCAAGCTTGCTGATGAAGCGGCTAAGCGCTGCGAGTCGGCCTGTCAACTGCTGGACGTGTCGGAGCGTCTTTGGAGGGTGCATGCTGATGATGGCCTTTATCTTCTCTGGGTTGCCTTCAATTCCTCTCTCGGAGATCAGATAGCCCAGCAGTTGGCCGGTGGGTACTCCGAAAGAGCATTTCTTCGGATTAAGCTTGATGCTATATCTGTCGAGGTTGGCGAAGGTTTCTCGAAGGTCGTCGAGCAGAGTATCTGCTTTCGATGTCTTGATGACAATGTCGTCGACGTAGACCTCGACGTTGCGTCCGATTTGTTCCTTCAAGCATGCTTGCATACACCGCTGATACGTAGCTCCAGCGTTCTTGAGCCCGAAAGGCATCGTCATGTAGCAGTATACCCCGTGCGGGGTGATGAACGCCGTCTTGTCTTCGTCTTCTACCTTTAGCCGTATCTGGTTATATCCAGAGTAGGCGTCGAGGAACGAGAGGCGCTCGCATCCTGCCGTGGAATCAACAATCTGGTCGATTCGGAGCAAAGGGAAGTAGTCCTTCGGGCAGTGTTTGTTTAGAGCTGTGAAGTCGATGCACATCCTGTAGATCTTGGTGTCCTTCTTTTCCACCATGACCGGTGGCGAGAGCCATGTGGCTTCCTTGATCTCTCTGATGAACTTAGCTTCAAGGAGGCGATTGATTTCTTCGCCCATCGACTTGGCCTTCTCTGGATTGTACCGTCGCATAGACTGCTTGACCGGTTTCGCGTTGGGGAATATTTTAAGCCCGTGCTCGGCGAGTTCCCTGGGGATGCCTGGCATATCTGCTGGACACCAGGCGAACATCATCCAGTGCTCACGGAGGAACTCGACGATCGCGCTTTCCTATGCGGGGGAAAGGGAGTTCGACACCCGCGCCGTCTTGGTTGGATCAGTCGGGTGGATCTGGTGTTCTCGGGTGTCTTTGGTGGCATCGAAAGACAACTCTGGGGCGTTCTGCTGCGCCGGTGGGTCGATGTCCATGACAGTGGCTTCCCGAATGTGGTGCAGTTCCTCGTGCACCCCGAAAGTCTGGGACATGTCGTTGAAGTCCTTGTCGCAGTTTTCTGACCGCGCGAAGCTGCCGCTGATCGTTAGTGGTCCTCTGTTTGCGGGCATCCGCAACTTGAGGTAGGCGTAGTGGGGTACCGCCATGAATCGGGCGAACGCTGGTCGCCCGAGGATGGCATGGTACTGCGAGGGCCAGTCGACCACCTCGAATTCGATCTTCTCCTTTCTAAAGTTTGCTTTAGTGCCGAAGATGACGTCGAGGTGTATCGCCCCCAATGGATACGTTGGCTTTCCCGGGACGATTCCGTGGAAGGAGGTCTCTGTTGGCAGGAGATTGTTTAGTGGAATCTTGATCTTTCGCAGCGTGTCTGCATAGATTAGGTTCAAGCTGCTGCCTCCGTCCATGAACACCTTTTTCGAGGTGAAGCCCCCTATCTGCGCCTCAAGAACCAGAGCATGGTGTCCTGGGCGTGGTATCTTCGGTGGATGATCTGACCGGTCGAAACCAATCGGGTGTTCGGACCAATTCAGATATTCGGGAGTAGCTGGTGGCGCGTGCTCGGCGTGGAATACTTCTCTCGCGCGTTTCCGCCGAACTTTGTTCGTCGGGCGCCCCCTCTGAATCATGGGCACGAAACCTCTTGGAGGCGGGAACTCTTCTTCCTCGTTGGCCGGCTGTCGCTGCTCGGCTTGCTGGATCGTAGCGGCCTGATGGCTTTGTTGTACGACATTTACTGGTGGATTCGGTGGTGGCGGTGGAGCGTTGTAGGCTATCGCCCCTGCCACTGGTTGCTCGACATTCATCCTCTCCTGAAGTGCTCGGTTGAGGCGAAGGAATTCCCTGCACTCGATGAGGAGGTGTGCAGGTTTTCGTACTCCGTCCTTGTCGAGGTACGTGTGCCTTGGGCATCCGCTGTCGAGCATCTCTTCTGCCGACAGCTGTGGCTACCGGCGACGCCACTCCTTGCTGGGTTTCGAGTCACGGCTGCTGCTGCCGTAGCAAGTATTTCCTCGTCGTGGTAAGTCGCGATTGTCGTCGCGGTCTTCGTGGACGTAGCCAGCTGCTATCATGTCTACATTCTCCGTGTTGTCGTAGCGGCTTCGGCGACCTTTCTTCCGAGATCCGGGATGGAACTGATCCTTCGCATCGCCATCGTGTTCTGCTGATCGATGGCGGCTTCTGGGAGCCGAGATGGAGTCCTCGCCATCGGCCCATTCGTTCGCCAAACTCATGAGGTGGTCGATGGTTCTGGGCTTGCAGCGCCCCAGTTCCTCCTTGAAGTCACGCCGAAATAAGCCGTCCCGAAATGCATCAATGGCCCTTTCGGGCGAGATATTCTCTGTCGTGTTCCGAAGGCTGATCCATCGTGAGATGTATGACCTCAGGTTTTCGCCGGTCTTCTGCACGCATAAGCGAAGCTCTTCGAACGACGTAGGGCGTCGTGAGGTGCCTCGGAAATTTGCGATAAACGCTTGCCGAAACTCTTCCCAAGAGCGAATGCTGTCTTGGGCGAGATTATTCAACCATGCCCTTGCGTTATCTTTTAGGTGCAGTGATAACAACTGGAGAGCGTTGTCTCTGGATCCGCCGCTGATCTTGACAGCGGTCATGAAATCATCTAGCCAAATTCGGGGATCCTGCTGCCCGTTGAACTTGACTACGTCGTCGCTGAGCTTGATTCCTTTCGGCAATGGTGCCGAGCGGATCAAAAGGCTAAAGCATTCTGCCCCGCAGAGTCCGTCGCTGGGACCGCCGAACGCTTCCGCCTCGCGTCGCGCTCGCCCTTGGTCGACTCTATGCTGGGCCAGGCCATGCCGAAGCTCTCCGTTGAGAGGTTCGACCACATGCGTCCGAGGCGCTACGGCTGGCGCTGGTGCTGGGTGCCTAGCCTGTTCCGGTGGTGGAGCGGCTCTTGCTGTTGTCGCATCATGTGCTGAGCCAGGCGTGCCTTGCAGCACCCTTACTCCTTCGAGTGCTAGATTTCGCAGGTGTCGCATATGTTCGTCACCGTTAGACGCGTTCGCAGCAATGTATGCCGCTGCAGCCATGATTGCTGCTTCCTTGGTCTTGGGCATTAACTCAGCTTCGTTGAATTCTGCCTCCAGGTTTCGAGTGACATTATGCATATCGGCCCCCTGCTGAGTGCGCGATCTTGATCTGTGCTGAACGCTTGAAGAGTAGTGCGATGATCTTTCTGCCCGCCTTCTGCTGGATGCGTCGGCCTCCTCTCTGCGTCGTTCCAACACTCGTCTATCAGCGCTGATCTGATCTTTTTGCTCCTGAACGACGAATCGGAGTGCAGCCAGATCGCTTGGACTTGGGTTGGGTCCGAAGTTTAATTCGCCCGCATAGACCCTTCTTGCGAACCGAATCTGGTCATGTGTGACCACTGGTCGACCGCTGTCTGCTCGGTTTCGACCGCCGCTGTTGTTTCCTTCGTTGTGTGATGCCATCATGCAGTGGCCCCCGAGCCACGGGGTCGAGTCATCGCTGATTTCTCCCAGCGCTGGAGGATAGACGTCGTCGCTTTCGACGTAGGGTCTGACATAGACCATGAAATCAAAGTCATGATCAGCCATATAGCCGTCGCTAGATGCGTTAGATTCGCATAGCGAGGCAGAGCTCACCGAATTGCCGATTTTCCCCTTAGCTTCGGGGTAGACATCGTCGTCGTCGTCGGAGCACGTGTAGTCCGAGTATAATCCTTCGACGTAGTCAGGATCATAGGGTGCTGTGCGAAGCGTGAGGGCGTTGAGAGCCCGATCGCACTCGGATATCGTTGGGTAGATAGCTGCTGTACCTCCCCGCGGATCTTCACAGCCGGCGATCTCATGGAGTGAGAAATCTCCGGCGCCTATGTAGTGGTATGCGTCGCAGTCGACGCAGTATGCGGTGGTCGGGGATGGAGGCGGATCTTCGAAATCGTTCGACCCTACTGATGGGGTCGAAATCTTCAGTCTCAGCTCCTCCTTCGACGGCGCTAGTGACGCGCTTGCCAAGGGTTTGCCCCCGACGGATGGTGGTGTCGTCGTTTCGGCCACGAGCGGAGCCGATTCGCCGATGGAGAGCAGTTCCATTGCTCCATTGCTGTCCACATGGAAATTGAACAATCCGAAGGCCATGTCGTAGCCTTCGGGCGCTGCCCTTGCCGCGCTCGGGACGGGGTCGATGGCGCTCATCGTCGAGGTGAGGTTGATAGTGCTTGGCGAGATGCCATCGACGACAGTCGATTCGACGGCGCCAGTCTCGAATTCCATCGGGCTGGTGTGGACGATGGTCGGCACAGCGATGCCGGCGAGGGTGTCGATGCCGATCTTGGAAGTGGTGTCGTCGTTGGTCGGCGCAGCGATGCCGATGGTAGCGTCGATCTTGACGGGGGTGCCGACGTTGGTCGGCGCAGCGATGCCGACGGCGGTGTCGGTGCCGATCTTGGTTGCGGTTGGTGATGGAGCCGGCGAATCCGTAGATCCAGATCCCGTCGTCCCCACGGTCGGCGCCAATTGACGAGGTTTATCCCCGGCAATGCCCATGTCGAAGGGCTTTCGATCTAGGAAGCGTATTGGGAACCTGGCGAACTCGACGGCGATCAGACGAAAGCAGAAGGACACGAGGATTTACCCAGGTTCAGCCCCCTCGAAAGGTAAAAGGCCTACGTCCTGCTTGTCTGACTTTTGTATTGAGGTGGTGGCGACGATGATGGTGTTACAATGGCGGCGCAGATTGGATCTGGCCAAAAGCAGAGAGCTCTAAGTTGTCGAGCGCTCCGGCGTGAGGTGGGTGGAAGTGATTCTAGGGTTTCGAAACCTCCCTCCCAGCCTTTTATAACATAAGGCTAGGTCTCAGGAGTGTTTCTCAAGCCAAGTACAGATCAGATCAACCGAGACCTAATCTAGCTTGGACTCTTCGAAACTTCGCTTGTACACCAAGTAATACTCCCGGGCCGCATCGAAACACTGCCTTGACGGGCCTCGAAAGCCTCTCCTGAGACACCCCACCTGGACCGAGAACCAGGTAGGCGAATGTCGGGGGCCCATCTGTCATTCCTTCGTCAACAGGCCTCAGGGGTACTCAACTGACGGGCTCTATTATCTATACCCTTGTCATCTAGGGACATCAATACACATTTCGAACCCTCAAATTTTTTTGTCCAATTTTTATTTTTTGCTGAGCTGAAATATAAGCATTTTCATATTGAAACTTTGCATGCTCGTACTACATGTACTTGTAAACATTCCTGTATTTTTCAGATTTTTTTTAAAATTACAAAATACAGTTTTCAAAAATTAGAAAAAACGGGCTCGGTGTAGCCAGGGCACTATCTTGGCTATTCGGGTAGTGTGCCCTCATAGAATCAGTGGCTGTTTTTGCGCCTGGTCTTGCGTCTTTGTCCACTAGTCTTGCAGTTTTGATACATATTTTTCTTCTTTTATGTCTTGGTAAAATTCATCAGCAAAAGTTCTCTTTAGATGAAAGGGCCCCACTTTAAATTATTAAATCATCGAAACCTTAGGAGAACTCCATGCCTCTTATCAATTTCGGCTCCAAATAGTATCCTTTTACATGTCCTTTTTTGGCCATTTTTTTTGCAAACGTATTTCAAATTCTAAAAAAGTTATGCATATTATTCGAATTTAAACTAGTATAAAATTTGAAATATCAACTAAAACATTAAATAAACTATAAACCCTACAAAATTAGGGTCTTTCCACTACTCACTTTGGGGGCACGGAGGGGTCTAGTGGCTGATGATGCCGTTGTCAAGGCAAGAGGGAGTGTCAAGAGAGGTAGGCAGCGCCAATTTGAAGAGATATGTGTGGTGGGGGAAAGGTGGGGTGCATTAGAGGTGGCACTTTCATGATAACACCTTTCTATTCAAATATACGAAAGTCATGATGATATTACTGAAGAACGTCTTTATTAGAACATTTTTGCTTCTCACTTTGGGCAGTTAGCAATAATCTTTCTATGGACCTTCTTTGTCATCTAGATGACTTTTCTTATAACGTTAGCTTAGTCTACATATTAGTGTTGTATGAATTTGTTGTTTGGGTCTATTTTTGCAAAGATGCCAAAAGGACATAATGAAGATCAACCAACCCATATAGGTTCATCCTTGAATGAAAAGAAAATTACACTTGAGTCCCTTGGGAAAACTGGCTCGGTCTTCCTCTTGCAGTTGGTGGTGGCCACCTTGAGCGAACATTGATTCTTCCTCTGCATCTCCGAACCATGTCAGAGCTAGGAAAATATTGTTGACCAGTAGCCGAAAAGTCGCTAGCCAGTGCCAGAAGACGTCGACGACGGTAATATGAGAAACCGCCCCGATCCGGGCAGATAGATCTAGGAAGACCTGAGCCCAGAAGCACAACGACAAAGCCAAAGCTAGCCAGCCAAACCATGTCAACTGGAGAAGAAACCAATGAACCGAGCAACTTACGAAGAGTGGCGACCATACGATTCTCCACCCTTCTCAACGCCACCGAGGAGCCTGCCGCTAACAAGGTTGACGAGGAGTTGGGAACACCTTATTCTTGTACTGCACAACGCAATCGTATCCATCATCGCCATAGAGCTACTGTCCACCCCTCGCGTCGCTAGAGTGGCAAGAAGAGAAGGTTGGGCTCCGTCAATTTATGGTCGGGGATGGAGAAGCCGGCGAGGAGCTGACACGATCTATGCGGAGGCTGGCTTGTTTCTCAGATACAAAATTCATTTATTGTTTGTTGGTTGTGATTGCTCATTAAGATGCCGATCGATTACATAATGTGTTGATTGGGCTGTAGTAGAAAGAACACCTGCAACACAAATTCGTTTCCTAGCGTTTTCTAAAATGGTTTTACATTTCAAAAGTTTTACATTCAAAACCATAGGCTGGTCATATTTGCATGTCGCCATGTTGCCCAGTTGATGTAGTGTAACCCAGGTATGGTGACGTACGGGAGTGAAATTAGTTATTGGGCGCCAAGTGTTCTATGTTCAGTCAGAGAAATAATGCAGAGCTATCCCTTCAGCAACATGAAAATAATCAATATAGAGCTTTTCTGAGAGGGAGATCCGCCTTGTTCGCGACCTGCAAATACGGGATGGGAGCCGCTGGCCGAACGTCTGGCTTGGCACTTTGGCAGGAACACATGTCAACCTAGCACCGGCCGTGCCGTCAAATGGCCACGCGGTCAGAAACTGGGCAGCCTCCATGGATTTGTTTCTGGTACGGCCAGCAGCCAGGTCGGCAGCTGGAAACAGCGGAAGCTATACTCTCACTGCTGCGTCATGAAGACCAAAGAGGATCAGGAACTTCGTTCACCGGCGAAGCAATATGCTGTCTCCGCCGCGCCAATCGGTTGAAGGAGTGGCCCGTGTTGTCGTCGTCGTCCTGCTCCTCCTCTCCCGGGAGAAGCAAATGCAGAAGTCATAGCCCCGCGCGTGATGGCAGTGGAGGAAGGCTGGGTCTGTTGGTGTTGAATAATCCTTGTGCATTCTAGTTTTTCAGTAGTTTCAGTTAGCTGTAGCTACACGCACGTCTGAACCAGTCATGGGATGGCATGGCGCACGGATCGGACGCGTTGTGATAAGGATTGCGTATTCAGCACCTCGCACGATCGTCTCGTGGGATGGCACGAGTGGTACACTGGTACCTGGTCGTGGGGAGTGTTTTCAGCTTGAGTTTGTTGAGCTTTGCATGTAACTCTGAATAAAAGGATGAGTAAACAGAAAATGCAGTTCAGTTGAACACTGCAACAAAAATCCCCTGTGTCTGTGTGCTCTGAGCTTTCTTCTTCCTCCTTGAATTCGTGTGTGCGTGAGACTGTGAGGATTGGTTCTCGAGGGGTCAAGGCTGACAGTTGGTGTGGCGACGCAGGTGCTTCGAAGACACGGTTCCAACCGCCGGTGATTCAAGTTCAAAATCCCTGGCGTCCACACCATCTGTTCTTCCTGAATCAGGGGAGAGTCTCGTGTCCCGCCGTCCCGCTGCTCTACGGACCGTCGTTTCTCCAGCGCCGGCGCGCGATCTATGCACCACAAGTTCAAACCACGACGCAGTGTTGCCTCACACTTGTTTTTCAATCTCGGGGCGCCTTACACAAGACAGGAGAACGCTAACAGGCTAACGGCAAACGAAGCATGCATAAGAACAAGTATAAATCCCCAGAACTAATGAAACAAAATACTACTTTATGTCATATCAGAATTCAGTACATAAACAACGAGAATTTTACACGTACGAGAACAAGCTAGAATGTCGTCAAACGAATTAAGCAACCTCCGACTTGGATTAATTAATCGGGACAACCTATGCATCTATCTGCAATTCATCCTCTGGCCTCCAAATCTCACACACTCTTTTCCAAAGAACATGTCGAATGAGGTAAAACTGGTATCCCCAGGCGAAGTCAAAAATCACTTGGAAGAAGGCGAGGGCTAAGACCGCCATGTTTGAGTCCTTTATGCCGATGTATAGGCTGACCGACAATTCGACAGCGGCTACCACGCCGAGGAGGAGAACCACGACGCCCAAGATGCGCTGGCTGCAACGGCGCTTAGCCTCCTCATCTGGCTCTGCCGTGGCGACGAGGGAGTCGTGGATACTGTTGTCCACGTCGGCCATCTTCCCCGATCTTCTTAGGGTGTGTTCGGTTCGTGGAATCAAGTGGAATGTAATGGAATGGTTCCATTCTAGTGTAATGGGTTGGTTCCATTCTTGTGTTCGGTTGGGATCAAAAAGTGTAATGGAACGGTTCCGTTTTTTGTTCGGTTGAGACCAAAAAAGTGGAATGGAATGGCTGCTATTTGATTCAACTCACCACTTTTCTATGCATGGTGAGATTACCTCCACGTATGGTGTGAATCGTTCTTTTTTGCAACAATATACAATTAAAATTAAAAATTTCAGCAGCACTTCGCTATATTGTCAACAATAAGCAGGACAAATATGTAATCACAATAAAAACAATATAAAGCATAAAAAATAGACAGATTTCAACCCATATAAGCATACTAGTCATCCAAATAGTCATCCAAATAGTCACCATACATGAAAGTTCAGTCCACAATATCCAAAAATGGCATATTAGCCATCCAAAAACACATAGGCAAGTGCAAGTACGTAACAGTTCATAGCATAGCACCTAATTAGTTTATAGCATAGCACCTAATTATATATCATACATCTAGTTCAAATTATAGAGCACTCCAAAGTTCTTCTCTACATACCGACCCACCCAAACCAACTTGTTTTCGAGTTTAAGGGTCATGAATGCTTTTGCCGCCTTCGGATTGTCAACAAGATGAGCATAGTAGTGAGCAATATGTCCCTCATCGAATCCTTTTAATGCAGCCAAAGCATCCCACAAGCCATCTGGTATGGCATCATCATCTCCACCAGACTTGAAAAGAGCATCAGCCACCATTTTAAACCCATCTTTGAGAGTGGTCACTAGTGGATCATCTTCAATTTTCACAACCTTAGCCTTCTTTTTTGGTGGTGCTTTGGAGGAAGACTCGCCAACATTTGGCGACACGTTGACCTCAGTTTCATCTTCTTCTAGATCAATAGATGATAGTGGGTCATTCCCGGACTTGGCATATTTACCTGTTGCTGTAGTGGACCCAAAGATGGTTTCCATGGCACGGTAGTGTTCAATTGGGGTATTCAAGTAAGATGCATCAGCTTTGAAGGCCTACAAAAAATAACCAAGTGAGTAGAGAAAAATATGCAAAGTGTTTATCATTAATTAGACACAAGAAATGCAAGTGCTCATATAACAATCTTACATTGCAATGGCCTGCATAGTGTTCATCGCTGAGCCTAATGGTGCTTGTATCCTCATCCCATAGAGCTCCACTTAAATTCTTCAAGTGGACTATCCTTCCCCAGATCTTCCTCCACTTCTTAAGGTGATTGCTACACTGATCTCCGGTTAAAGACAGCTTGAAATGCTCATTCACAGCCTGAGCACATTTGTTATGGTGCACGCTCTTGAATCCACTTGAAGTTCTAGCACCACTAGCCACAAGGTCAGCCAAAAAACCGAGCATCATGGTGGACATAGAATTGGTCTCTTGCTTGCTGCCTCTGTGTTCGGATTGGTTGTGTGGTCCAAGTCACCTCACAAATGTAATTTCCATCCACAATTAATTTACCTCACAAAATCTAGAGACAATTCATGCAAAATTACTAGAGATCTTAACTGAAAAATGTTGAAATTTTTTTACCTCACCAACCGTGCCTGCCTGTGGCCGAGCACCTTGCTACAGCCGGCCACCTCCGACCCAACCTGCCGCCGCTCGCCTCCCAACCAGCCTGCCGCCGCTCAGCTGCCGCCGTCCCCAATTCCTCGCCGCCTCTGCTCCCTATTCCCCGCCGTCGCCGCTCCCAATTCCTCGCCGCCTCTGCTCCTGCCGCCGCCGCCCCGCTGCTCGCCCTCCGCCGCTCGCCTGCCTCCGCCGCTCGCCTTCCTCCGCCGCTCGCCTTCCTCGGCCGCCGCTGCGTGCTTGCTTCGAGCGCCGCCGCCACCAGGAACGAGGGATGGAGAGAGACGAGAACGAGGGGATAGGGTTCGGGGGGGTCGGGCGGGTCGGGCGGGTGTGTCTGTTTGGTCAGTATTTTTTTTTTTGGGTGAGATCGAGATTAGCGGTGAGGCCAGCGAGGCGGAACGAGGGCGTTCCACCGATTCGGTGGAACCGGCGCATTCCGCATTCACAGGGAATATTCGTTTTCGGAGAACCACTTCGTTCCATTCCATAGTCCAACCGAACATCAGAACGAGTCCCAGGTGCAGAACCATTCCGTTACATTCCACTTGGTTCCACGAACCGAACACACCCTTAGTTGCCTGCTGCTCTGCTGAGCTTCTCTCCTCTTCTTTTGCCTTTCTGTTTTTGTCGTACACCACTCCACCTGGCTCTTTATATTTTGTGCTGGCTGGGTGGACTTTTTCAATGAACCGACTCGGAGATGTGGACGTTTACAATTCGAAATCCTGCTTGTAGCTACTAGCTACGGGCAATACTTGCCATCTTCTTGTCCGACCCATACTTCGACTCAAATGCTAATTGCACAGACGCTGCGGCTACTTCTTTCTACTCCAATTCTCACACGGTACTGTACGTGTAGATTTGATCGACTCTAATAAGCTGGGTTTGTGCGGATATGCTGCGGACGGCAAGTGCGTCCTTTTTGGTCCACATGTCAGCTAAATATTTTCTTATTGATAAGCCAACACATGGCGGCTTTTGCATTTTGATAAGCCAATATTTAAATATTGGATTTCCGTAAACTTGTCTGTTCTAAAATAAGTGATATAAATTTGTCTAAATTTGCATGTATCTAGATGTGTTTTAGTATATAGATATATTTAAATCTAGACAAATCCACATCACTTATTGTTGGACGGAGGGAGTACATGGGAACGTTTCCCCCGGCGTCGGTGTAGCTAGCTTGCCCCTTGCTAGCTATGGTGGCGCCTCAGGGCTCCCATGGCCCTCGCCTCTCGCCCCACTGCAGGGCTGCCATGTCCCTCGGCTGCGTCGTCGTGTGACCTGCCAGGCCGACAGCTTCCCGATCATGGTGTTCCCTCTCCCAGACCGCCACCCTCCTTGCCGCCCTTTCAACGATCTCCTCTCGCCTCCAGGTCATTGTCAACGCAACTCGCAACATCCTCTGCACCAGCGGCCGCATCTGAGGCGGCGGTCCTCATCCTCTTCCACGCCGCCACGTTGTCCATCCCATCAATGTTGGTGCTACAGACACCGGGCATTGATCACAAAAAGAGACTCCCAGATCATGCTCGCGGGATGCATCGCCATCCCTACAGATCCTGTTGGACATGGGGTCCTCCGCATCATCGGCGCGAGTTCCGGGCAATGCCCAAATCGGCCCGCCAAGACTATAGCGGTCCCAGTAGATCCTCATCGCCGAGGAGCATCAGAAGCGCACCTCCTGCTCGAGGCCACCGTCACGCTTCTTTTATCTGCGGCTCCCCGCCTTTAAGCTGCCAGTGCTGCCACGCCGTCCATCGCCACCTGATCTGGGCTTCAACCCTGTGAGCACCTCCACCGGCCAGGGAGACCGGTTAGGTTTGTAGAACGCCTGCCCGTCACCTGTGGGGAGCGACGAGGCAGGCTGAAGCATTTTCCTTCTCTATCTCATATGTACTCCTGAATTAGAGTAGTATGTTCTTCCTAAGTCAGAGGAGAGTCTCGTCTCCAGTATGTTGCCATCCACCAATCCCTCCCACTGCTCTACACGCCTTTGTTTCTCCAACACGGGCACACGGTGTATGCACTGTTAGATGTATATTGTATATTGTATTTTCCCCATCTGTTAGGGAGTTTTCTGCATATTTGCGCACTGTACATGTACTATATATGTGGCCTTTGGACCCCTGATAATGTAAGTTGCATATTATCTAACATGGTATCACGAGCTAGGGTTTTTTTTTTTCTTTCAGAACGCGCAACTCGTTCTGCCTAAGCACGCCGCCGCCGATCTCGTGGCCGGCCGGTGCTGACTTCTTCCGCTGCTCTTCCTCCTTGTTCCTCATCTCGAACTGCAATTTCGGCCGCCATCCTCTAATTCCGGCTATCACCTGCCTATTCTGGCCGTTCCCGTCGATTTCCAGGCGCCATCCTCTGATTCTGACTGCCGTCTACTCGTTCACGGCCACTGTCCTCCTTTTCCGTCCGCCGCGCGCCTGATCTGCGCCAGCACTCACTGAATCTCGGCCGCCGCCCACCGCGTGCTGGATCTCAGCCACCATTTTTTTTCTCTTTTACTGCCGCCAATGAGCAGTTGGTCTGTGCACTGTATGTTTGGCTTTGCTTGGTTTGAATCGTATCCATTGGGTGTTGATCGGCTGTGGTAGCTAGCTGAAAAAAACTATGTCGCTGCCCAGCGCCCCTGCTAGTTGTCCGGTGATTTTTGACGGTGGTCGTTCCTCCGACGTCGTCTCATATGTGCATCTTCCGTCTCTATTTGGTGTGCCTCTGCAGGTCAAGTTGCCTGTTCCGTCGACATCGTGTATGTCGGCTTGCCGCTCTTCATCGACTCATGCGGCTTCTTCACACGGTTATGTCCGCTCTTCGCCGACTTCATCTACATCGGCTCGCCGCTCTACACCGACTTTCACGGCCTCTTCACGCGGTTATGGCCGTCCTCCGCGGACTTCATCTATGTCGGCTCGCCGCTCTTCGTCGACCTTCGCGGCCTCTTCCCGCGGTTATGGCCGCCCTTCGCCGACTTCGTCTACGTCGGCCTGCCGCTCTACATCGACTTTCACGGCCTCTTCACGTGGTTATGGCCGCGCTTCGCCGACCCTGTCTACGTCGGCTCGTTGCTCGACATCGACTCTTGTGGCTTCTTCAGGCAGTTGTGACCGTCTTTCGTCGATTCCGTCTTCATCGGCGTGTTGCTCTCCGTCGCCACCTTTGGTGGCCTCTGTGTGTGTGGGTGACAGCTCCCCGTTGGCACCTGATTATACCTCGACCTCTTCAGCCGTGCCCCTCTCTGCGCATGAGATAGCGCAGCTTCGATGCCTACTTGATGCTTGGGATTCTTCATCGACAGGTTCTGCTGGTTCTGCGACTGAGTTTTCTGGCATTGAGCGACCACCTCCTCCTTCTCTAAGTACATCCCCATGGCTTCTTGATACTGGAGCTTCTTTTCATATGACTCCTGATTCTTCCTTATTGCATTCTGTTCGACATGTTGACCCTCTTGTTCGTGTTCTTACTGCCGATGGTACCCCCCTCCCAGTCATTAGTCGAGGCATTCTTAGTACTTCCTCGTTTCATGTTCCTTCTGTTGCGCATGTTCCTCAACTTAACATGCAACTCGTTTCTGGTAGTCAGATCGTCGACTCTCGTCGCATCACTCTCGACTTTGATTCCTGTTCCGTTCAGGATCGTCGCACCGGCGCTATGCTTGGTGCTGGCCCCCGCCGCCATGATGGCCTCTGGGAGCTTCACTAGCTTCGTCTTCCTTCTGATGCCACCGTCGCCAGTTCCTCGGCATCTGTAGCCGTCGCTACTAGCTCTTTTCAGCAGAAGCATCATCGTCTTGGACATTTATGTGGTTCTCGACTCTCATCTTTTGTTCATCGTGGTGTTCTGGGGTCTGTCTCCGGAAATGTTTCTTTGGATTGTCAGGGCTATCGGCTTGGTAAGCAGATTCAGCTACCGTATCCTTATAGTGAGTCTGTGTCCGAGCGTCCTTTTGATCTTGTTCACTCCGATGTTTGGGATCCAGCTCCCTTCCCGTCAAAAGGGGGTCATCGCTACTATGTTCTCTTTATAGATGATTTTTCTCGTCACACTTGGATATATTTCATATCTTTATAGATGATTTATGTGTCCGAGCGTCTATATGACTCATGCTTGACCTTTCGGTCCATGTGTTCCGAGGCCATGTCTGTACATGCTAGGCTCGTCAAGTTTAACCCAAATATTTCAGCATGTACAAAACTGGCTTGCACTCGTTGTATGTGAACGTAGAGTTTATAGCACCCGATCATCACGTGATGCTTCAAAACGACGATCTTTCGCAACGGCGCATACGAGGGGAGAACACATTTTATCTTGAAATTAAGTGTGAGGGATCATCTTATATTGCTACCATCGCGATCAAAGCAAAATAAGATGCATAAAGGATAAACATCACATGCATATACAATATGTGACATGGTATAGCCAATCTTTGCGCATTGATCTCCATCTCGTGCGCGCCGGCATGATCTCCATCACTCCACCATGATTGCCTCCACCACGAATAGCAACTACGACTATTGCTAACTACTTAGCGATAAAGTAAAGCTATTACATGGCGTATAAAAAGTTGACACGCAGGTCATACAAAATTATAAAGACAACCATATGGCTCCTGCCGGTTGTGAACTCATCGACATGTAAGTCGTGAAACATTACAAAACATGATCATCGCATACATCATATATATCATACACATCACATATTGTGGCAATACCATATCACAAACACTCCCTGCAAAAACAAGTTAGACGCCTCTAATTTGTTGATTGCATGTTTTACGTGGCTTATGGGAGCTACGCTTAAGAACGATTCTTACCTACGCAAAGCCACAACGGTGATATTATGGTTGCCAACGTCCATTGTAAATCTCATGACAACTATAGTGAGAGAAACTGGCATCCACCAGCCGCATGTGTGGAACAAGCCACATGTCAAGTGCGGAGCCGGTCTCGCGAACGAGGTCGCATAAAGTTGGCCTGGACCGCTTCGATCTCACTATACCGCGCCATAAGAAGTACAAAAATAGAGGTTTGCAATAGAAAACATCAACGCCCGCAACAAACTTGTTGCGTTTTACTCGTGTAAAACATCTACGCATAGATCTCGCTCTGATACCACTGAAGGGTTTCGCAGCATAGAAAACAAAATTTTTCCTACGATGACGAACAAGAACAAGCCAAGATCTGATCTACGAGATGCAAAACAACGAGCGGGAGAGATTAGATCTACATACCCTTGTAGATCGCACAGCGGAAACGTTTAGATGAACGTGGTCGGCGTAGTCGTACTAGCGTCTCCTCCTCGTGATCCGATCCGATCCAAGCGTCACAACGGGCGGCGCCTCCGAGCGATGCACACGTACCGCGCAGCGACGACTCCACCTCCTTGGTCTAGCAAGGTGCGGTGGAGTGGTAGATGGGATCAGCAGCACGACGGCGTGGTGCTTATGGTGGAGATTATATGCGGGCAGGGCTTCGCCTACGCGCGCAAGGTGAAAGAAGATAGACAAAAGACTAGTCAAACTAGGGCAAAAGACTGTAGGCAAAAAGCTACGGCGGCTGATCAAAAATCAGTCCCGTACCCTCGATGGCCGTCTCCTTTTATATGCAAAAAAGACTTGCAACGCAAGGAAAAAATTTACTTGACCGCTCGGCCAAGCTAGTCTCCAGCGAGGCAATCGATCCTGATTGATCTGCTGGTTCGTGAACTCGGAGCGATCGGCTCCTGGCCGCGTGAGGCCCAAGTGCCCCTAGCCGGCCCAGAACGAGCGGCGGCTAGTGCGCGCCGCGTTGGGCGCCGGGTAGCGCTGCCGGCCGGCCCAGCCGGCCTTAGCTCGGTCCAGACTGAGCGGCACGCAAGTAGCGTCGCACAGGGCGTGGAGTAGAGTGGCCGGCCAGCCCAGGCGGCCCAGTTGCAGCGCCTCCTTTTTTTTTCTTTTCACTTTTTCTTTTGCTTCTCTACTTAATAGTTTGTCTAAATAGACTACAAAATTAGCCCGTGTAGCAAAACTACTAATGAACTACTTTTAGCCCTTATTTATTTCCAATAAATAAATATATATATTAATATTTATTAATTCAATTAATTAATAAATCATTAATCTTCTTCCCGGAACAATTCCGTAACTCTCCGAAACAATTTCCATAAATTCTGAAACTACCCTAGCATCGATGAGCGTTAAGTGTGTGACCCTACGGGTTCGAGAATGTGTGGACATGATCTCTATCAATAATCAATAGCGGGATCTGGAAATCCATATTGACTCCCACATATTCAACGAAGATCATTATCGGTGAACCACGATGTCAGGATTCAAATAATCCCGTATACAAATTCCTTTGTCTCGCGATATTTTACTTGCCCGAGATTCGATCGTCGGTATCACCATACCTAGTTCAATCTCGTTCATAGCAAGTACTCTTTACTCGTTCCGCAATCCAATATCATCATGTGATTAAACTCATTAATCACGTGTTTGCAAACGGTGTATGATATTGATTACCGAGTGGGCCCGGAGTATATCTCTCCAACATGAGAGGGACAAATTCCATCTCGATACATGCAACCCAACAAGTACTTTCTGATTACCTGAGAGACACCTTTATGATCACCCTCTCATAGGATGACGTTTGATGACCTCAAAGCTCTCTTCCGGTACCAGGGAGTGGCATTATCTCATGGTCTAAGGAATAGGATACTGACATAGGAAAAGCTACGCAATTGTGAACATAATGACACGATCTAATTGCTGTGCTTAATTTGGGTCTGTCCATCACGTCATTCTCCTAATGACATGACCTCATTATTAATCGACAACTCATGTCTATGGTTAGGAAACCTTAACCATCATTAATCAATGAGCTAGTCTAGTAGAGGCGTACTAGGGATACCGTGTTGTTCATAAACCACACAAGTATTAATGTTTCCGCTTAATACAATTCTAGCATGGAATATAAACATTATCATGAACAAGAAATATGATAATAACAATATTATTATTGCCTCTAGGGCATATTTTCTTCAGTCTCCCACTTGCACTAGAGTCAATAATCTAGTTATACTTGCGCCTTTAACACCTATGGCATTTCGGTGTTATTCATACGCGTTGCACGTGGTAAACCTTATCTACGGGTCTGACACTTTCAGGTCCGTCTGTATTTGCATATCTTCTGCGTGAGCACGCGTTACTCATCTTTTATGAGATGGCATCGTATAAACTTGGTCTTCTAGTGAGACCTTTTTGCCGAAACTATGTTGTCACTATTGTCGTACAATAGAACTACATAGTACTAGCACACTTGGAACTACACCTAGTCCTCTTGCCGCTTCTAAAGCGATTATATATTTAGCCCTCGTTGCAGTATCTGTCACAATATCTAACTTTGAAACTCATTCAAGTTATCATGGAACTTTCTTCCATCTTATTGTGCCACCTTATAAATCAAAACAAATAGCCTAAAATTGAGATTAAATTTTACTTGTATATGTGACAAAGCCAATGTAACACATTGCAATGAGCCATTTGTCACTTCTGCATACAGAACATATTCTTACTTCTTCAAAAGTACATAAGAATATTTTTACTATTGTCCATCGATCATCATATGAATGCTCGTAACCTTTTAGAGCATTGGATATATCTGGATATACATATTATGGAATATAAGATTGATAAAAATCATTCTTGCGGTTTCACTCATAAAGTGTCTAAACATTTGATTCTTGCTTCAACCTCTTCCATGCAATAAGAACCGTTCTTATTGTTTCCATATTGAACAAATTCAATATTTCATTTATTTACTCTGGCAAAACTATATTAGTGCCTCAATCTATCTGCATAGACATTGATGCTTAATATTCTGGTTTTACCTAAGTCTTTCATTAAAAATCTAATTTTAAATGAAATCTTCGCAATATCAAGTACATAATTTCCAATGACCAATATGTCGTCTACATAAAGCATTAGAAATATGTCTTAACGCTCCCACTTACTTTCTTGTAAATATAAGCATCTTCAAATATCTTGATGAAATTAAACCCTTTAACATTTTCATCATTGAAGATTCCAACTTCGCTATGCTTAATTCTACCATTGAAGTTTGCATACACATCTAGCAACCTTTGAATCAACAAAACCCATTGGGTCGTTTCTGGTACACGTCCTTGGTGTGCATTCCGGTAGAGGAACGTTGTTTCATTTATTCAACTATCATATCTCAATATGTAATTGTTGCTAGAATCATCCATATGACGAAGTCAGGGCCCATCACCGCTTCTTTGTATATTGTTGGTTACTATTATCTAATAATATCTCATCCTCAAATCTTGCTATTTGATGATGACCAACTTGGTTAAATAGGAACTTTGATGTCCGGTACTACAACACATTGTAGACGCGTGAGCCATGAATGCAGTTGCCGCTTCCAGAACATTTTCTGGTGTTGCGCTACTCTGATCATCTTGCTCAGGTTCAATAACCTCATCAAGTTCTATTTTCCTCCCACTTAAACCTTTCGCGAAAATCTCCTTCATAAGAAATTTACCTTTTAGCGACAATCACTATGTATTCGGGTTCATAGTAGAAGGAATACCCATCGACATTATTTGGGATAACCTACAAAGACTTACTAATCCGATTTTGGTTGTAAACATTTTACATATGCCTTGCATACCAAAATTTAAGAAAAGACAACGGTAACTTGTATGGTGTCATTTCAGCGGATTATGATGGCACTCTATTCAGTGAAAAGCGGTAGTCTCTAAAGCATAATCCACAAATTATATTGGCATTTTTATTTCACCATTGATCTAACCATGTCAAACAAGGTTTGATTACATCTATTGAAAACTCCATACTCTTGTGGCGTTTCACAAGATGCAAGTTTGTGAAACAATTTCCTCAACTCTTAGATGTTTGCTAAACTTGTAACTCAAATATTCTTCTTTATGATCCAATCATAAAAACTTGAATTTTTCTTGTTACTACAATTTCCACTTAATAAATTGAACAATTTCAATCATTTCATAATTCTTTCTCATCAATTAGATATACCATACATCATTGATGAAATAGAAAATACACCGTGCTCGACTTCACACCATGAACTACATACATCAACATGTATGATCTCCATTTAGTTAGTCGGTTGTTCTGACCATGGCCCATGAACAGAGTTTAATCATCTTTAGGAAAAGTCTCACAAGCGTCAATCAATTCAAAATTAGATGACTCGAAAATCTATCAACATGGAATTTCTTTCATGTTTTGTTTCCAATATGACTTAAACGATGGTGTCATATATAAGTGAAATTCGTTTTATCTTGCGACCTTTAGCATCAGTGTTACAAATGTCTATTTCACCAACAAGATAATAATAATCTATCCATCGATCATGAAAGACGGTAATAATTTGAACAACCATTGCTCTCATAATACCAGAACAATATAACAATTATTAAGTACATAGCAAATCTTGAAGGCTAGGTTTGATGCCGACGAAACACACAATAACACTTTTATTTGTTTCTCGATGCGCATTATTACCATATTCTTTTACCAGTTACTTAGGCCATTGTACTTCTTGCATTGTATTGCTTTGTATGACATTTCATACCAACAAATCAGTATCGAATACCCAAGAATTACATTGTTAACGAGCAAAGAATACATCTATAACATGTATATCAATTATATACCTGAGCTGGACATTTCTAGTCTTTTCCTTTTCTACCAAATATTTTGCAGATCTTATTTAGCATTTCCTCTCCATTAGAAGAATCTATCAACATCAATAGTGGCGTCAATCATTTGACATATGATCCAAAGGATGTTAGTCAAATACTAACGACCTTGGATTTCGCACATTGAGGTGGATCACCATCATCATATAATTGGCATTCTTCTAGATTCCATTCTTTAGCATTCTTTTGGTATAGCAAAACAATTTAGCCGATACCTTTTCATTCATCCTATCATGACAACTTTCATGATGAAACTACTATAGCTCATAAGGACGAATCCAAGTATAATATTAGTTCCCAAACTTTTGGGTGATCAGGACGCCTAGCGTCTTCAATCTTCGTATATATTCATACAATATGAGCATATGTTCTTTTACTAAATTATACTTCATCAGTTTGCAAACAATCAAAGTTTTAGATATCAAATATCTTTTACCTCTTGTTTGTTTCTGAAACAATTCTTTCAGCTCCAAGATCACTTTGATTTTCAAATAATTTTGAAGATCAATTTCTCATGAAGGCAAATGTATGATCTTTAGATACTAAACTTGAATCATTGCTCTTTGATTAATACAACTTATTAAATCATATGGAGCAAGCGAGGTTTGCTAAAGTTTGCAATAGGACTTGAACTTTGACCTTGACATTTTAACTAAATGGCACTAGTCCGTAGAGTGACTATCCAGAATTCTATAGTTCTTTTAACTCAATTAAAACTAAGTGTCGGTGGAAAACAGTTGCCAAAGACTACAACGACTTATGCAAATACACTAAGATTTAGTTCAGGATAATTAGTTCAAGTTAATCGAATTACTAATGAACTCCCACTAAATTCAACATCCCTCGAAGTTATTTAGTGAAGCATGATCCAAAATCACTACACCAAGACCGATCATCACGTGAGATGATGTAGCTTTAATGGTGAACATCAACATGTTGATCATATCGTCTATATGACTCATGCTTAACCTTTCGGTTCATGTGTTCCGAGGCCATGTCTGTACATGCTAGGCTCGTCAAGTTTAACCCAAATATTTCGGCATGTGCAAAACTGGCTTGCACCCGTTGTATGTGAACGTAGAGTTTATAGCACCCGATCATCACGTGATGCTTCAAAACGACGATCTTTCGCAACGGCGCATACGAGGGGAGAACACATTTTATCTTGAAATTTAGTGTGAGGGATCATCTTATAATGCTACAGTCGCGATCAAAGCAAAATAAGATGCATAAAGGATAAACATCACATGCATATACAATATGTGACATGGTATAGCCAATCTTTGCGCATTGATCTCCATCTCGTGCGCGCCGGCATGATCTCCATCACTCCACCATGATTGCCTCCACCACGAATAGCAACTACGACTATTGCTAACTACTTAGCGATAAAGTAAAGCTATTACATGGCGTATAAAAAGTTGACACGCAGGTCATACAAAATTATAAAGACAACCATATGGCTCCTGCCGGTTGTGAACTCATCGACATGTAAGTCGTGAAACATTACAAAACATGATCGTCGCATACATCATATATATCATACACATCACATATTGTGGCAATACCATATCACAAACACTCCCTGCAAAAACAAGTTAGACGCCTCTAATTTGTTGATTGCATGTTTTACGTGGCTTATGGGAGCTACGCTTAAGAACGATTCTTACCTACGCAAAGCCACAATGGTGATATTATGGTTGCCAACGTCCATTGTAAATCTCATGACAACTATAGTGAGAGAAACTGGCATCCACCAGCCGCATGTGTGGAACAAGCCACATGTCAAGTGCGGAGCCAGTCTCGCGAACGAGATCGCGTAAAGTTGGCCTGGACTGCTTCGATCTCACTATACCGCGCCATAAGAAGTACAAAAATAGAGGTTTGCAACAGAAAACATCAACGCCCCCAACAAACTTGTTGCGTTTTACTCGTGTAAAACATCTACGCATAGATCTCGCTCTGATACCACTGAAGGGTTTCACAGCATAGAAAACAAAATTTTTCCTACGATGACGGACAAGAACAAGCCAAGATCTGATCTACGAGATGCAAAACAACGAGCGGGAGAGATTAGATCTACATACCCTTGTAGATCGCACAGCGGAAACGTTCAGATGAACATGGTCGGCGTAGTCGTACTAGCGTCTCCTCCTCGCGATCCGATCCGATCCAAGCGCCACAACGGGCGGCGCCTCCGAGCGATGCACACGTACCGCGCAGCGACGACTCCACCTCCTTGGTCCAGCAAGGTGCGGTGGAGTGGTAGATGGGATCAGCAGCACGACGGCGTGGTGCTTATGGTGGAGATTATATGCGGGCAGGGCTTCGCCTACGCGCGCAAGGTGAAAGAAGATAGACAAAAGACTAGTCAAACTAGGGCAAAAGACTGCAGGCAAAAAGCTACGGCGGTTGATCAAAAATCAGTCCCGTACCCTCGATGGCCGTCTCCTTTTATATGCAAAAATACTTGCAACGCAAGGAAAAAATTTACTTGACCGCTCGGCCAAGCTATTCTCCAGCGAGGCAATCGAACTGATCGATCTGCTGGTGCGGCCCAAGTGCCCCTAGCCGGCCCAGAACGAGCGGCGGCTAGTGCGCGTCGCGTGGGGCGCCGGGTAGCGCTGCCGGCCGGCCCAGCCGGCCTTAGCTCGGTCCAGACTGAGCGGCACGCAAGTAGCGTCGCACAGGGCGCGGAGTAGAGTGGCCGGCCAGCCCAGGCGGCCCAGTTGCAGCGCCTCCTTTTTTTCTTTTCTCTTTTTCTTTTGCTTCTCTATTTAATAGTTTGTCTAAATAGACTACAAAATTAGCCAGTTTAGCAAAACTACTAATGAACTACTTTTAGCCCTTATTTATTTCCAATAAATAAATATATATATTAATATTTATTAATTCAATTAATTAATAAATCATTAATCTTCTTCCCGGAACAATTCCGTAACTCTCCAAAACAATTTCCATAAATCCTGAAACTACCCTAGCGTCGATGAGCGTTAAGTGTGTGACCCTACGTGTTCGAGAATGTGTGGACATGATCTCTATCAATAATCAATAGCGGGATCTGGAAATCCATATTGACTCCCACATATTCAACGAAGATCATTATCGATGAACCACGATGTCAGGATTCAAATAATCCCGTATACAAATTCCTTTGTCTCGCGATATTTTACTTGCCCGAGATTCGATCGTCGGTATCACCATACCTAGTTCAATTTCGTTCATAGCAAGTACTCTTTACTCGTTCCGCAATCCAATATCATCCTGTGATTAAACTCATTAATCACGTGTTTGCAAACGGTGTATGATATTGATTACCGAGTGGGCCCGGAGTATATCTCTCCAACATGGGAGGGACAAATTCCATCTCGATACATGCAACCCAACAAGTACTTTCATAGGATGACGTTTGATGACCTCAAAGCTCTCTTCCGGTACCAGGGAGTGGCATTATCTCATGGTCTAAGAAATATGATACTGACATAGGAAAAGCTACGCAATTGTGAACATAATGACACGATCTAATTGTTGTGCTTAATTTGGGTCTGTCCATCATGTCATTCTCCTAATGACATGACCTCATTATTAATCGACAACTCATGTCTATGGTTAGGAAACCTTAACCATCATTAATCAATGAGCTAGTCTAGTAGAGGCGTACTAGGGATACGGTGTTGTTCATAAACCACACAAGTATTAATGTTTCCGCTTAATACAATTCTAGCATGGAATATAAACATTATCATGAACAAGAAATATGATAATAACAATATTATTATTGCCTCTAGGGCATATTTCCTTCAGTCTTCTCGTAGTGAGGTCTTGTCTATCTATAAGAAATTTTCTGCCATGGTTCGTACCCAGTTTTCCACTCCTATTCATGTGTTTTGTGCAGATTCTGCTGGCGAGTATATCTCTCATTCAATGCGTGCTTTCCTTGCTGAGGAGGATACTCTTGCTCAGTTTTCTTGTCCTGGTGCTCATACTCAGAATGGTGTGGCTGAGCGCAAGCATCGTCACCTTCTTGAGATGACTCGTGCGTTGATGATTGCCGCTTCTCTTCCGCCTCACTTTTGGGCTGAGGCTGTTTCCACTGCCACCTATCTCGTCAATATTCAACCCTCTGCTGCTCTGCAGGGTGGTATTCCTCTAAAGCGCATCTCTAGTCATCCTCCTGATTACTCGGCGCTTCGTCCATTTGGTTGTGTTTGTTATGTTCTTCTTGCCCCTCGTGAACGCACCAAACTGACCGCTCAGTCTGTTGAGTGTGTCTTTCTTGGATACAGTGATGAGCATAAGGGCTATCGGTGTTGGGATCCCATTGGTCGTCGGATGCGTATTTCTTGTGATGTCACGTTTGATGAGACACGTCCTTTCTATCCTTGCCCCACCTCCTCGACCTATCCGATGGAGGATATATCCTTTCTACTTTTTCCTGACACACCTCCCTCCGTTCCTATTGATCCTCCTTCGGGACCTATTATTGCGGATGTCTCACCTTTGACCCCGTTGTCCTCCTCCCCACCTAGTTCTCCTCCTTCTTCTCCTGATCCTCCACCCACCTCACCGTTGTCTCCTTTTCCCTTCCATTATTCTCGTCGCTCTCATGTTCCGGATCCTCCTCCTGATGTCCCTTCTTCTTCTTCTTCTTCCGATATGTCTTCTTCTTCTGACAAGCTTCCCTCTCCTCTTCCGGCGACTCCTCTTCGTCGTCCACCTGATCGTTACTCTCCTAGTCAGTACGGTCTCTCTATTGACCTCGAGCCGACTTCTTATCGGGATGCTGAGCGTCATCCCGAATGGCAGCTTGCCATGGCTGAGGAGATTGCTGCGCTTGAGCGCACTGGCACCTGGGATCTTGTCTCTCCCCCTCCCGGTGTTCGTCCCATCACGTGCAAGTGTGTCTATAAAATTAAGACCCGCTCTGATGGATCTCTTGAGCGCTATAAAGCGCGTCTTGTGGCTCGTGGCTTTCAGCAGGAGCACGGCCGTGACTATGATGAGACCTTTGCCCCTGTGGCTCATATGACCACTGTGCGCACTCTTCTTGCTGTCGCTTCTGTTCGACACTGGTCTGTGTCTTAGCTTGATGTTCAGAACGCTTTCCTCAATGGAGAATTGAGTGAGGTGGTTTACATGCAGCCTCCTCCTGGGTATTCTATTCCCGATGGGATGGTTTGTCGTCTTCGGCATTCTCTTTATGGCCTGAAACATGCCCCTCGTGCCTGGTTTGAGCGCTTTGCCTCTGTGGTGACTGCTGCTGGTTTCTCTCCCAGCGCTGTTCGTTCACACTTCTCCTCGTGGACACACTCTTCTCCTTCTCTATGTTGATGATATGATCATTACAGGTGATGATCCTGAGTATATTGCCTTTGTTAAGGCTCGTCTTCGTGATCAGTTTCTTATGACTGATCTTGGTCCTCTCCGCTACTTTCTTGGGATTGAGGTCTCCTCCACTTCTGATGGCTTTTCTATCTCTCGGGAAAAGTATATTCAGGATCTTCTTGCTCGTGCTGCTCTTGGGGATGAGCGCACTGTTGAGACTCCTATGGAGCCTAATGTTAAGCTTCGTCCCACTGATAGTGATCCTCTTCCTGACCCGACGCGTTATCGCCATCTTGTTGGGAGTCTTGTTTATCTTGCTGTCACTCGTCCTGACATATCTTATCCTGTTCATATTCCGAGTCAGTTTGTCTCAGCTCCTACCACTGTTCACTATAGTCATCTCCTCCGTGTTCTTCGCTATCTTCGTGGCATGAGCACTCGTCGCCTTTTCTTTCCTCGTTCTAGCTCCCTCCAGCTTCAGTGCTACTCGGATGCTACGTGGGCGAGTGATTCTACGGATCGTCGTTCACTTTCTGCTTACTGTGTGTTTCTTGGTGGTTCGCTCATTGCTTGGAAGACGAAGAAACAGACAGCGATTTCCCGTTTGAGTGTTGAGGCTGAGTTGCGAGCTATGGCCTTGTTGAATGCTGAGGTGACTTGGTTACGGTGGTTGCTTGCGGATTTTGGGGTCTCTGTTACGACACCCACTCCAGTTTTGTCTGACAGTACAGGTGCTATCAGTATTGCACGTGATCCGGTAAAGCATAAGCTTACCAAGTATATTGGTGTTGATGCTTTTTATACACGTGCTCAGGTGCAGACTCAAGTTATTGCGCTTCAGTATGTGCCTTTAGAGTTACAGTTGGCGGATTTCTTTACAAAGGCACAGACTAGAGTACAGCATGATTTCTTACTCTCCAAACTCAGTGTTGTGGATCCACCATGAGTTTGAGGGGGGGGGGGGGGTGTTAGATGTATATTGTATATTCTATTTTCCTCATCTGTTAGGAGGTTTTCTGCATATTTGCGTCATGTACATGTACTATATATGTGGCCTTTGCCCCCCTGATAATGTAAGTTGCATATTATCTAACATGCACCACACGTGCCGCCTTGCCACAGTGTCGTCACCTCAGTAGGCGGCCGCGCTCAATGCCTATTCGAGGGGTATGCTCAACAGACCTTGGGGAGAATCAAAAGTTCATAGGAGTTGCTTCCTTCACATTTGAAGGCACTCCGAGTTGGGAGAAATTGTATTGCACAATACCCACGCACTACAACAAGACATGCCGCACTTTTATTTTAATCTCCACTAGAAAGCTCATGGAGGAGAACAGAGCTCGCATAAATACAAGTAATCCTAGGAACTGATGAAACATACTTTATATAAGACAAATTCAATACATAGAGAACTACTGTTGCATCTGGAAATAAGCAATCCAAATTTATCTAAATCGCATGCATATCTACACACTAAAACACGTCAATAAAACTCTGCATCTATCTGCCATGCTTTCTCTCCAATACATATAATTTTCCAAATAAGATGGCGACGAAGCACAAATGGGCATACTAGAACAAATGCTAGCGCCCCGAAGACATCAACAATCCGACAGCAGCAATCGGGCCCAGAACGAGACTCAGCACGACCCAGAACCGTTGGCGGCAACGGCGGTTAGCCTCCTCATCTGGCTCCGCGTGGCGAGTGATTCGTGGATGCCGTCATCGATGTCGCCCATTGGCCTCGATCTCCTTGGTTAACTACTGCTTTGATTACGATCGAGCTTCTCTCCTCTTCTTTGGCCTTTCTGTTTTCTGGTACACGGGCTCCTCCTGGGTCCTTTTATTGCGTAGGCTGGATGGAGACCAAATACAATTTGGGGAAGACATTAGCTTCCCATCAAAAGAAAGACTCCTAGGAAGCTACGGCAATATAGTACTGAATTTTTTTGCGGGGACGGTAATACAGTACTTGCCATCTTCTATTCTGACTCATAGTAGTACTAAATATACAGTTTCGCAAAATAAGCGTATAAGTTTTGGCTGAAGTCAAAAAACGCAAAAATTGACAAAGTCCATATAAAAATTATAAAAAATTACAGTACTACTAGCTAAGTGTCGATGTGTTGCCAGGGAAAACAAATACGTGCAGTACAATTTTCATCTGGACAACACAGCCATCTTCTCTATCTTCAAGCTAAGGGCATCTCTAGCAGTTTGCTCTATTTTATACATTAAATATGTCTGTTTTGATTTGTTTGGGTCGATCTGTGGTTGGTATTTTTTTGGCCCTTGTCCGTTTAGGTCGGGGACAGCCCAGCAGCGATGACGCATTACATTTTTAAAACATTTTATAGATTTAAATTTAATTTACATATAACAGAGGAAATAAAAAGCGACATTAGAATAAAAAATAAAATCCACAACCCTGGCTAGGGGCCACCGCCTATCAATCAATGGCCAGTTTCGTTGTGGATCAGCCGTTAGGGTATTTGTCTTCCTGGCCCATCACTTATTTGTCATCATACCTGGTGAGCTCGAAGTCGGGCGCGGGCCACAGGTACAGCCACGGTACCATTGTCGGGACTAGCGCTAGGGTCGTTGCCAAAGGGGGAGTTTGAGGTGACGCTGCTAGGGGTGGGGTGGAGGCGCCCAGCACGACGGTGACTCCCACACCGCCCAGCACCAGGTCAACGGCACATGCACCTCCGTCCACGCGTTTTATGAAGGGGATGGCAGAGCAAGTGTAGAAGGGAGATGGCGAAGCAGACGTTCATGCCTGTTGTGGTGTGCCTAGCGGCATGACGACGCCCCCATGCGTGATGGCCCATTCCCATAGCTAAATTGCAAGGCCCTTCCAGGGCCCATTTTTTCTAGCTCAGCATGGCGAGCTTCACGGGTTCCTCCACATGCCGCAAGAGTAACACCTTTTAGTTGGCCGAGCTTAGCTTGGTTTTGTAATGAACCCCTAAACTATTCTTAATCAATGAGATGAGAAAAATCTTTTGCCTGAGTTTCAAAAGAAACTATGCATTATGTTAATATGTATGGCGAAATATCTAGTGAAAACTCTAAATCAGTGAAAATCTGCAAACTTTCTGCGTAGGCCATCCGATTGAGAACATACGGTTTGGATCAAAGGTGGGAGAGGAACCATCCAGTTAACGCTATTTTGCAGATACCTCCTCTAGTCCTCTGCTCTAATCAAGATTCATGTAAACGTTTCTTTCATCTTCAATCTCACAATGGAGAATCATTGTTTGTACGCATTGTCCCCTCGATGGCCCCTGGTCATCCGGTCGTGTCCCCTCCTCCTTGTCCAACGACATCGACTTGATGGAATTCCATCTAGTTTGAATCAATTAAAAATACTCCCTCTATAAGTAATTACCATGTATTCTAGGTTTGGTCAAAGTTAACTTTAGAAAGTTTGATTAAGCATAATGATAAATATATTAACATCTATAATATGAAAATATATTATGTGATGATTCTAACGGTATTTAATTTGTATTGCATTTTTTGATATTTTTTCTAATATGCTTACTCAAATTCTACAAAGGTTGACTTTGAGTAAACCTACTAATCTAAAATATAGGGTAATTCTAACGGAGGGAGTATGAGGTATCAAGTCCCAGACCAGCAAAAGCTAAGGGCGTGTTTGGTAGCCCGGTCCAACCCACCAAATTCTGTCCCGACCGAGATATTTACCTAGCCAGCTGTTTGTTAGCCCGGTTCAGCCCACCCGGGCACTGCCCACTTCACACCGAAAAGAGCTCTCAGCCCTGCCCGGTTGAGAAGCTCGATTCGAGCTTCGCAGGTGGGCAGGGCTGGACTCGCCCGAAACCTGCCCCCGCGCTCCACGCCCCGCGCCCCACGCCCCGCAGGGGTCTCTGCCTCACGTCCTCACTCCCCCCCCCCCAAATCTCTCTCTCACTCGCCTCTCTCTCTCTGAGATCCGCCGACTCCCGAGCTCCGCCGCCGCCCATGCTCGCCTCCCGAGCTCCGCCGCCGTCCGTGGTCGCGTCCAGAGCTCCACCGCCGCTCGTGGTCGCCTCTGGAGCAGCAATGTCGTCCACGGCTTCGCCTCGCGTCCATGGCCTGCCATGGCCGGCGCCGCCATGGCCTCGCATCGCACGGCCTCGCAGACTCATGGCCAACGCCGGAGCGCCTCGAGCCCGACCTCCAGGGCCTCGTGCCCCTCCGCCCCACAGGCCAGCGCCTCGAGCCCGACAGGCTGCGCCTCGAGCCGGACGGCGCCCGACAGCCAGCGCCACGAGCCGGACGGCGCCGCCACTTCCAGCGCCCGTGGTCGCCTCCCAAGCTCCGCCGGAGCGCCCGACGACCAGCTCTGCCACGTCCAGCGCCGGAGCCACGGCGGCCAGCACCGGAGCGCCCTCACCGGAGAAGGACCCGATTGCTTTTTTGAAGGACCCGATTGCTTTTTTGAAGGACTCGATTGCTTTTAATTTTGTATGCAGGACTCAATCGCATTTCAATTTTTTATGCAAGGGGTTTTGTGCAAGTTTTAGACTCATCGGCTATTCTCAACTCACACAACCCACCAAACAACATCTCACAGAAGCTTGTTCCAACACACCCGACCTACCAAACACGCTACAAAATCTCAACCCAGCCTAGCTAGAGTCAACTTGGTTGAGGACAGATAGTTATTCTCAGATGGACCGGGCTACCAAACACACCCTAAGGGATCACAGCCGGAGGTGGACGAGGGCGAAAGGCTCAGGCCAGGTTGCCATCTCATAGGTCGCCACCGCCGAGGCCATCGTCGTGGATCGTCTGTCATCGCGTGGAGTCAACGCCCGGTCGCCGTAGGGTGGGTGCACAACAGGTGTCTCGTTCGCCGTCTCTAGCAAAGGCAGAGCCGCAGAGGGCACAAGGCCGGCGGCCATCAAGGACACATGGCCGGTGGCCATTGACGGCACAACAACACAAGGGATGCACAGATATGTGTTGTTCTGTTCTTAATCGGAAGGTCTATGCAGAAAGTGTGCAGGTTTTCACTAATTTAGACTTTCCACTGAATACTTCACCAATTTGTATTCTTAATTGTGAGCAATAACAAAGTACACAAAAAATTCTTCTTCTTCGGGCCACGGTTAGGAAGCAAGTAAAATGTAGTGTAAAGAAAGACACCAATTAAATTGAACACCATTAATACATGGAAGAGATACTTGTAGGACTTCGCCCAGGGGAGATGCACAACGCGATTGCAGGGTGCTTGTGCCTAAAAGCATCTCTAGCCCTTAAAAAGTTTAAAACTGTAAAATAATCGTCAGTTTACAGTTTGCGGTAAAAAAAAGGCCTTGAGTAGTACCCGTAAACAGCTCGAAACTGTTAACATTTTTTACGGGTCGGATGCCATGGGGAACTGCACTTTTGCGGTTTTGGGCACTAAACCTAGTGTGGCCTCTACTCGCGTGGAAGTAGTTGGCGCACTGAAAACTCCCCTCTCCGCCCACAGTTCATTTCCCCATCCCGCAGCCGCAGCCACCTCCATCCTTTCCCTCTCAGATCCCATCCGCACCCACGCCTCTAGCCACACCCCGCCGCTGCCGGAAGAAGCCGTCCCGCCATGGCCGATGTCGTCGATCGGGAGCCGCCATGGTAACAACTATATCTGCCAGATTTGCATCCTTTTGCTCGATCTGGCGCTGATACGTGCTTTTATAGATGAGATCGTTGATGGGTTCATCGATGAGCGCAAGCGACCAATTTATACTCCACGACTTCTTCTCCTCGGACGACTCTGGCGTGGAGTACATGCTCCTCAATGACGACATCGAGCACACGATGGTCATCGCCGCCGTGAAGAATCTTTAAGACCGGTTGCGAATGGAGATGCAGCGCGGATCGATCGTCGACCATATTTGCATCCCACGGAACCGTGCCCTTCCCATTTTGTGGTAAAATCCATGATTCTCCAGTTGTGCTTGAGGCCGTAGCATCCCATGACTTGTGGATTTGACAGTATTTTTTTAGATTGTCGGGATCACTCAATGATATTATAATGTCTTGCATAGATCCCCTCTGTTTGCTAGACATGCTAGTAGGGACGCTCCGGCTTGGAAGTGCAACATCAATGGGCATGACTACACAATGGGCTACTATCTCGTCGACAGAATCTAACACAAAATGGTCTGCTGACTGCCATGATTTTGATCAGTTTCTTGGTTGATGGAAAAAAATAGTTTCAACGATTCTATACTACCACAAATTTGGGAAAAATGTAGTAGATGGTTGCCCGATGTGTGGCCGAGGACGTTTCTTGATGGCGCGCCTGATTTTGACTCTAATCAAGCTTGTGGGGGTCGTGATGCTAGTGTCGCTAGCAGACCATTCTTTTGGTTGCGTCCGCTGTTTTAACCTAGTTGACGTCATTCGATTATGTCTCGCGGTTGCAGATCCTTAGTGTTATAGCCTCTCTGATGGGTTATCTATTTCTCGTAATTTCTAAATACTTGACTTTTATTCTAAAAACTGCAAATTAAATTTTACCTTGTTAACATTGAGGACAGTACAAGTCCCCGATGTCAACCTTCAAACTTATAACGTGCAATGAATTTGGTTATAATAGGTCCGGTACATTAGAAGTCTAGAACAAGACATATCACGCTTATTTTTCAATCTCCGTTAAAACAACTAGTGAAAGCTGATGAAGAACGGAGCATATGCATATGTAGAACAAGTAAATCCTGATATATTCTTGAAACATACTCCATAAAAATTCAGTACATAAATAACGAGGATATTTGTATATAGTTACACGCATAAGAACAAGACAATGAGATGGCATATATGCCGAATTAACTGGGGGCAACCTTATGGATCGATCTGCAATTCTTCCTCTGCATTACAGATCTCACATAGGCTTTTCCAAAACCGATGGCGGTGGAGGAAACAACGGTATCCTATGCCGAAGGCTATAATCGCCGGGACCAAGGCGAGGGCCAAGAGCGCCCTGTTTGAGTTCTTTATGCCGTAATAGAGGATGATCGACAATTCGACTGCGCCTATCCCACCGAGGGCGACAAAACCGACTTCTACGATCCGTTGCTGGCAACGGCTCATAGCCTCCTCATCTGGCTCCGGCTCCGTTTCTACGAGATAGTCGTTGAGACCGTTATTGACGGCGTCGGCCATCTTCCTCGGTCTCCTTAATTTCCTACTGCTCTGCTTACGGTCGAGCTTATCTTCTCTCTTTGGCCTTTCTGTTTTGTTGTACACGACTGCACCTGGCTCCTTATATTCCGCAGGCTGGGTGTCTTATGAACCGACTAGGAGAGATGTTGACGTTTACAATTTGAACTCCTTTTATTTTTCTACTATGCAAACCATGAACATCTCAAAACCAGTTTATTCCAAGAAAATATGCATATGTGAGATAAGGGAGATACACTGGTGGAAAAAAGGCCATTGGTCCCGGCCTGTAACGCCCATTAGTCCCGGTTGTAGCAACCGGGACTAACAAAGCGGGACTAAAGGCTTAATCCTTTAGTCCCAGTTGTTTACGAACCGGGACCAATGGTCCTCCACGTGGCTAGGGGCATGTGCTGCGGCTGGAGGACCTTTGGTCCCGGTTCGTAACACGGACCGGGACTAAAGGTCCATTCGGAATAAAATTTGTATTTTTTGTTTCGGAATTTCTGGATTTTTTTATTTCTCTATTTTTCTTTATTTCTCTATTATCTAATCATCTCTATTATCTAATCATCTCTATTCCTTCCCTCTACTATATAGCTTCCAAGAGTATATGGTCCTCACTCCATTGTGGTCCTCACTTCCCGATCGGTCACCCATCCTCGCACTACTCCACCATTAGCACGCTTAACTTCTCTATTCCTTCTCTACTAGCTTCCAAGACTGCGCTCGCGACTTATTGATAATACTATGCTACCAATTCTATTAACCTATACACTTAGAAAACATATAATATTACTTTTTTAAATTCCAAATAAATTCACAAATTAAGCAACATTGATTAAGTAATAATAAGCATGAATGAATTCCACATATTTTTTATACAAAAAAGACCAAAAAACTTGAAAATCCAAAATAATAACAATATAATAGACTTGTTAACCAAATAAGAGGGAGTACATTTTTTCATATATATATGCACTCGACTCGCACACCACACCATACACACATCTAGCTAGCTAGTAGCCTTCTAGCTTCCAATAACTCCTAGCAATCTCAAAGCTCAAGCGAGCGTCTAGAGCGGCATACAACACTTGCTTGTCGCTTAATGGAACTTTGGCCCAACCATATACAAGTTCTTCTTCTTCTTCTTCCTCGTCGCCGCCCTTCTTCTTGTTCTTCTTGATCTTCTTCTTCTTCTCAAGCTTTGTCCCAATAGTAGCATTGGACAGATCATATAGACTCGGAATTGGTTTCGAGGTCGGGTTCGGTATGATCACTTGGAGGTCGTGCACCGACGCAATTTGAATTCCGTATGGAGATAGCATGCGCACGTCATTGCCGATAGCCGTGCCGCAGAATTTAATGGTGGGGTCCCCCAAGAAATCCCTAAGCAGCTGTGGCACATGATCGACCCGACATAGTTGGAAGAGCAAAACCTCGGACGCCACCGAGAGTTGAAGGAGGGCGGCACGCTGATGAGGCTTATCGCGAGGGGTGGTGAACTTGCAGTCCAAGCCGACACATTTGACCGGTGCGGCATCGAGGAACCGCTCCTTGACAGCGTGGATCCACTTCTCCACCGTTGATGCACGGACGGTTTCCGTGATGGTGAATTCCATCCCTTCGGCGGTGAGATTATGCACCCGCGTCGCCCCGGCCGGCTCCATTGAAATGAGATGGAGAGAGAGAGAGAGAGCTCTCCGCGGTGAGAGTCGAGCTTGATGCCACCGGCGGTGAGGAGCGCTTGTCGCCGGAGAACTTGCCGCCGGCCGGTGAGAGAGAGAGCTAGCTAGCTTGACATGGCTATGGTGGTTTTGAGGAGATGATTAGGAGGAAGATGATGATCAAGAAAGCAAAATGAAGATTTCTTATATACTAGAGATGGAAGATCAAGAGGCGCCGATGTTGATTACTGAAAGCCTCTTCCGATGCGTTCGTCGTTCCATATTACCGAAATGCGTACGTAATGGCGCAGCGATTTCCGAAACGATACGCGGGACTGGCGTTTCGTTTGAACTGCCTTTTAGTCCCGGCTGGTGGCTGAATCCGGGACCGAAGGTCCCATTTGAACCGGGACTAATGCCCCCTGGCCCACATTTTCAAACGAACCAGGACTGATGGACCCTTTAGCCGCGGACCAAACACGTTGGGGACTAATGGGGGCGAATGGAAGCCCTTTTTTTCTACTAGTGATAAGGTATGCAAATTCAACTCCTTTGCTGCAACTTGTAATATCATGTTAACTAACTGAAATAGTAAGCCTTCCCAGAGAATCAAATATAGCAATAATTTTTGGATCCACCAGATTTGATGTTTTGTGTTCAACAAAGCGACAGATTGTGTTATCCTATCAGGACATGGTGCAGAATACAGGGAAGCTGATCCGACGCGTAGCACCTGCCTATAGGCCCCTGCTGCTCCTCAGTTCCTGGCAGCAAACAAAATTTAGGTTTTGTACATCTGGTCTGCACGGATGTAGATCGAAACGAATCGATTCGGTCATCGCTGTCCTGCTGCTCGCCGCATGTACCTGCAGAAGAAGGAAGATGTGAGAGCAGAGCGGGGCTTGTAGGGCTTGGGATGTGGAGCGGCGAGCGGTAGGACCACAACATACCATCTCTTCGAAGGAGAATGGGGAGAGGGCGAGGGCGATGAAGACCACCGTCGCCGGAGTCGTTAGATCAAATCAAGGGGATTGGGGCGCGATGGGTTGACTGCGCGCTTGCCTAGCCAGTAGGTCGAGCTGTGGGTGCGTGATAACTTGGCCCACATGTCGGCGCTCGACGATGCGAGAGGACGAGGTTGGATCGCAGGCGAGATGAAACATTGTGCGATCGGAAAACGGAACACATTCCTCCGTTTTAAGTAGTAGAGATTTGTAGTAATATATGGAGGAGCTAACCCGAGGATCCACCAATGGAGGAAAATCCATAACTAGTCGATCGCCCAAGTAAAAAACTAACCTACAGGCTCCATGCCCTCGATTGTTAGGATAGTACCACTTTTCGAAGGGGAGGGGGGGGGGGGGGGGGGGGGGGGGTGTAGCCCAGTTTCATCTCCAAGGCACTCCACCCATGTGCTAAAGTTGTGCCTCTGTGATGCAGCTTTTTCATCCCTTCATCTCCCGTTGCAACGCAAGGACATGTTTGCTAGTAAGTACATAACACTGATGGCGCGCTCTGATGCTTGAAGACGTACGTCTAAAGCTTCTGCCCTGCTGCTCATCTTTGGAAATACTACAGGAAGTTTTGCTGTTACCGAGTACAGAAAAGATGCGTACAATAGCGCTGTTGTGGAGCTCGTGGTCTGAGCGAAATCGAGGTAACCATGGGGAGTATAGACTGACGATAGACCAATTTCAGTTCACAGTACGAAGACATGTAAATGAATGGAACCAGTTTTTGTCCAAAGAGAAGAAAACTAATATTTGCCAAACTAGTACGTGGACACCACCTGATGAAGCAACCGTGAAAATAAAATTCCGAGAACATACCAACAATGGTGGCTGGGGAGTCATTTGTAGAGACGGTGATTCGGATATTTGTTTCGCTGCTGCTGGATCTTTGACGAATGTTTCAAATGCTTTTCAAGCTGAAGCTATGGCCCTCTCAAATGCTATTGATATCGCTGATAATCTTGGTGTCGGCAAGGTTGCTTTTGAGACCGATTGCATTAATCTGAAGAACGCAATGTCATCGTCAGAATATGATCTAGGGCCGATGGGTATTCTCCTCTGTGATATGAAATACCGACTTCGTACGTGTTTTACTGAAGCATGTGTGTTGTACGCCCCGAGGGGATATAACAAGCCTGCTCATGAGTTAGCAGGTTTGGGTGTAGGAATAGCTCCTGATGACCATTGTATTTTGGATAATGAGCTACCCTAGTTCTGTTACCCGTTTGGTGACCGGCGATCGGGCCGTGTCTTAATGGAATACGAGTGTTCCATGTCAAAAAAAAATATAACACTGACGGTATGATTGCTCCGAACGTATTTCGTGTCGGAAGGTTTCACTAGTAGAAAACGGGGCTAATATCCTGGGGCATTAGTCCCGGTTGCAATATGAACCGGGACTGATGCCCTGGGCCCCACTGCTTTTTCGGCCGCAGGACCCCAGAAACCATTAGTCCCGGTTCGTTTTTAACCTTTAGTCCCGGTTCGTATTACGAACCGGGACTAAAGTTCCTGCGATAGAATCCGACCGTTGTCAGTGACATTAGTCCCGGCTGATAACACCAACCGGGACTAAAGACCGGACCTTTAGTCCCGGTTGGTAATACCAACCGGGACTAATGACTTCCCTATATAAAACAGTCCCTTCTTCCTCCCCGAGCCAGCCACTCCCCCTCTCCACTCTCAAGTGTTCTTCATACAACAAACCTACCTCGAGTTCATCCTCTTTGACCACCATTTTCTATCACAAATTGATGTCCCCACTTGAATCTAAGTGGACTAAAAGGTGAGAAACTTTGTGCTTTTGTGTTTCATTGGTAATTTAGCTCATTTAATGCTCTAAAAGTAGAGAGATTTGTGATTTTTTTATGGGAGCAATTATTTAGATGTTCATTTGATTATGTGTACAAGTAGGTGAAGATAGAGGTAAAAATAAAGGTAGAGGTAGAGATAAAGATATAGATAGAATTAAAAATAAAAATAGAAGTAGACATAGCTAACATAGAAATAGAAATAGAGATAGAGATAGAAATAGAAAAATAGAAATAACGATAGAAATAGAGATAGATGCCGTAGGGCGGAGCTTCCGAAGATGCCGTAGGGCGTGAGCACCAACGACATCTTCGAGAAGCTCTGCCAGGGTTGGGAAATCTCCCGTGGCAGAGCTTCCGAAGATGCCGTAGGGCGTGAGCACCAAAGACATCTTCGAGAAGCTCTGCCACGGGAGATTTCCCAACCCTTTCCTTCATCCATGGGGATGAAACTCTCCCTGCCTTCGAGCTATGCTTGCCGTGGCGTATCGATGCTCCTTTTATAGGCACGGCGCCGCTTCTACTTGTGTCTTGTTCCTCCGACAGGGGCGTCGTGCGCTACATGCTTTATCTCATCGAGCAGTGCATCAACCCATGCATACTTATCCTGCCAAGGGCTTTAGTCTCGGTTGCACCCACCAGCCGGGACTAAAGGTTACCCACATGTCCTTATCCCACCGACGGTTTTGTTAGATGACACAAAAACCACCTTTAGTCCCGGTTGTACCCACCAGCCGGGACTAAAGTTTTGTTAACTTATTCTTACTTATCAAACTAAAATTAGAGATAGAAATAGAAATTATATATTTGATTTGCGTTTGATATGTACTTATATAATGCAGATGAGCCGAGCATGGATGTACGCCGATCGACGCTCTGGAGATTTCATTAAAGGCGTGCATTCTTTTCTCAAGGTGGCTGAGGAAACCAAGCGGAATGGTTTTATGTGTTGTCCATGCGGTGGTTGTCGAAATGAGAAGGATTACCCCTCCACAAAGACCCTTCACATCCACCTGTTCCGGTTCGGTTTCATGTCCGGCTATAATTGTTGGACCAAGCATGGGGAGAGAGGGGTTATGATGGAAGACAACGATGAAGAAGAGAATGATGACAACTATCCTGAGTTCCCTGAAACCACCGATACCGCAATGGAAGATAATGAAGAAGAAGAAGGTGAAGAACGGGCATCAGATATGCCCGCTGATGATCTTGGTCAGGTCATTGTTGATGCACAGATTGACTGTGAAAGTGAAAAGGAGAGGGAGAAGTTGGAACGCATGTTAGATGATCACAAAAAGGATTTGTACCCAAATTGCGAAGACGGCCAGAAAAAGCTAGGAAGCACGCTGGAATTGCTGCAATGGAAAGCAGAGAGTGGTTTATCTGACAAGGGATTTGAAAAGTTGCTGAAAATTATGAAGAAGATGCTTCCAAAGGATAACGAATTGCCCGCCAGTACGTATGAAGCAAAGAAGATTGTCTGCCCTCTAGGATTGGAGGTGCAGAAGATACATGCATGCATTAATGACTGTATTCTCTACCGCGGTGAGTATGAGAATTTGAATGCATGCCTGGTGTGCAGTGCATTTCGGTATAAGATCAGGCGAGATGACCCTGGTGATATTGAGGGCGAGCGCCCCAGGAAGAGGGTTCCTGCCAAGGTGATGTGGTATGCACCTATAATACCACGGTTGAAACGTTTGTTCAGAAACAAAGAGCATGCCAAGTTGTTGAGGTGGCACAAAGAAGACCGTAAGAGTGACGAGATGTTGAGACACCCCGCTGATGGGTCGCAGTGGAGAAAAATCGACAGAGATTTCCCGGAGTTTACAGAAGACGCACGCAACCTGAGGTTTGGTCTAAGTACAGATGGCATGAATCCTTTTGGGGAGCAGAGCTGCAGTCATAGCACCTGGCCCGTGACTCTATGTATATATAACCTTCCTCCTTGGTTGTGCATGAAGCGAAAGTTTATTATGATGCCAGTGCTTATCCAAGGCCCGAAGCAACCCGGTAATGACATTGATGTGTATCTAAGGCCATTAGTTGATGAACTTTTACAGCTGTGGCAGACTGAAGGTGTTCGTGTGTGGGATGAGTACAAACAAGAGGAATTTGATCTACGAGCGTTGCTGTTCGTGACCATCAATGATTGGCCTGCTCTTAGTAACCTTTCAGGACAGACAAACAAGGGATACAATGCATGCACTCACTGTTTAGGTGAGATCGATAGTATATATTTGGATAAAAGTAAGAAGGTGGTGTATCTCGGGCATCGTCGATTTCTTTCGCCCAAACATCAATTGAAGAAAAAAGGCAAGCATTTCAAGGGCGAGGCAGAAGTCCGGGGCAAGCCTAAACGCCATACTGGTGATGATATATTTGATATGGTCAAAGATTTAGAAGTAATCTTTGGAAAGGGTCCTGGCAGTCTGTCTGTTCCGAATGACGCTAGCGGACATGCACCCATGTGGAAGAAGAAATCTATATTTTGGGAGCTTGAGTATTGGAAATTCCTAGAGGTCCGCTCTGCAATCGACGTGATGCACGTGATGAAGAATGTTTGCGTGAACCTACTAGGATTCTTGGGCTTGTATGGGAAGACAAAAGATACACCAGAAGCACGGGAGGACCAGCACCGTATGAAAAGAAGAGACGGCATGCATCCGGAGGATTCTAAGGGTCCTGCGAGCTACGCTCTTACCAAAGAAGAGAAGGAAATCTTTTTTGAATGCCTGAGCAGTATCAAGGTCCCATCTGGATTCTCGTCAAATATAAAGGGAATAATAAATATGGCTGAGAAAAAATTCCAAAACCTAAAGTCTCATGACTGCCACGTGCTTATGACGCAATTGCTTCCGGTTGCACTGAGGGGGATTCTACCGGAAAATGTTCGAGTACCGATTGTGAAGCTATGTGCATTCCTCAATGCAATTTCGCAGAAGGTAATCAATCCAGAAGATCTACAACGGTTACAGAATGATGTGGCCCAATGTCTTGTCAGCTTCGAGTTGGTGTTCCCACCGTCCTTCTTCAATATTATGATGCATCTCTTAGTTCACCTAGTCGAAGAGATTACCATTCTCGGTCCAGTATTTCTGCACAATATGTTCCCCTTTGAGAGGTTTATGGGAGTCTTAAAGAAATACGTGCATAACCGTGCTAGGCCAGAAGGAAGCATCTCCAAGGGCTATCTAACAGAGGAGGTCATTGAGTTTTGTGTTGACTTTGTTCCTGACCTGAACCCGATTGGTCTTCCTCAATCGCGGCATGAGGGGAGACTAAGTGGAAAAGGCACGCTAGGAATGAAATCAGCATACTGTATGGACGGACATTCTTTGAGTGAAGCACACTACACAGTTTTACGAAATTCCACGTTGGTGGAGCCGTATATGGAGCGACACAAGAATATTGTACGCTCGGAAAACCCTGGGCAGTCAAACTCCTGGATTACAAAGTTGCACATGGCGACTTTTGGTGGTTGGTTGCAAACACTTCTCATAAATGACGCCACTGTTGGATATGAGCTGTCCATGTTGGCCAAGAAACCATCTTCAACTATATTGACTTTCCAGGGTTACGAGATAAATGGGAATACATTTTACACGGTCGCCCAAGATAAAAAGAGCACCAATCAAAACAGTGGTGTCCGCTTTGATGCATTACACGATAATGGGACAAAGGACACATATTATGGTTACATAGAGGAGATATGGGAACTTGACTATGGACCGTCTTTTAAGGTCCCTTTGTTTCGGTGCAAATGGGTCAAGCTGACAGGAGGCGGGGTAGTTGTAGACCAAAAGTACGGCATGACAACAGTGGATCTCAACAATCTTGCGTACATGGACGAACCATTCGTCCTAGCCAACGATGTCGCTCAGGTTTTCTATGTGAAGGACATGTCTACAAAACCGAGAAAGAGAAAAGATAAGAAAACGAATACATCACACGATGAGCCAAAGCGACACATTGTTCTCTCAGGGAAAAGAATCATCGTGGGAGTGGAGGACAAGACAGATATGTCAGAAGATTATAACAAGTTTGATGAAATTCCGCCCTTCAGAGTGAACACTGACCCAACCCTCCTCTTAAACAAAGAAGATACTCCATGGTTACGGTGCAGAAGGAAACCCCAACACTAGATGGGGATGTTGGTGATGTGTAATAATGTATTAAACCTTTGATGTAAATGTATGATTTTGGGTTAGTTATTCAAATTCGAACACTTTTTATATTCCAAGTAATTGAAAATAGTTTTGAATTAGTTATTCAATTTCAAACACTTTTCATATTCAAAGTTTCCTCAAATATCTCTGTGATGCGGCAACGGGGAGCCGATAGCTGCTGTGGCGGCGGTGGCGGCGTGCAGTAGTACACCGTCACTGGCGGCGGCACCAGCAGGGGGTGCTCATACGCTGTCTGCAGTGGGAACGAAGGAATCCCCACCATGCAAACTCCAATGGGGCTGCAGCCGCCGCCGCAAGCTACAGGCCACCCGTAAGCTGGGGGTGGGGGGAGCGGATGTGGAAGCTGCTATGGGCACAAGAACTGCGAGGCGAAGAAATCAGGAATGGACATAGCGGCGGCAGGGGTTGAGGCGGAAGACGGCGGCCATTGCTTTCTTTTGGGCTTGCGGGGAGGCGCTGCAAGGAAGAAGCACCACGGTGTGTGTATAAATGGCAAAATAGTTAATTGTTTGAATAGTTAGAATAATTAATTTTGAAAATAGAAAATAGTTTTGAATTAGTTATTCAATTTCAAACACTTTTCATATTCAAAGTTTTATCAAATTATAAAATATGCAAAAAGAATTTTAATCAATATTGTTTTAATTGAAAATGGCAACATAGTTAATTGTTTGAATAGTTAGAATAATTAATTTTGAAAATAGAAAATAGTTTTGAATTAGTTATTCAATTTCAAACACTTTTCATATTCAAAGTTTTATCAAATTATAAAATATGCAAAAAGAATTTTAATCAATATTGTTTTATTTGAAAATGGCAAAATAGTTAATTGTTTGAATAGTTAGAATAATTAATTTTGAAAATAGAAAATAGTTTTGAATTAGTTGTTCAATTTCAAACACTTTTCATATTCAAAGTTTTATCAAATTATAAAATATGCAAAAAGAATTTTAATCAATATTGTTTTAATTGAAAATGGCAACATAGTTAATTGTTTGAATAGTTAGAATAATTAATTTTGAAAATAGAAAATAGTTTTGAATTAGTTATTCAATTTCAAACACTTTTCATATTCAAAGTTTTATCAAATTCTAAAATATGCAGAAGTTATTCAAATTGAAATTCAAAATTCATATTTTCAAATGAAATCTGAAAAAATCTACCATTGGCGCGCATTTATTAGGCCTTTAGTCCCGGTTCGTTTAACCAACCGGGACTAAAGGTCTGGATCTGGGCGCACGAACCGCCGAAGGTCTTTAGTCCCGGTTGGAGGCACCAACCGGGACTAAAGACTCTTTAGTCCCGGTTGGTACCTCCAACCGGGACTAAAGACCCCTCTTTAGTCCCGGTTGGAGCCACCAACCGGGACTAAAGGGGGGGGTATATATAGCGCCGCCGCCCCCTTCTTCTTCCCCACTGGATCAACACTTCTCGCGCGGAGGACAGACATCATCGATCGTTGCGGTCATTGAAAATCTCGAGCCGCCGCCGCCGCCGCGCCGCCGCGCCGCCCTAGCGCCCGCCGTCGGGTTGTCCGCCGCCGTCCAGAGCGCCCGCCGCCCGGAGCGCCCGCCGAAGTGTTGCCGCCCGCAGCCGCCGCCGACCTCGCCCGCAGCCGCCGACCTCGCCCGCAACCGCCGACCTCGCCATTGCCGCGCCGGCCGGCCGGCAGTAGTACTGCTAGGGTTAGTTTTTTTGTAAGTTTTTTATTTGAATATGTTAGATTTTATTTATGTTAGATTTTATTTATGTTAGATATATAGAGTTAGAAAGTGAATAGATCAAAATGTTGTTGATCTATATGTTATGGATTTCAGTTATGGATTTCGGCGCCGGAAGAGAAGGTGAAGAAGAGATACTGAATATTATAGGAGAGGGTAGCACCCGTGCACAAGGAGAGGGTACCACCCGTGCAGAAGGAGACGGCTCAGAATTTTTGAACGAGTCGGGTGACAGAATGGAGGAGGAGCAGCCGCATGAATCGGAAAATGATGATTGCGAGGACGGCTCACAAGGGACTGGACGTGACTTAATAAAACGGTCCAGCGAGGTATATATATATATATATGAAGACTAGCTCTATTCATGAATCAGTAGATGACGATGCATTATGTGGTATCTATATTAACGAGTGTTTTCTTATTTTAGACCTCTGATTCTTCTAGAAAGAAGCGAGGCCCGGCCAAACGGCTAGCATCGAATCAGCATTACACGATTGGGCGTCTCTCAAGTGAAGGCGAACCGTTGGAACCCAAGAGTGTCGCAAGTGCGTTCACTACTCAATGTGGATGTCTTGTCATGGACATGGTGCCGATAAGCATTCAGTATTGGTATAAGCCCAAGGCGGCAAAGGGAGAGCCAGCACAGCCAGAGCCAGAAGAGGGTGCAACAGTCAATTATGTCACCAAGGTCTTGAAAGACAGACTTTGGGATTCCCTCATTCCACATTTCAATCTGCCGGTCACCGAGTCCCTGGAAGAAGCAGAGAAACAGAAGGAGAAAGTCAGGGAGTGGGCTCTCAAGAAGATGGCTGCACAGTTCAATAACCACAGCAAGAGGTTATGGAACGCCTATGTCAACGCCGATCGACAAGCTCCAGAATTTACTGGCCCCAATGAGTTCCTGCGGGATCACTGGGACGCATTTCTGGAGTACAAGGAGTCAGAGCTGGGTAAGCTAAGGAGTCAGAAAAATCAGGCAAATGCTGCAAAAAAGAAATATCACCATAAGTTGGGTCCAGGTGGCTACAAAAGGGCCGAGCCTAAGTGGGATATGCAAGAGGCCGCCCTACGAGAAAAGGGCATCGAACCAGAAACAGAACAATGGCCCAGAAGGTCAAGAAATTGGGCACTTGCCCATGGAGCTGTCTATGATGAGAGAACAGGGAAATTAGTTGAAGAGAAGAAACAAATTGCTGAACCCCTGGGAGCACTTGTCAAGACAATCGCCGAGGTTCAAGAGGGGACGTTCAAGCCGGACAGAGAGAACGACGAGCTGACAAAGGCCCTCGGGAACAAAGAACACACAGGACGAACACGGGGTCTGGGTTCTGCTATTCCGTGGAGGTCTGGGTTCGCCGAAGAGAGCCAGACTTATAGAAGCCGAGAGAGAGCGAAGAAGCGGAAGGCGCAGGAGGAGGCCTCACGGATAGAGAGCATAGAAAGGCAACAGGCTGAGCTGAGAGAGTTGTATTTACTGCAGCAGAACGCACTGGAGGAATTAAAGTCGCAAGGGGCAACTCAGCATCAGCAACACCTAGAACATGCATCAGGCGACCGATCTCAGCGGAGAAGCAGCGTGGCTTCCACGGAGGTACCGATGGTTCACTACCCCGTGGATGATGTCACCAAGAAGATAGACTGTGAGCTGCATTATCCCATGAAGAACATATCGATGAAGGTGGCGGTTGGCTATGTGTTGCCATCTGGACCTCGACAAACCTGGCATGGCCGTGAGATTCGACCTAGCTATGCTAAGGTCGGGGTGGATGCAATTGAAAGGGGGTATGAGTCCCTCCTTCTTGACGTCGCTGGACCTGAAGAGGAGAAAAAACTGGGAGAAGTATTGGGTGGTATAATTCTTTGGGATAAGAAACACATCGTGTTTCCAGGCTCGACGCCAAGGCGGCCACCCTCTCCTCCGAGTCCTCGCAATTCACCACCTCCCGACGACGACAGGGACGACTACCACCATACCCCGAGTCCACATCGATCTCCACCTCAATGTCAGCCGCCTCCGCCACCTCCGCCGCCTCAGCCCACTCGTAAGTCCCAGAGTTGTGGCAAGTCCGCTGCTATGTCCACTAGCAATGTCTCTCCGAAGAAACGGGCCAAGATAGCTAAGGCGGTGCCGCCTCCTCCTATCGAGAAGACTGCTGAAGAAATTGAGGCGGAGGACAGAGCCAAAGTGAAAAGGAAGCTCGCAGCCCTACGCCCGACCCCTACACCGAAGCAGGTATATACTCTGGAACAGAAGGAGTGGGCCTTTGATATGCTTACCCAACCTTCGCAATATGAATTGCGTAAGCCAGATGACTACAAGCGTTGTTTGGATAAGCAGGTAGATGCAAAAAAGAAGCTAATAAGACAAGCGCAACTGCAAGAGGGAAAAGAGACGTTGCCCAGCTTGGAGCACAGACCAAAAAATCGATCTCCCCGCTAAAGGTCTTTGCTAGTGATGCTGGTGGGAGTGTTGCTCAACCCAATCCCGCCGACTTTGCTAAAGAAGCTGGTTTGACTCTTTCTCAATTGCTACATGAAGATATCACCCCAAAGGCGCCTATAGCACGGCAATATGAAAAGGGGAAGAGTCTGGTCCCACCTGAGATTGAAATGAATCTACCAACACAAATGCGAAAATTGCATAAGTGGTACCTGCAAGCCGCAAAGGGCACGCAAGATTTTCTCCTTTTGAAAATCACAAAGGACCATTTCTTAGGTGAAGACTTGGTGCATATTGAGTTTGATGAATTCTTTCAGCTATTCAATCAAGACGCGCTCGACAAATCTCTCGTCAGTGCCTATGTTCTGTAAGTGATTCATTATTTCTATAAGTCTCTAGCTCAACTCGTTCTTTGCATGTAATTTTCCTCACTACGCTGTTTATTATGCAGAATGAAGAGTATGGAATGTAAGAAAAGGAATGACCTCCAACTTGGATTCATTGATCCAAATCGAGTTAACGGAGCGATGGTACAGAGGAATTGCAAGGAGACAGAGGATAACTTGCTAGAGTTCCTACTTACGCAGGAATACTGAGCTAGAATACTCTTTCCGTACAACATCAGGTGAGTGTTACTATCTTATACACAATTACTTTTCCTTACTCGATGTTATAAGTGTAATTGATGAGTTTATTAACTTACATAATTAAACTTGCACGCAGTTACCACTGGATTTTGCTAAAGATTGAACCTGACTATGGAAGGGTTCAAATCTTTGACTCGATGAATAAACCACTTAATGAATACGAAAGCATCCTTCATGTGATGGATAGGTAATTTCAATCATTACGACATTATATCGGTCTCTTTCGTTCATCTATAACTCATCTATTCATTTTGTTTGCTCGGCAGTGTTTGGAAACGGTTTATACGCACAGTTAAAGGTGAATGGAAAAATGAGCTGATTTACCGTGAGATCGAGGTAAGTCGTACGAGCTAGGTCCACACATCCCTTTAATTCTACTTTCAAATACCATTAAGTATATCAATCTTGATATGTCACTGACTAAAATCTATTCTCGTAAAGTGTGCGAGGCAGCCTTCGGGGACTAATCTATGTGCATACTATACTTGCGAGAACCTTCGTGCGCAGGTCACTGAAGGAATTGATTTTCAAACAGTAAGTAAACAATATACTGACAGATTCATTTTATTGGCATCAATTTTGTTATGATGATTCATATTCATATTGTTCTTCTTCTTCATAGTTCGAAGCAAAGCGGAATCGGCTCTCACCGACTGAACGCGTAGTAGGAATTCAAGAGGAATTAGCCGGATTTCTGCTTGAACATGTCATTAACCCAAAGGGTGAATTTCATGCCGGTTTCGATTAGACAATGTTTATAATTAAACACAAGTCGTGATCTTATGTGTGTGAACAAGTTGTATATATACTTGTATGCATGTATATGCTCGGTGAACCAAATATATTATATATATGTATCGTTTTATATATTATGTTGTAATGCTGTATGAATAAGTATATAAGAAAACTTGTTTGAAATGAATCAAACAATTGAGTGGAGCAAAATACAAATATACCCTAAACCCTAAACCCCTAAATAACAATTGAAATCTAGAAAAATAAAGAAGCAGCAGAGGCTGCCACGTGTGGACACTTTAGTCCCGGTTCGGACTAAAGTCCTACGCCCACGAGCACCCAGCCCTTGCCACGTGGTCTATCTTTAGTCCCGGTTCGTATAGCAACCGGGACTAAAGATTGGGCTCCAGTCCCGGTTGATTAGTCCCGGTTGCGCAACCGGGACTGAAGCCCCAAACGAACCGGGACTGAAGCCCTGTTTTCCACTAGTGTTTGTACTTCTCCTGCATTACAACAAGACATACGGTACTTGTTTTTCAATCTTAAAGCACGGCAAAACTCAGAGCATGCATTATACAAGAAGTAAAATCCTTGGAACAAACGAAATTACTTCATATATAGAAAATTTCAGTACATAAACAGCGAGAATACTGATATATACATTTGCATGCATTAGAAGAAGCTAGGATCGATGAGGTTAAACAAAGTTAATTGAGATAACCTTGTGCATCTAACTGCCACTCTTTTTCTAGACTACAAATGTCACATATATTTCTCCAAACACTACGGCGAACGGACCAAAAGAAGCCTACTACAAAGGGGAAAGGACTCGAGACGACAGCGACAACGCAGGGCGGGAAGACGCGATTGACCCTTAAGCTGTAATAGATGTACATCGGGTAGACGACAGCGCTGATCGCGGTGAGGACGAGACATAACACGGCTGTGATCTGGCGGTTGGCCTCCTCATCTGGCTCGGCCGTGGCGACGAGGTCGTCGTGGCGACCGTTATCGACGCCGGCCATTATCCTATCGCCCTGCTGCTTTGCTTACGATCGAGAACTTCTCTCCTCTCTTTTGGCCTCTCTCTGTTTAATTGTGCACCTTAATTACGGCCTGGGAATTAAAACAGCGGTGGAAGTAGTACCAGCGATCCAAGCGGGGCCTTATTGTTCTACTAAGGACATCTACAATGCTAGGTGCTTAGAGGAGGTGTTTAGGTAAATAAATCGATTTTTAGTTAAGCACTAGTGTCTATATAGACTAGACAGATGTCTAACTAAACACCTCTACTATACAAATAAGCACCAATGCTTAACAAAACGCTTAGTTTATTTTTGTAAGCACCCTCTCTAAGCACTTTTATTGTACATGGCCTAAGAAGATTTCTAACTAGCTACGACAAGGAAAAGACTAGGGCGCGTTTTGGATTTCTGGGCTCCCTCATTTTCTTGGCCCGCACGCGCGTTTCCACGGGGCCAGCCTCTGGGGGCGCAACGCGAGGCTTCGCCTGCACGCCTAGGGAAGGAGCACGAGACGCCGCGTCATTTCGTGGCACACGCCATTACTTCCCGTCACCGTCCAACCTCTCCTATCTCTCCCTCCTCTCACTCTTCCTCTCACTCTCCTTTCCCAAACCGCCGGACGATTTCTCTTCCACCGCCGACAACTACATTGACGAAGGAGGCCCTGCTGCCTCGCCGCTTCCTCGCATTGTCGTCGCGGAGGCCGTGCCTCGCATCGAAGGGGAGCAAGTATCTGGCCGCACATCAACCGCCGCCTACAAAATGTCGGTAAGCACCCTCAATCCCCATCTTGTACATTCAGTATCCCTTCATGATGTTCGTAGGCGCGCGCTAGATGACATGCATAGCCGATCTGCTAGGTTTAGGGTTGAGTAATGTAGTGCCAGGGTTTTCCCCCCCTTTCGTGGCGCTGATGATGTGTGCAGCTGCTAGGGTTAGGGTTCGATCTGTTAGATGCCGATGATGCTGATGATAAACAACCTTTGTTAGATCTGTTTCCATAGCATATCATGTCGATGATAAACGTGCGCAGATCATAGTGAGGTAGCCAGCATTTAACATGTGCTCTGCTCACCAAAGTATGGTGTGCTTAGCCACATGTTAAATGTTCGATTATCTCAGTAATCTGACCAGACGTTTGCCACAGTTCGTTCTATTCAATCTTGTGTGTAGAGCAAAAATCAGTCCTTGTTCAACACACATGGTTGAATAGCATCAATTGTGGCGTCTACCACGCATACACTGTCTGAGGCAAGCTGTTTTGATGTGCTTTTTTGCTCTATATCTGCCAGATTTGCATCCTTTTGCTCGATCCGGCGCTGATACGTGCTTTTATAGATGAGCTCGTTGATGGGTTCATCAATGAGCGCAAGCGACCAATTTATACTCCACGGCTCCTTCTCCTCGGACAACTCTGACGTGGACATGCTCCTCAATGACGACATCGAGCACACGATGGTCATCGCCGCCGTGAAGAATCTTTAAGACCGGTTGCGAATGGAGATGCAGCGCGGATCGATCGTCGACCATATTTGCATCCCACGGAACCGCGCCCTCCCCATTTTGTGGTAAAATCCATGATTCTCCAGTTGTGCTTGAGGCCGTAGCATCCCATGACTTGTGGATTTTACAATGTTCTTTTAGATTGTCGGGATCACTCAAGGATATTAATGCCTTGCATAGATCCCCTCTATTTGCTAGACATGCTAGTAGGGACGCTCCGGTTTGGAAGTGCAAAGTCAATGGGCATGACTGCACAATGGGCTACTATCTCGTCGACGGAATCTAACACAAAATGGTCCGCTGACCGCCATGATTTTGATCAGTTTCTTGGTTGATGGAAAAAAATAGTTTCAACGATTCTATACTACCATAGATTTGGGGGAAATGTAGTAGATGGTCGCCCGATGTGTGGCCGAGGACGTTTCTTGATGGCGCGTCTGATTTTGACTCTAATCAAGCTTGTGGGGGTCGTGATGCTAGTGTCGCTAGCGGACCATTCTTTTGATTGCGTCCGCTGTTTTCACCTAGTTGACGTGACTCGATTATGTCTCGCGGTCACAGATCCTTAGTGTTATAGCCTCTCTGATGGATTATCTATTTCTCGTGATTTCTAAATACTTGACTTTTATTTTAAAACCTGCAAATTAAATTTTACCTTGTTAACATTGAGGACAGTACAAGTCCCCGATGTCAACCTTCAAACTTATAACGTGCAATGAATTTGGTTAGAATAGGTCCGGTGTATTAGAAGTCTAGAACAGGACATATCACGCTTATTTTTCAATCTCCGTTAAAACAACTAGTGAAAGCTGATGAAGAACGGAGCATATGCATATGTAGAACAAGTAAATCCTCATATATTCTTGAAACATACTCCATAAAAATTCAGTACATAAATAACGAGGATATTTGTATATAGTTACACGCATAAGAACAAGACAATGAGATGGCATATATGCCGAATTAACTGGGGGCAACCTTATGGATCGATCTGCAATTCTTTCTCTGCATTACAGATCTCACATAGGCTTTTCCAAAAACGATGGCGGTGGAGGAAACAATGGTATCCCATGCCGAAGATTACAATCATCAGGACGAAAGCGAGGGCCAAGAGCGCCCTGTTTGTGTTCTTGATGCCGTAATAGAGGATGATCGACATTTCGACTGTGCCTATCCCACCGAGGGCGACAAAACCGACTTCCACGATCCGTTGCTGGCGACGGCTCATAGCCTCCTCATCTGGCTCCGGCTCCGTTTCGACGAGATAGTCGTCGACGTCGGCCATCTTCCGCGATCTCCTTATTTCGTGCTGCTCTCCTTACGGTCTCTTTGGCCTTTCTGTTTTCTTTAACACGACTTCACGTGGCTCCTTATATTCCGTAGGCTGGGGTGTGCTATGAACCGACTAGAAGAGACGTGGACGTTTACAATTCTTTTTTTTTTGAACAATGGACGTTTACAATTCGAACTCCTTTATCTTTCTACTATGAACGGCAATATCCAGATCCACAACTGTCCGATCGGGACAAAGTCACAAAACACACCGTTCATTTGGGTCAACACTCCCAGGCAAAAAAAGAAGGAAAAACACACACGACACGAGGGGATCTGGGCAGCAAAGTCCTCCCGGGAGAGACGCGTTCCGTTGACTCCACGTTGCTACGCGGTTCCCGGCCCTTGTTGGCGGCGGCGCGGCAAGCTCCCCTGTTCTACAGCTGGGCGGCGAACTCCAATAGAGCGGCGAGGTCTTGGTGATAGTCGATGGGCGCGGCGAGATCGCCCTCGTCGGAAGCAGCTCGACGACTTTCCATCTCTCTGGCGGACGGTCGGACACGACGGTCAGCTTGATTTTCATCAGTAGCAATGTGGCGTCTTGCTGTTGTCTTCTGATCTTAATTTAGCTCTCTTTCAATCTCAGTTGGTGGGTATGACGGATCGATGAGGCAACGCGTGCGGCCTGCTGGGAGATAAATGCCAGAGGATTGTTGCCGTATTGCTGTCAGATTCTTTTGTGCATGAGCATACAAGTTTTGTAATGGATAGTTTTGGGGTGATGGAATGTACTGCAAGTAGAGTTAGTGAATGTTAGAAGCAAGGCTGCCTGTATGATTTCTAGCCAGCCTTGGTTATGGAATTGTAGCGCGTTATCTTTGTACCATCCTACTTTGTAAGCTTCAAGTTCAGATTTACATGAATACAGATTATTCAAACGTACGTGCACCTTTTCTTTTCTCGTGCCCTGTTGTAACTGCTACCACCTCATGGTTGAGAATTAAACTTCAGTAATTTTAATGGAACATTACATTCCAGGAAATGCTGATATCAGATGCACATTACACTTTCTACTTTCTGGAAGGTCCAAGGGAAAACAGGATTGGATGGTACAGGCCTGTGAGATTCTGGGACTAGTGTTGCTAGCAGCTTTGCATGCTAAATAATGTGAGATAGTGTATGATATGATAATGAATAATAAACCCGTTTGATGAACAAATCATGATGTCTTGTTCTAGTTGAGCAAACACAGACGAAAACACAGAACCGACACACCGAGGGCTCCTGCGACCATGGCGACGAGGGTAGTTCTGCCGGCGCCGCCGGCCTGATCTCCCTCTCCCGTCTTCCTCTCCGAACTCTGCGTGCAGATCCTGCCTCCCCTCGTCATCCTCTTCCCGGCCATCCCCCTGGCTTGTATGGGCTGTGTCTGTTGTGCTCCTGGCCGCTCCCGAAGCTTCCGCCCCTCCTCCCCGTGCCCATGGCAGTGGCCTCGCCGCCTGCCGCCTTCTGACGTGTGCTGCCGGGCCTCTGCTCCCCGCTGCGTGTCCGGCCTCCCCCGGAGGCGTCGACCCTGGCTCTGCCTCCCCCCGCCGCTCGCCTGGCCCAGCAGGGGGGTTCCGCAAAGTTTTTGGCGGCATGGTCATCTCGAGCGCCGCCGTCTCGCCTTCGACGGCGTCCGCTCCTGCCTCTGGCCTGCCGCCGCTGTCCACGGCCTCGCTGCCAGCGGGGCCTCTTCATCCCGACCATAGGGGCAAACCTGCTCGCCTCTCTGCCCCCCCCCCCTTCAATAGCCGCCGCCTGGCTCACTCCCGCTGTTTCCCTTCAAGCCGACGGTCTTCTCCTCGGCAGATAGGCGGCTCCTCTGCTGCTCCCATAGCCTCCAAGATCCCGCCGACGTCTCGGCTGCGGCCCTGGGTGATGAGGAGGGATGGCAGTAGGTGGGTTCTGCCCATCGCTCGGGCCGAGCCAATTCCCCCCCTTTTTCGAAGGTGGAGGTACCATTGTAAGAACTATATCTTCCAGATTTGCATCCTTTTCCTCGATCCGGCGCTGATTCGTGCTTTTATAGATGAGATCGTTGATGGGTTCATCGATGAGCGCAAGCGACCAATTTATACTCCACTCCTTCTCCTCGGACGATTCTGACGTGAGTACATGCTCCTCAAGGACGACATCGAGCACACGATGGTCATCGTCACCGAGAGGAATCTTCAAGACCGGTTGCGAATGGAGATGCAGCGCGGATCAATCGTCCACCATCTTTGCATCCCACGGAACCGCGCCCTCCCCATTTTGTGGTAAAATCCATGATTCTCTAGTTGTGATTGAGGCCGTAGCATCCCATGACTTGTGGATTTGACAGTGTTTTTTTAGATTGTGGGGATCACTCAATGATATTAATGTCTTGCATAGATCCCCTCTATTTGCTAGACATGCTAGTGGGGATGCTCCGGCTTGGAAGTGCAAAGTCAATCGGCATGACTACACAATAGGTTACTATCTCGTCAACAGAATCTAACACAAAATGGTCCGCTGACCGCCATGATTTTGATCAGTTTCTTGGTTGATGGAAAAAAATAGTTTCAACGATTCTATACTACCATAGATTTGGGAAAATGTAGTAGATGGTCGCCCGATGTGTGGCCGAGGACGTTTCTTGATGGCGCGCCTGATTTTGACTCTAATCAAGCTTGTGGGGGTCATGATGCTAGTGTCGCTAGCGGACCATTGTTTTGGTTGCGCCAGCTGTTTTAACCTAGTTGACGTCGCTCGATATAGCCGTTTGTAGTTTGTCTCGCGGTCGCAGATCCTTAGTGTTACTATTAGCCTCTCGGATGGATTATCTATTTCTCGTGATTTCTAACTACTTGACTTTCATTTTAAAACCTGCAAATTAAATTTTACCTTGTTAACATTGAGGACAGTACAAATGGTTAGGTCCTCGATGTCAACCTTCAAACTTTTAACGTGCAATGAATTTGGTTAGAATAGGTCCGGTGCATTAGAAGTCTAGAACAAGACATATCAATCTCCGTTAAAGCAACTAGTGAAAGGTGATGAAGAACGGAGCATATGCATATGTAGAACAAGTAAATCCTCATATATTCTTGAAACATACTCCATAAAAATTCAGTACATAAATAACAAGAATATTTGTATATAGTTACACGCATAAGAACAAGACAATGAGATAGCATATGTACCGAATTAACTAGGGCAACCTTATGGATCGATCTGCAATTCTTCCTCTGCATTACAGATCTCACATAGGCTTTTCCAAAAACGATGGCGGTGGGGGAAAAAAAGGTATCCTATGACGAAATCAAAAATCACCAAGATGAAGGCGAGGGCGAAGAGCGCCATGTTTGAGTTCTTTATGCCGTAATAGAGGATGATCGAAAATTCGACTGCGGATATCGCGCCGAGGGCGAGATAAACGACGTCCAATATCCGTTGCTGGCAACGGCGCTTAGCCTCCTCATCTGGCTCCGGCTCCATGGCGACGAGGTAGTCGTTGAGACCGTTATCGATGTCGGCCATTTTCCTCGATCTCCTTAATTGCCTGCTGCTCTGCTTACGGTCGAACTTCTCTCCTCTCTTTGGCCTGTCAGTTTTCTTCTACACGACACCACCTGCCTCCTTATATATATATTCCGCAGGCTGAGTGTCCTATGAACCGACTAGAAGAGATGTGAACGGCAATATTCGGGTCCACAACCGTCCGATCGGGACAAAACACACCGTCATTTGGGTCAACACTCCCAGGCCAAAAGAAGGAAAACGAACACACACGAGGGGATCTGGGCAGCCAAGTATACTCCCGGGAGAGACTGTTCCGTTGACTCCGCCCGCCCGCGCTGGTGGAATCGCCGCCCTCAACGGAAGCACAAATGACCCTCACCGGAAGCACCCCCACCGTGGGCTGGTGGCATCGCCTCCGCTGCCGACTCTTTGGTAGCACCACCGTTGTTCCTTTGTAGCAAAACCGCTGTTCCTTGGTAGCACCTCCTCCCCTATGTGGCAGCAACGACGCCCAGCTGAGGTAGCACCACCAGCGACCGCAAGCAGCCACGTAGCACCTCCGACGACCGCATGCTGCAACGGAGCCCACCGGCGGTAGCACCTCTGCCGACCATAGGCAGCAACGGAGCGGTAGCACCTACGCCGACCGTATGCAGCAACGGCAACCGCCGCCCCACCCCAGGCAACAACGACGCCCATCGGTGGCAGCATTCGAATCACGGCTCGCAGAAGCGACAATGCCTGCTCCCAGCACCATTTGCGATAGCTTCTAGCATCGACTATGCACTATTACATATTGGGTCTTCACACACGACTGCTTTGTACTGTCGCACATGATTGAAAAAACAGTCGCGATGGAGGAGCATGCGATGAAGCCGAACAAAGCACACGGTTTCTGAAACACCGTGCGATAGCTAAACTTCCGCATACGGCATAAGTCAGGAAACGTGTGTGAACTCGATGGCTTTCGCAGACGGTGAATACTTTTAAGGGTCACAGTTAGTCAGAGATCATACACGGTTATTTGAATTTGACCGTCAGAGAAATCGCAAACAGTGATATGCAAAGGTTGCCGTGTGTGTTATTGCATACCAGCCACTACTAAGGAAAACCTCATATGTGGCATACAGAATAGGCCTAGACGTGCCGTAGTGCCGTACGCCACGAGTATGACATCACTGGTATAGAGCTACCCGTGGCGTACACGTTGTACGTCACAGCTACGATCCTACCCGTGGCGTACAGGTCTGTACGCCACGGGTAGGTCCCAGCAGTGGCGCCCGTCTATACACCACGGGTTAGTGGACTTGTACGCCATGGCTAGGATTTTTGAATTATTTATTTAAGGTAATTAATACAAATATAAAGGTATTTAGAACTGCAGTACAAATATAGTCATTTCATCATATTAAAAGTATCCATCAAAGTAGATCACATTACTACGGACGAAATCTATCACAAATGTCAAGTTTACATGTTATTACATGAATATACATAAGCTCTATCGATATATGGGTTGAATAGAATCTACAAGCTGGGGAAACCGAGATAAATCATTGTACCGTTGGACTAGGTTCGTGGTTTATGTAGTTTGGGATCAAACCATGGACAGTGCACGTATATCCTCTAATTGCACGTTCTTGTTATCATATGTACTCCCGAATCAGAGGAGTATGTTCTTCTTGAGTAAGAGGAGAGTCTCATCTCCAGTACGTTGCCACCACCGATCTCTCCCGTTGCTCTACGCACCGCCGTTTCTCTAGCGTGGGCACGCGGTGTATGCACCACATGTTCCACCTTGCCGTAGTGTTGTCACCGTAGTAGGCGGCTGTGCGCAATGCCTATTTAAGGGGTACGGTCAGCAGGCCTTGAGGGAAATCAAAAGTTTGTAGGAATTGCTTCCTTTGCCTCTCAAGGCATTTCGAGTTGGGAGAAGTTGTATTGCACAATACCAACGCACTACAATAAGACATGGCACATTTATATTTTAATCTCCACTAATAAGCTCATGGTGGAGAGCGGGAGCATGCATAAATATAAGTAATCGTCAGAACTGATGAAACATACTTTACAAAAAAAAATCAGTACATAAAGAACGAGAATGTTATTAATGTTGCATCCAGACATAAGTGATCTAGATTTATCTAAATCGCACGTATATCTGCACACTAAAACACGTCAATGAAACCTTGTGCGTCTATCTGCCATGCTTTCTCTTCATTACATACAATTTTCCAAATACGATGGCGATGGAGGACAAATGGGTATACTAGGACAAATGCTAGCGCCCCGAAGACGAAAGCGATGGCCTAGAGCGGGATGATGCCTGAGTCATCCTTTATGCCGTTATAGAGAACATCAACAATCCGACAGCGGCAATCACGCCTAAGACGAGACTCGTGACCCAGATCCGTTGGCGGCAACGGTGGTTAGCCTCCTCGTCTGGCTCCGCTATGGTGACGAGTGATTCGTGGATGCCGTTAACGATGTCACCCATTAGCGTCGATCTCCTTGGTTGACCAAGGCTTTGATTATGATCGAGCTTCTCTCGTCTTCTTAGGCCTTTCTATGTTCTGGTACACAGGCTCCACCTGGGTCCTTTTATTAGGCAGGCTGGAAGGAGACCAAATACACTTCAGAGAAGACTCTAGCTTCCCATCAAAAGAAGGACGTGGCTAGCCAGCATCCGGTGCTGGTTTGTCCATCCCAGCATTCGGGTGATGGTTTGCCTGGCCCGGCACTCGCTCTATAAATGGTAAGTACCAAATCCCAGACCGGTATCTTTTCCAGAAAAGTAGCAATAGCCCGTGTGAAAGATCATATCGAACCCCATGTGTGGTTTTGGTAATTGACGAGGGGTTAACTCGACAAATGTCCTACATGAAGAACTTAGGATCGGGGAGATAGGGCGTCGGATGAACTCGAAGGTAAACTTAGTCAAACAAGGTGGCTATGAAAGTAAACGTGGGTGTAAAACCTGGCTTGCTTTCAATCTGGCCTACACCGTCCCCTCCTGGCCCCTATATACAGGTGGCCAGGTCTCGAGGATCGGGTAGGGTCCGATATAGATTACAATATCGACATACGGTAAGAACTCGTATTTTGACTAGTATTACAATTGGGCCTAGCTTAACGGGCCTCAGGGGTACTCAACTGACGAGGTCTATTATCTATACCCTTGTCAGTAGCCCCCGAGATTCTACCAGAATTTGCAGATTCGGGTTGAATCTCTGATCTTTAAATCTTTGACTTGATCATTTCTTTGACTTCTTCATATCTTCAAATCTTCGACTTGGTCTTGCGATTTATTTTCATTATAATACCTCGCAAGGGGTTTTGATGAGCAAGCCTGGCAACTCTGACGGATCAAGAGGCCAGTTAACTGCCGGAACAGATACTTGTCACCTACTTCAAATTCAATCCCCTTGGATTTGAATTTGGGAAACCGGTCAAATCCAATCTTTTGCCGCATTTAGGACTTACAAAGAATGAATCCCAGTAGTTCTCAAGGTACCCAGTGCGTCCACCAGGATTTCCTTCGCGTCGTAGACACGAATACATACCAGCAGAGTGCATCCATGTGCGTATACCGGGCCACACAGGACGGATCCTGGGGTCTTACCTTCGTGATAAATCACGACATTCGAGTTTTAGTCACGATGACGCAACTCGAGGATCATATGTCGCAGCCTTGTTTGACTGTTTCAGAGTATAAAATATTCGAGCTACTTAAATTGATAAAAAAGGTCGCTCCCGATGGGAGTAATAGAACTTTCTGATCGTTCTTTCACCTACTTTGCTTCAATTCTCATGAATAAATATCATCGGGTGCACGCCCAGCGCTCCCGATGGGAGTAGCCCCCGAGGCTATGGCCGAAATTTTCGGGTATAGGCTCAAGAAAATAGATAAGTATATTTCCTATACTTCTTCGTGCATCAATTGTCGACTTCTTTCACTTACGCAATGCATTCCTTGTCATAAGCCCCCAAGTCGAAAACGGGGTAAACTTATACTTCTTTGACAGATATTTTTCATACTCCCTGCTTCTTTCTTCATTCATACTCCTTTTTCTCTTCTTCTTCTCTTTTTTTTATGCCTCCTTTTCCTGGATATGTTGATCTATCTGCTATCGTCTGCTCTGGGCAGCATATATGAGCTTGTGATTATATTTTGGCCCTTGTAAAGGCCCATTACACGTGCTTATAAATAAAGCACGTCTGGCGATAGGTAAAAACCCTAATCTAATATTTGGCTTTTTCGCCGCACCATCTTTCTCCTCTCAAACTCATCTAGGGTTTCTTTTCCCAACTCCGGCCTCCATGGCTGATGCAAGTGGGTCTCGCTTGAACCTTGGCGCCCCGGTGGAGAAGCGGGGCCGCGGCCGCCCTCGCGGCAGCAAGAACAAGGCTTCAATTGATGCTTTGGTGGCTTCGTCGTCCGCTCAGGTGAAGCGGCGCCCCGGCCGTCCGGCTGGGAGCAAAAACAAACCCAAGGTGCCCTTAACTGCACCTGGTCCAAGTACTCCGCTTGCTAGCGCGTCTCCTCCACCGCCCAGACTCTTCTCATTCTTCTGCATCGCCGGCCCGCAATGCCGTGAGATTCAACGCTTGCCATCGAAATTCATGAATTTCATGGATGGGCGGGAACTGCGCGAAGCAGTTCTCCGCGAACACTCTGGTGGAGGAACTCCATATGAAGTGGAGGTGTGGTACGACGGCGCCGGCGAACAGTTCTTCAAGGGCGGCTGGTCGCGATTTGCGGAGGACCATGACCTCCATCAGGGGTTCTTCATGACCTTTGATTATCATGTTGGCACGTCGAAGTTCGACGTGAGAATCTACGACTGCACCCAGTGCCAGAAGGAGTATGAAGCCGAAGCGTAGTTTCACTAGATTTCTTTGCTATGTAATCCAGCTGTCGTGCTTATTTGTAACGAACAATCGTATCCAAATTATGTGTTTTACCATGGGAATAAATCATGGTTCCGAGGTATGCATTTGATATTTTATCGGGTTCCTTTGAACCGTTTATTGTGCTGTCGAAAATATCGGGTTGCGATCAATCGTAGAGTATATCGTAGATAATTTCAAAACTTGTTAATATTATTTCGTACGACTCGAGGGTCCTAGCCCCCGAGTGTAAGTAAGATATTTACATATATTGTCGACTTGACCCAATGAACCCGACCTATGGCCTCATGTTCTGGATTCAGAGGGTCATAACTCGAAAAAAAAACTCCTTGGTCTCCTTATTTCGCCTATGCGTAGAACCGTCGTAGCTGCTCTGCATTCCACGGGTTACTCTCGTGTTGCCCCGTTTTCTTGTCTTGTAGTCGATAAGCTCCTCCTGGTATCACTTCTGTCACGATGTAAGGTCCCACCCATGGGGACTCGAGTTTTCCATGGCTATCTTGCTTGAGTCGTAGAACTAGATCTCCTACCACGAAAGATCGTGGACAAACTCGACTGCTATGGTAATTTTGCAAGTTTTGCTGATACTGAGTGGCTCTGGCGAGCGCTACGTCTCTTGCCTCATCGAGTGCGTCGACATCATCCTGCAGTGCTTCTGTGGAAGTTGCCTCATCGTATGCTACGATCCTTGGAGCCTCATGAGTTATTTCAACTGGAAGCACAGCTTCTGTGCCATGGACCAGGAAAAAGGGTGTTTTTTGAGTAGCTGCGTTGGGTGTAGTTCGTAGACTCCAGAGTACGGAGGATAGCTCATCTACCCAAGCGTGCTTGGCCTTTTCAAGGGGTGCTAACAGCCGCTTCTTTATCCCATTGCATATTAAGCCATTGGCTTTTTCGACTTGTCCGTTTGTTTTCGGATGTGCTACAGATGCAAACTTCAGTTTGATTCCCAGCCCTTCGCAATAGTCCTTGAACTCCTTCGACGTGAAGTTCGTACCATTGTCTTTGATTATGCTATGTGGTACTCCGAAGCGAAAGACTATAGATTTGATGAAATTTATTGCGGCTTTAGAATCTTGGGTTGTCACTGGGGCTGCTTCTACCCACTTGGTGAATTTGTCGACTGTCACCAGCATATAAACGTGCCCTCCTGGCCAAGACTTGTGCAATTTTCCTACCATGTCGAGACCCCACTGCGCAAAGGGCCATGATAATGGTATTGGCTGTAACTCTGCTACTGGTGCATGTGGCCGAGATGCGAACCTTTGGCATGCTTCACACTTTCGAACTATATCTTTTGCGTCTTCGATGGCTGTTAACCAATAGAATCCTGCTCGAAAGGCCTTGGCTGCAATAGCTCTGCTACTTGCGTGATGTCCACATACTCCTGCATGAATATCCTTTAAGATTTCTTGTCCTTCTTGAGGAGTGACGCATCGTTGCAGGACGCCCGATATACGTTTCTCATATAATTTTCCCTGTAACACAACGAAAGCCCTGGATCGTCGTATTATCCTTTTGGCTTCTACCGTGTCTTCGGGTAGTGTTTTGTCTATCATGTATGCCAGATAAGGCTGCATCCAAGTTTCTTCTATCATCATGACTTCTTCTGGTTCTGCTACACTTATTTTTCCAGCCCCCGAGCCTGTCAGTTGCCCCTCCGTAGTCGAGGTTTTGCTGTTCTTTATTGATTGCTCTATGATTTCCTCCCAAAAGACTCCTTGTGGTACGGGTAAGCATTGAGACCCGATGTTTGCTAAATTGTCGGCTTTCTCATTGCTGGCTCTGCTGACATGCGAAACTTTGCATCCATCGAATGTTCCTTCGAGATAGTAGTATAAGTTTCTGTATGCTATCATGTTGTCGCTGATGGCATCGCATTTGTTCATTACTTGTTGAACGACGAGGTTCGAATCTCCAAATATTTTAAGTCGAGTTGCTCCACAGGCTTTTGCCATTTTCATTCCGTGCAGCAACGCCTCGTATTCGGCTTCATTGTTAGAAGCTTGGAGAAAACTCATCCGTAACACATATTTCAGTTTGTCGCCTTGTGGTGAAATCAGGACTACGCCTGCTCCTGCGCCTTGGATTCTTTTTGAGCCATTGAAATACATCGTCCAAACACTCGATAAATCTAGAGGACCTGTACTTTGTAACTCTAGCCATTCTGCTGTAAAATCTGGCAAAATTTGTGACTTGATTGCCTTTCGCTTTTCGTACGTGATGTCCAGGGGTGATAATTCAATTCCCCATAAAGAGACACATCCTGTTGCTGAAGGATTGTTCAATATATTGGAGAGTGGTGCTTCATTGACCACTATGATTTGGTCGACCGCAAAGTATTGCCGTAGTTTCCGAGCTGTTGTGAAGACACTGTATGCAAGCTTTTGGTAGTCCGGGTACCTTTTCTTTGTTGGAAAGAGTACTTCACTGATGAAATAGACTGGCCTCTGAACGCCGTGAGCTTTCCCTTCTTCACTTCTTTCGACTACTAGTACTGTACTTACCACTTGATGTGTTGCTGCAATGTATAATAGTAGTGGTTCTTTTTCCTTTGGTGCGACCAACACCGGAGGTGTGGAGAGCACTTTTTTCAACTGCGCGAAGGCCACGTCCGCTTCTTCCGTCCACTCGAATTTATCATCTGACTTTTTCATGAGCACGTAGAAAGGTAGTGCTTTCTCTCCTAGTCGAGCCACAAATCGACTTAGCGACGCAACGCGCCCTGCGAGTTTCTGTACGTCGTGTAGCTTTGTTGGTTTCCCCATTGTTAATATTGCTTAGATCTTTTCTGGGTTTGCCTCTATTCCTCTTGCTGACACTAGGAACCCCAAAAGTTGCCCTGCTGATACACCGAAGGAGCATTTTGTCGGGTTGAGCTTGAGCTTATACTTGTTCAGGTTGTCGAAGGTTTCCGCCAGGTCGCTGATAAGAGACTCTTCCTTTCTCGTGGTGATGACCACGTCATCGATGTAAACTTGGATGTTTCGCCCTATTTGACTTCCAAGGAAGTTTTGCATCATCCTCTGATAGGTTACTCCTGCGTTTTTTAGGCCGAAAGGCATGACTTGGTAGCAGAACACGCCATAAGGTGTTATGAAAGCTGTTTTTTCCTTGTCTTCTTTCTTCAACTTGATCTGGTTGTAGCCAGAATATGCGTCCAGGAAGGAAAGCCTTTCGCACCCTGCTGTTGAGTCAATTATTTGGTCAATGCGAGGCAGGGGGAAGGGATCCTTTGGACAGTGCTTGTTGAGAGATGTGTAGTCGACACATACTCTTTGTACGTCTGTATTCTTCTTGGGGACTATAACTGGATTAGATACCCAAGTCGATGTTTTGATTTCTCGGATGAACCCTGCGTTTTCTAGCCTATGTAGCTCTGATGCTATTGCTTTCCTTTGGGTTCTACAAATCGTCGTAGTGGTTGCTTGACCGGCTTTGCTTTAGGATCCACGTTTAGTGCGTGCTCGACAAGTTCCCTGGGAACACCTGGCATATCTGAGGGACACCAGGCGAAGATTTCCCAGTGCTCATGGAGGAACTCGACGAGCGCGCTTTCCTATGCGGGGTCCAAGTTTACCGCTATGGAAGTGGTCTTGTTTGGGTCCGTCGGATGGACCTGTATTTTCTTCGAGTCTTGAGTTGCATCGAAAGCCTGATCTGGCAGAGATCGCCCGACGTCGGGTAGCACGTTATGGTTGGTTTCGCCTTTTAGCCTTGCGTACTCTGTTGTCATACCGAAGGTTTGTGCCAACCTGTTAAATTCTTTGTCACAGGTGTTGGATATTTCGAAGCTTCCTTGTACCGTGATCATTCCTTTAGGTCCTGGTATCTTGAGTGTGAGATATGCATAATGAGGTACTGCCATGAATTTTGCAAATGCTGGGCGTCCCAGGATTGCGTGATATTGTGAGGGCCAGTCCATGACTTCAAACTCCAGCTTTTCTCTGCGATAATTGCTGCTATCGCTGAAACAGACGTCGAGTTCTATTTTGCCCAAAGGATAATTTGCGGCTCCTGGTACTATTCCGTGGAAAGAACAGTCCGTTGGCTTTAGATTTTCCAATGATATGCACATTGCTCTCAACGTTCTGGCGTATATTAGGTTTATACCGCTTCCTGCGTCCATGAATACTCTTCCGACATCATATCCTCCTATCTGGGCTTTGAGCACCATTGGCGAGTGGCCTGGTCTGGGGACTTTCCTCGGATGGTCTGCTCTGCTGAACCTAACTGGTTGATCGGACCACTTTAGATACTCCGTGGTAGCTGGTGGTGATGTTATTGCTAGGTTGACATGTCTTGATATGCTCTTCCTTTCTTTCTTCGACTTTGGTACTGGTTGGATCATTGCTGATATATATACTTTTGACTCCAGCTGTTTTGCGAGTCGGTGCATTTGATATCCTTGATTTATGCTTTTTCCTCCCTGCCGTGCCCCTTGGCTTGAATCCATGGCATTTTGCAACCTTAGGAAGGTTCTGCAATCCTTTATCTGGTGGTTGGACACTCTTTTCCCGTCTAGGTAAGCATAATGGATGCGACAAGGGCCATATAACATATCTTCTGCCGAAGGACCCGAGTACCTTGGCTTCTCCTTTCTCCTGCTGTCTTTCGTAGGAAATTCAGTGTTTTCATAGCCTTCTTCGTTCCTTTCGTCATATCCTGTGGCTATCTGATTTCTCCTTCCGTGGTTGTCGCCGTTGCGGTATCTTCACCTTTGCCTGCTTGTTTTGTCGACTTCCGGTGATCGACCCCTTTTGTTATTATACGCGTCTTCTCCATCGGCGAATCTGTTGGCTGTTTCCATTAGCTCTGATACTGTTTTTGGCCTTGCTCTTCCTATCTCTTCCACTAGGTCTGTATGACGAAGGCCGCTCAAAAAAGCATCTATCGCTCTTTCATCGGAGACGTCTTCTTCTGAGTTTTTGATTACACTCCAGCGTTGTATATAAGGTCATAGTGTTTCGCCTTTCTGCTGCACGCATGACTTGATTTCTTCTAGCGATGCTGGGCGCTTATATGTTGAGCGAAAGTTTCTCGCGAATTGACTCTCTAATTCTCCCCAACTTCCAATGGAATCGTTGGGTAGGGTATTTAACCAGGACCGTGCTGCGCCGGTGAGGTGTAACTGCAAGATTTGCATGGCTGTTGCTCTTGTTCCTCCTAGTATCTGTACTGCTTGCAGGTAATTTGACAACCATAGGGTTGGCTCTTGCGATCCATCATACTTCTCTTGGTCATGCGGCAATTTAAAACCTTTGGGTACCCGCGTTTTGCGAACCCTTCGGGTAAAGCATAGCGCGCCCATCTCTTTTTCGTCGTCCTCGTAGTTTTCTTCCCTCCATGCGTAATGTGAGTTATTTACCCTTGCTTGTGCGATTATGTTCCTTGCATCCTCCTTCCTTTTTTTACGTTTCTCGTCTTCTGAGGACTCGCTAATTTCGTTTCGCAAAGATTTGCGCTTGACCTCTTATTTTTCCCTTGCACTCCGGTGAGTCGACTTTTTCTCTGAAATGTTTCCTTTTAGCTTCTCTTCTACTAACTCGAGGCTCCGTATCGCGGCTTGATGCATTTGTTCCCGTGGGTCACCAGGTTTTGGTTGCGTAGTTAGTAGCTATGCTTGTGCTGCTATCAATGCTGCCTCTGGTGTTTCTTGTACGAATTCTTCTTCCTCTTCTGGTTGGTTCGGGCTTAGGCTTCTCGTATAGATTTCTTCTACTACACGTGATGTTGTCTTTCTGCTGTGCTTCGGGTCTTTGTGTCTCTCCATGCTAGATTCTGATGAGTTGGTATATTCGCTCCAATATCCTTCACTTGGTGTGTTGTTATAATCTGGACTTCTCATAATCATATCTCTTTCCTGCCTTAGCTTTTTCCTACGCTGGTGCAGCGCGTATTGGTACCCCATTAAAACTTCTCTTCTTGAATCTGCGGGTACATCAGTCCTATGGTTGACAGCTGCCATGATCATTCTCCATTCTCCAGCCGAAACATGTACTTTCTCCTTCTCTTTCTTGCTATTGCTCCTCATTTTGTCGACTTGCATGTCGACCTCCATGTTGCCGGAGTGATTGTTTTCTTCTTCTGCTGCTTTAGTGATGATTACACATAACTGATGTACGCTCCTGGAGGCGCTGCTGCTTCTGCTGGCGGTATCCCTTGATTTGTCCATTGTTTCTTCCATAATGATCTCTTGCCCGATTTCTTCAGGTTCCTCTAATTTTCCCAGCAGGTTTTCTGTTGCTGCTAAGCTGACTAGCGAGCTTACCTCACTAGAAGAGCCTACAGATGATCCCGATGCTGTCGTCCTCTCTGCTTTGCGCGCCGATGGAATTGGTTTTGTCGGATCCGAAAGGCGGGTTGAACCCGAAGGTCCGATGTAGAAGCTTAGACTTCCGAACGTCAATTCCTTTTCTTGACTTTCGTCGACTTCTTGGTTGCTATTGGCTAAAAGCGAAAAAGCCATCGAATTCATGATTCCAACGCCCAGAGTCCCCACAGTCGGCGCTAATTGACGAGGGGTTAACTCGACAAATGTCCTAGATGAAGAACTTAGGATCGGGGAGATAGGGCATCGGATGAACTCGAAGGTAAACTCAGTCAAACAAGGTGGCTATGAAAGTAAACGTGGGTGTAAAACCTGGCTTGCTTTCAATCTGGCCTACACCGTCCCCTCCTGGCCCCTATATACAGGTGGCCAGGTCTCGAGGATCGGGTAGGGTCCGATACAGATTACAATATCGACATACGGTAAGAACTCGTATTTTGACTAGTATTACAATTGGGCCTAGCTTAACGGGACTCAGGGGTACTCAAGTGACGGGCTCTATTATCTATACCCTTGTCAGTAATTAATGACAATGCCTATGGACTAATGGTTGCATTGAGTTATATGTGTAGGACTTGTCCATAGACAATGCTTGAACCATTTGTTGGAGTCAAGGTTGTAAGAAGAAGATTATGTGTTGACCAAGGTATTATTCAAGGAGTGATCCAAAGATTGGTCTTAAGGGAGTTGAGCTTATGTCAAGTGTGTCTTGAAGAATAAGATTGAGTGAGCTCTCATGTGTATCCTCAAGACACCATCATTATGGAGAAAGAAGAATTGATTCTAGGATTGATCAAGTCAAAGCGCAAGTTCAAGATGAGCAACTAGAAGAGAACATATGCTTGAAGCTTGCCATCTATATTGTGATCATGGATATGTGAAGATATGCTTAAAGAGAGTCTCTTCCATAGTGGAGTATGGGGGAGCCATCCGCAAGACTTCACCAAGCAAGCTCAATCAAGAAAGGTGGTCCAACTTGAGAAGATCAAGATCGTCATTATCCACCTCAAGTGGAATGCTCAAGACAAAGGTATGATATTGATAGGGTTTCTTTCTTACCAGTCTCATGGTGTTAGTTGTGAGACCGGGTTATAGGATCGGTAGCCGTACTATCAAGAGGGGCTCTCGAGTGAGTAACTTAATCGTATCGTTCAGAGAGAGCTAAAACCTTTGCATACTTGGCATCATATTTCTTGGTTCATATTTGTATTCTATCCATGTGAGGCTCTAGAGCTTGTGGTTATTTCCATGACAAGCTCTATCTCATCAAAAACGGATTTCGCATGAAACTCTTATCACGTTTTTGTTGTTTGGAGGTTTTACCGGTTCATCTTTATAGCTAAGTCATACCTTTTATCATTTGGTTTCATCCTCCTTTGTTGGACTATGATGTTTCTATGGATGAAGTTGTAGAGCTCATTGTGGTGATTCCAACGAGCCCAAGATCATCGAAAACGGAGTCCGGATGCAAAAGTTATGGCAGTTTTTGTATTGATGTTCTCTTCTAGGCCGGATAATCCGGGCTGGATGGGGGACGGATTATTTGAATAATCCGGCCCTCGAATTTCTGCTAAGGACTTTTGGGCGCGGCTCCCTGTAAGGGGGGCGGATTTTTGCCCCGGGGGCCAGATAATCTGGCCTAAAAATCCTGCAACGGCCATATTTTGTGGGGGGGGGGGCTATAAAAGGCCCCCTTCTTCCTCCTTGGGCTGGTTGGTTGCTTGTCTCTCTCTCCTCCATTGTTTTGACCTTCAAGAGCTTGCAATTACTCTCTATCCCTCCCATATTTCTTGAATCTTGTTGAGGGATTTGAAAGAGAAGATCTAGATATACAAGTCCTCCAATCAATCTCTCCTCTAAGTGAGGGGAACATCTTGGGATCTAGATCTTGGAGACTTGTGTGGTTTTCCTCCATTTGTTCTTCTTCTCATATATCTCCATAGCATTAGTTGCTTTGGTGAAATTTGGGTGAGAAGGATTTGAGCACTTTGTGTGCTCTTGCCATTGCATAAGTTTCATCGGTTTGAGTTCTCCCCGGAGATTCGAGTAAGTGAAAGTTTGTGAGCTTATTACTCTTGGGTTCTTGGAACCCTAGACGGCTTTGTGGCTTTGTGGTGCCTTTGTGGCTATCCTTGGGAGCCTCCAATTAAGTTGTGGATGTGTGCCCCAAGCTTTGTGTAAAGGCCCGGTTCCGCCTTGAGGAACCCCTTAGTGGAGAGTGAGCTAGGCCTTTGTGGCGCAAGCTCACACCGAAGAATAGGGTGAGGCCTTTGTGGCGTTGGTTAGGCCTTTGTGGCGATATGTAACATCCCAAGATTTTACCAAATTTTGGGGGAATTTGTTTTGCTTTGTTTTGAATGCATTGATTGAAAATTCACAGGAATTTAAAACTTTTGAGTTTATTGAAAGCTTTATTAGAAAACCTATTTCAAACTTTCTATTAGTTCTTGAAGAACTTCATTGAGAAAAACCAAGTGACAAAATATTATTTTCCTTCTTTATTTCAAAACCTATGCAAGCTAATTAGTATAGGGAGTGTTTAATAAAAGGTTTATATCTGTTAAAGATTTCATTTTCAAAAACTAAGTTTGAAAGATAATTTCAAACATTATTTTTATCACTGATTTCTAAAAAGGATTATTTCAAACCCTAACTCAATAAATGCTTTTATGCAAACAAGCCCTCCTTGCTTTGCTCATAAAATCATACTGAAAACTTTCTATTTATTTTGAAAACTAGTTTTAGTTACTAGTTTGAAACATTGCTTTGAATATTAGAAGAATATAGGAAAAGGTTTGAATTGATTTGGATAAATTTTGCAAAAGAATTGAAACAAAACAGAAAATAGGAAAAAGGAAAAAGAAAAGAAAACAGAAAAAGGAAAAGGGCCATTGGGATCCTATTCGGCCCAGCTCCGAAAGCCAGCCCCGGCCCACTATCGCCTAACCCCAAAGGGGTATCTCTTTTCCCTCTCTCCCGACACTGACAGGTGGGGCCCACCTGTCAGGTCATCCCCTAGCTCGGGTAGGAGCCCTGGGCGTGCAAGGGAGCGCCCCTGGCCGTCGATCTCGCCTCCCCCGCGTAACCCTACCCCCTCCTGCACGCTAACCTCCCCTATAAAACCTCCTGCATCCGCCTCCCCCTCTCTTTTCATTTCTTTCTTCTCCTAGCCCCTAGATTGAATCCGAACCCCAGACCCTGTCCGCCGTCGGAAAGTTCGGCGAGGAATCGCCCGATCCCCAGACCACCTTGACCCGTCAAACTTCGCCACCGAGCTTGCCTCGACCCCCTGCATCCCCTGGTAAGATCGCCAGCCCCTCCTTTCCCTTGAATCGGACGCGTTCGTCCGCGCCCACGACCACACCGCCGCAGAGCCCCACTCCAGCCGCTCTCCTCCTTCTCTGCAGGAAGCAAACGAGGGTGGCGACCACACCCGCGTGAGCACCGCGCTGTGCCGAAGCTCGTCTGCATCCTCACCGTCTCCAGAAACCCCCGGATCACCGGCGACCTCCACCTCCAGTGCGCGACCTCACCGCCGGCGATCTACAGTGAACCCTAGGTGAGTTCTTTCTTCCTGTCTCACCTCGTCCATCCGATCGAGATCCTACGGCTCGGACAGATCCACTTAACGAAGGGGTACCGAGTAATCCGGTGCGTCTGATCAACATAAGATCCAACGGTGCCCAGATCGGATCCGCCTGAAACGGTATCTACCAATCAAACACAGACACGTGGCGGCTCCAGGTTTAACCAAAATTCAAATAGAAATTCAAACTTGTTTTCAAATCAGATTTCAGTCCAATCTTTCGAAAATCATAACTTTTGATCTGTAGGTCCAAAAATAGCAAATAATATACCATTGGAATCCTTAGAACAAGTAGAATCCCATAGTGCAATAATAAATCATAGTTTCAGTACTAAAATTGAAATCATTTTCAAATTGAGTCAAACCTCTCTGTTAGCTTGTTAAATTCATATCTTTTGAATTAAGTGTCCAAAAATTACAAATTTGTAGTCTCTGGAATTATCTTAACTTGTAGAACATCATAGGATCAAGAAAAGTCAAATTTGATATGTGCACACACTGTGTGCATTCAAATCTATCCAAATCACTATTTTGAACATAATTTGAATTCTAAAACTTATTTTAGAATGAATCCAATTGCAGTGGCTTTGTTTTACTGCAAGCTATTCAGTAGCATCACTTCCAAATTTTATGGAACCACTTCACAATTATTTAAATTCTAATAAGAGAATTTGAGTATTTCTTATATAGATTAATTCTACTTCTTTTTTAATTAATGTTTCCTTCTACTTTAGTAAATCCTATGATCATACCTAGCTATCAAATATCATTTAGACATCACCTTGATCCATATCTTATTCATCTAAGTCTATTTTGTCTAATTCATATTTATTCAAATTGCAATTGTGCTACTTGAGTAGAATATGAATTTATCCCAAACCTAAATCCTATTTTGTTAATGTGGTGTTGTTATAACCCATACCATAGTATGTGTTTATACACCATGTTGATCAATGAATCATTTGAGCTATGTTCTCAAATGTCAATCATTCATACCCAATCATATGCCTGCTTAAACTTGTTCACATGTATTGAACTATTCAACTTGCAAATGTGCTAATTGAGTACTTCAAGTATTCTTAAAACCTAGCCTAGTGCCTAAGTGTAATGTATGCTATTTAAGAGTAATTGTTGTCACATTTACTCAATATTATTGTTATTGCACTATTTGACTCTTGTGCAATTCATTTCACATGAGCTATTCTAAAACTCATTCATGCTTTAATAAAGCATAAAGACTTCCTCAATTATATTTTGCTTAATTAAATTCTCTCTAATCATTTGATCTTCTCCAAATTAAACTATCAAATCCATATCCTGAAATCCATGTTTCCTTTGCCATATCTTTCTAACATCTCAATAAATCTAATTTGCTAAACAAACACTTTTCAATTGTTTGTTTTCTTTGATTGTGTTTGTATGGATTGTTTATGTTATGCTATTTTGTTCTATAGTTGTGTGAAGAGCTACGTGGTTAGTTGAGAGAAGGGTGAAAGATCGTATTCTTCAAAAAGGCAAGTGACACACATATCTTCTACCTATTTTTTTATGCATTAGTGATTATCAGTAGTATGCATGATAGGTGAATGTTCAAATGTTTATAAAGTGCTAGATCCTAGTAGTGAGTAGCTATCCCCAAAACACCACCTGGTAGGATGCTAAATACTTGAATATTGATGCTATGCTTTGATCATATGAAAAATTGTTTTGTGAATCAAATTAACAACTTCAACTAAAATGAACTACCTGGGTGGAGTGGTTTGTGATGGAAAGTGTTGTAGGTGGGTCCTGGGGCACATGCTAGTACAGATGTGTAGCTCAGGAGGCTGCTCGGGATTGCCACTCAGGATTCAAGAGATTAATAAGGCTTCCATGATTAAAGTACTTCCAGTGCAGCCTTATGACAATATGGGCTCTGTCAAGAAAGAGTATGATTAAGGGTTCAACCAAGAGTACTGACAGCAGGTGGTATCATAATATAGGGGGTACGGTCAGACTAGTTTGGTTGAATGCTTTTTCTGAAAGGTCTTGTTTCATTTTGTGTATGGGTGCAAAATGAAGGATAAGGTGAAAGTGCACAACCCTTGCAAGGTGCTAAAATCTAATCGATTAGCCGAGTCCTCGGAATGGACAATTGAGTCTCTAGCCATGGAATGATCGGAAGAATCTCATCACCATTTCTGAATGTCTTAAAACTTACTTAGAAACTGTCAGGAGAAGCCAGGGCCATGCACTCCGAGGGGTGATGGTATCTGTACTTCAAACTTTGTTGAGTTTTCGCCCAGAACTACATACCTAGTCTAGTATGTAGTGTATGGGGGTTATCTTGACCCTTATGAATTAAAATTTTGATAAAAGGTTCTACAAAGAGATAGGATAAAACTTGCTTTATGCAAATTAGCCTTTGAGATCCACTAAGCCAAAGTTCATGTAGTTTAGTCTTTTCACAAATGCCACAAATATGTGTCATTTGCCAGTACGTTGTTGTACTGACCCCTCTGGGGCTGCATATTCAAACGTGCAGGTTTTATGGTTGAGTAAGGAACCAGGAGTAGGATCTCGAGCTTACATTCCAACATGTCTGCCTGTGGCACTTGATGAAGATGGAAGCTCATTGCTACTACGCTTTTTGCTGTGTACTCGTAAGGTTGAAGACCTATGTAACTGGATTTACGTTATAATATTGATGCTATTGCAATGATTACTTATTTTGTACTGTGGTGCTATCTACTGATCCAGGGAATGGCATAGATACACAGGAGTTCTGTCTTTCGATAAGGCAGGGCGCTACAGAATAGTATCAGAGCATAGTATTGCCTGTAGGATCGAGACCCTAGGTTTGGAATAGACTAGGAAGCCCTAGGATTCTTTCCTCTCTCTTTAAAAAGAAAATCAATTCAGTTTTCTAAATCAAATTAATCTATTTACTTTTAGTTTGAAATTTTCTTGTAAGAACTTATCCCATTCGTCTGTTTTACACTGCTCTTCTTTCTAATTTAGATGACCAGCCTCATTGAATCACTGAAGAAAGGACCAGTGATGATCATGACCCTGAAGAGTGAGACTGAATTTCCCAAAGCATTGAAGAACCTCATGTTAAGTATGGGAATGCAAGGAGAAGCTATTTACAAAGGATTTCCCGTTATGGATGAAGGTGAAGAATATTGGTGGGTGCAGCTTCATTTATACAAGAATAAAGAAGATGACCACAAGAAGATGGGACGTTGGATGTTTACCAACTCCGAGATGCATCTATCATTCCTTGACTCAGCAAGATGTGCTGCTTGGTCCGCAATAAAGGAACTTGGAGAAAGACTCAAGTGGAGACTTCACAACACTCAGCAGGACCTCAAAGAAGAAAAGGAGGATACTACTGAATTGAAGGAAACCATAAGTCAACTTCAAGGTGACATGGAACAGCTAGCATCCGAGCTTATTGCCCAAGGAGATCTTATTAAGACCAAGGATGATCAGATTGCAGGTTTAAAGAAGCAGCTGGACCAGAGTCATGGATCTGCATGAAAGATAACCAAGAAGCCTTAGTTGGACTTCCATTTAGAAATTTTAAACGACGTTGTGTAATAAACGTTATGGTCATACCAACTTGTGGATGATCGTACTTTTCGTGTGTTTTAGAACTAGTTTGCTTGATATGATGAATATTTGTTAGATATTGCTTGTAAGATAAAATTGTTTTGATCTGTTATGTTTGGGTAGGAATTTTTCTTTAGATCTCTTCCATCTAATTCTTATCTGTGCTAAGACCTAAACTTGTCCTAAACCCAAACTGAAGTATTCTCAATGACAGAACAACCACAATAACCCTCAGTTGGAGATAAGGATACAGAGTACAATAAGAGGTAGTGTTTCAAGTACAAGAGAGTAGAACATTACGCAAGAGGGTGCACAAAGGATGATACCTCAAGACTTCAGTAAGCTAGGATGGCTGAAGGATACCACGCAAACAATAAGAAGACACCCCAAGGTGTAGCTATTGTGGAAGTAATAATATTCAACCACCTCATGCAAGGAAGGTTGAAAGAGCAAACAGAGCAATGGAAAGAGCAAACAGAGCAATGGAAAGAGCAAACAGAGCAATGGAAAGGACAAATAGAGCAATGGAAAGGATTTTAATTCCTCTTAAATGGCAGGATCTACAACTTAAGGGTTGTTGTCATGAGCTTTGTCGAAAACCTCTAGCTAGGAACGATAGATTTTGTTTTCAATATTAAAAAAATGTGACTTGGAACATTGGTTTCATATCCAAGGAAAACTTTTGCTTAAAACCAGTGAGGTTGACCAAGAGTTAGAATACGAGATGCACCAAACCAAATATAAGGAAATGATTGGGTGCACCATAGATTAGCTCCCCATGACAGCAACCCATATCATTCGCTCTTGTTATGAGGAATGGTGAATCTAGAGAGACATACCTACGAGAAACGACATTGTTAAGCCATAACCCTAGGAAGATAGAATATCAAACCCCTCGTAGTAGGCAAGTGCTGCCAAAACGTAAGAATACGACAAGGATGGACCTCAAGCTTTCTGTGGAAGCATACTCGCAAATGGAAGATGTTCATCAACCAGGAAGGATACTAGAATAGAATAGTATCATGAAAGATTTCAAGAACAGAATGGTATCCACCGGAATAGAATGATATCACATTGAAGGTTACCAGAACAGAATGGTATTCCAAAGGAAGAAATCCTACTATCATGGAAGGTTACTAAAGTGAGATAGAACAGAATGGTATCATGGAAAATTGAAGAGCAGAATGGTAAGCAACCATAAGATGAAGAACCTCTAAGGATAATAACAAGGTAGTTGAGAGGATACCCTCTCAGCTTGGTTTTCTGATTGACCCAAAGAGGAGACAACTCAGCTTGGTCTTCAGATTGACCCAAAGAGTGACTCTTCAGTGTCCAAAGTAGTTCAACAGAACCGAAGAGTGACTCCTCAGTGTCTAAAGTAGTTCAACAACTACCCCGCCGGATGCAAAGCCCTACAATAGGGTAAGGTTACCGCAAGCAACCATAAGGAAGGTTGGTGCCCGGATTTGTGAATAGACACCCACCTATCGTAAATGAAGATGAAGACTAACTATGGGTTCAAAGGATGACCCAGTGTCAATGTCAAAGGATGACCCAGTGCCAAGTTAAGACCAAGGTGTTTCTGACTAAACCTAAAGATCTAGACTACCTACAAAGGTTTCTTTTAAGGGTGGTAGCCACCTAGGAAACCCAAAACCTACTTTCTTTCTAGCCTCTCCAATCTCGGGGATGAGATTTCTTTCAAGGGTGATAGTCTGTAACATCCCAAGATTTTACCAAATATTGGGGGATTTTTTTTTGCTTTGTTTTGAATGCATTGATTGAAAATTCACAGGAATTTAAAACTTTTGAGTTTATTGAAAGCTTTATTAGAAAACCTATTTCAAACTTTCTATTAGTTCTTGAAGAACTTCATTGAGAAAAACCAAGTGACAAAATATTATTTTCCTTCTTTATTTCAAAACCTATGCAAGCTAATTAGTATAGGGAGTGTTTAATAAAAGGTTTATATCTGTTAAAGATTTCATTTTCAAAAACTAAGTTTGAAAGATAATTTCAAACATTATTTGTATCACTGATTTCTAAAAAGGATTATTTCAAACCCTAACTCAATAATTGCTTTTATGCAAACAAGCCCTCCTTGCTTTGCTCATAAAATCTTACTGAAAACTTTCTATTTATTTTGAAAACTAGTTTTAGTTACTGGTTTGAAACATTGCTTTGAATATTAGAAGAATATAGGAAAAGGTTTGAATTGATTTGGATAAATTTTGCAAAAGAATTGAAACAAAACAGAAAATAGGAAAAAGGAAAAAGAAAAGAAAATAGAAAAAGGAAAAGGGCCACGGGGATCCTATTCGGCCCAGCTCCGAAAGCCAGCCCCGGCCCACTATCGCCTAACCCCAAAGGGGTATCTCTTTTCCCTCTCTCCCGACACTGACAGGTGGGGCCCACCTGTCAGGTCATCCCCTAGCTCGGGCAGGAGCCCTGGGCGTGCACGGGAGCGCCCCTGGCCGTCGATCTCGCCTCCCCCGCGTAACCCTACCCCCTCCTGCACGCTAACCTCCCCTATAAAACCTCCCGCATCCGCCTCCCCCTCTCTTTTCGTTTCTTTCTTCTCCTAGCCCCCGAATTGAATCTGAACCCGAGACCCCGTTCGCCGTCGGAAAGTTTGGCGAGGAATCGCCCGATCCCCAGACCACCTTGACCCGTCAAACTTCGCCACCGAGCTCACCTCGACCCCCTGCATCCCCTGGTAAGATCGCCAGCCCCTCCTTTCCCTTGAATCGGATGCGTTCGTCCACGCCCACGACCACACCGCCGCAGAGCCCCACTCCAGCCGCTCTCCTCCTTCTCTGCAGGAAGCAAACAGGGTGGCGACCACACCCGCGTGATCACCGGGCTGTGCCGAAGCTCGTCTGCATCCTCACCGTCTCCAGAAACCCCCAGATCGCCGGCGACCTCCACCTCCAGTGCGCGACCTCACCGCCGGCGATCTACAGTGAACCCTAGGTGAGTTCTTTCTTCCTGTCTCACCTCGTCCGTCCGATCGAGATTCTACGGCTCGGACAGATCCACTTATCGAAGGGGTACCGAGTAATCCGGTGCGTCTGATCAACATAAGATCCAACGGCGCCCAGATCGGATCCACCTGAAACGGTATCTACCAATCAAACACAGACACGTGGCGGCTCCTGGTTTAACCGAAATTCAAATAGAAATTCAAACTTGTTTTCAAATCAGATTTTAGTCCAATCTTTGGAAAATCATAACTTTTGATCTATAGGTCCAAAAATAGCAAATAATATACCATTGGAATCCTTAGAACATGTAGAATCCCATAGTGCAATAATAAATCATAGTTTCAGTACTCAAATTGAAATCATTTTCAAATTGAGTCAAACCTCTCTATTAGCTTGTTAAATTCATATCTTTTGAATTAAGTGTCCAAAAATTACAAATTTATAGTCTCTGGAATCCTCTTAACTTGTAGAACATCATAGGATCAAGAAAAGTCAAATTTGATACGTGCACACACTTTGTGCATTCAAATCTATCCAAATCACTATTTTGAACATAATTTGAATTCTAAAACTTATTTTAGAATGAATCCAATTGCAGTGGCTTTGTTTTACTGCAAGCTATTCAGTAGCATCACTTCCATATTTTATTGAACCACTTCACAATTATTTAAATTCTAATAAGAGAATTTGAGTATTTCCTATATAGATTAATTCTACTTCTTTTTCAATTAATGTTCCCTTCTACTTTAGTAAATCTTATGATCATACCTAGCTATCAAATATCATTTAGACATCACCTTGATCCATATCTTATTCATCTAAGTCTATTTTGTCTAATTCATATTTATTCAAATTGCAATTGTGCTACTTGAGTAGAATATGAATTCATCCCAAACCTAAATCCTATTTTGTTAATGTGGTGTTGTTATAACCCATACCATAGTATGTGTTTATACACCATGTTGATCAATGAATCATTTGAGCTATGTTCTCAAATGTCAATCATTCATACCCAATCCTATGCCTGCTTAAACTTGTTCACATGTATTGAACTATTCAACTTGCAAATGTGCTAATTGAGTACTTCAAGTATTCTTAAAACCTAGCCTAGTGCCTAAGTGTAATATATGCTATTTAAGAGTAATTGTTGTCATATTTACTCAATAGTATTGTTATTGCACTATTTGACTCTTGTGTAATTCATTTCACATGAGCTATTCTAAAACTCATTCATGCTTTAATAAAGCATAAAGACTTCCTCAATTATATTTTGCTTAATTAAATTCTCTCTAATCATTTGATCTTCTCCAAATTAAACTCTCAAATCCATATCCCAAAATCCATGTTTCCTTTGCCATATCTTTCTAACATCTCAATAAATCTAATTTGCCAAACAAACACTTTTCAATTGTTTGTTTTGTTTGATTGTATTTGTATGGATTGTTTATGTTATGCTATTTTGTTCTATAGCTATGTGAAGAGCTACGTGGTTAGTTGAGAGAAGAGTGAAAGATCGTATTCTTCAAAAAGGCAAGTGACACACATATCTTCTACCTATTTTTTATGCATTAGTGATTATCAGTAGTATGCATGATAGGTGAATGTTCAAATGTTTATAAAGTGCTAGATCCTAGTAGTGAGTAGCTATCCCCAAAACACCACCTGGTAGGATGCTAAATACTTGAATATTGATGCTATGCTTTGATCATATGAAAAGTTGTTTTGTGAATCAAATTAACAACTTCAACTAAAATGAACTACCTGGGTGGAGTGGTTTGTGATGGAAAGTGTTGTAGGTGGGTCCTGGGGCACATGCTAGTACAGATGTGTAGCTCAGGAGGCCGCTCGGGATTGCCACTCAGGATTCAAGAGATTAATAAGGCTTCCATGATTAAAGTACTTCCAGTGCAGCCTTATGACAATATGGGCTCTGTCAAGAAAGAGTATGATTAAGGGTTCAACCAAGAGTACTGACAGCAGGTGGTAGCATAATATAGGGGGTACGGTTAGACTAGTTTGGTTGAATGCTTTTTCTGAAAGGTCTTGTTTCATTTTGTGTATGGGCGCAAAATGAAGGATAATGTGAAAGTGCACAACCCTTGCAAGGTGTTAAAATCTAATCGATTAGCCGAGTCCTCGGAATGGACAATTGAGTCTCTAGCCATGGAATGATCGGAAGAATCTCATCACCATTTCTGAATGTCTTAAAACTTACTTAGAAACTATCAGGAGAAGCCAGGGCCATGCACTCCGAGGGGTGATGGTATCTGTACTTCAAACTTTGTTGAGTTTCGCCCAGAACTACATATCTAGTCTAGTATGTAGTGTAAGGGGGTTATCTTGACCCGTATGAATTAAAATTTTGATAAAAGGTTCTACAAAGAGATAGGATAAAACTTGCTTTATGCAAATTAGCCTTTGAGATCCACTAAGCCAAAGTTTATGTAGTTTAGTCTTTTCACAAATGCCACAAATATGTGTCATTTGCCAGTACGTTGTTGTACTGACCCCTCTGGGGCTACATATTCAAACGTGCAGGTTTTATGGTCGAGTAAGGAACCAGGAGTAGGATCTCGAGCTTACATTCCAACATGTCTGCCTGTGGCACTTGATGAAGATGGAGGCTCATTGCTACTATGCTTTTTGCTGTGTACTCGTAAGGTTGAAGACCTATGTAACTGGATTTACGTTATAATATTAATGCTATTGCAATGATTACTAATTTTGTACTGTGGTGCTATCTACTGATCTAGGAAATGGCACAGATACACAGGAGTTCTGTCTTTTGATAAGGCAGGGCGCTACATGATACCACACCCCTCCAATGAGACGTACTCCCTTTCAAGGGAGGAACTCGGGAATACATCATCGTCTCCGCATGCCTCGGTTATTCCTATACCCGAGCTCTTTACTTATGCACTTTACATTGTGATAGCCTTCGTGCTTGAAGTCATTTATATATCTTGCTATCATCTTGCTATTTATATTGCTTAGCATAAGTTGTTGGTGCACATAGGTGAGCCGAGTTTATTTAGGTTTTGTGTGCTTGACAAAATAAACGCTAGTTTAATTCCGCTTTTGTTTAAGCCATTCGTAAAATTTGATATCGCCTATTCACCCCCCCCTCTAGGCGACATCTGTGTCCTTTCAATTGGTATCAGAGCCCGATCTCTCATTTTAGGCTTCACCGCCTTGAGAGCAAAGATGTCGGCTAGGGGATTAGTGCACAATAACACTTCTATATTTGATGGCACAAATTATGATACTTGGAAAATTCACATGCTTAATTATTTTCGGGTCATGGACCCATCTATGGAGCGAATTGTAGATGCGAGTTTTTCTCCTCCAAAGGATACTCAAAATCTATCTTTAGAGGATGAGAAAAACTTGTATCTCAATGCTCAAGCTACTCATGTGATTGTTAATGCTTTGAGCGATGTAGTTACCTTCTCCATCACGCCTTTTCGGAGCGCTCATGAGATATGGACAAAGCTTTAAGAAAAAATATAGTGTGTCCAAGATTATTGAGGATGATTGTATTCCTTCCACTTCCGGCCGCAATGAACTTTCATCCACTTCACCAAAGTGTGGCAAGACACAAGGTAATTGTGACGCCCCAAATCGGCACCTTGCGAATTATAGCAATCACGCCACAATTCGCACGATGTCGCTTTGGAAACGCCCACCAAGCGAAATGTGCGCGTCTCAATATACACATTAGGCAGGTGGAATCAAGGTAGTAACATTACACAAGTTCACGATGGATCCCACAAAAAAATATAATATAACCGCAAAGACTCCACGAGTCAAGATCCAAATATACATACAAAGATCCAAATCATACATAAAGCAAAATAGTATCCGAGTACGGACAAGAATACAAATGGGCCTAAGAGGCCTGAAGATAATCGATGGCGTCCATAACCCTGCCCAGGCCAAGGCGGAAGGGTAACCTTGCTAACGTCGTCGCTTCCATTTACCTGTCTTGAAACCTGCTCCAGTGAAAATCCGAGACGAGCAACAATAAGTACAAAGTACTTAGCAAGACTTCAAGACGTATAAAGCGTAGTCAACAAGCCGCCTTTGTACGTGAGGTACGCAGACAAGCTCGAGAGACTCAAAAGGACGTCAGCTGTATGGTGGGGTTAAGCGTCAGCGAGCAAGCACTAAAGAACCTATAGATACACTCTACAACTTTCGTCTAATCAGAATAAGATAAGAGAGCGTATAAAAGAACCAACTAGAATACTACAGCAAACATAACCCAGCCGATGAATCACCTCATCGCACCACACAAAGAAGCAACATCAAAGACACTCACACGGTTGACAATTTTATAACAAATTAATATTGTAGTAGAACTATTTACTACGCCACTTTTTATCATCAATTAGGTGCAAGTTGTTCTATGATCGAGTAGAACGGCTCCAAGTCGTCCATAACCGCGGACACGGCTTTCCGAAAAGATTTACCCTGCAGGGGTGCACCAATGTACCCATACACGCTCGATCAATCTAACCTAGACAAGGGATGGATATCACGACAAGACCGTTGCTAATTCTACAAGAGAGTTTAGGGAGGCCACCCAACTAAGCTACCCGTAATGAAGTCGGTCGAGCTTCAGAGACGGACTCAGAAGTTTCCGCCGCCGGCTAAGTCTGGAGGAGGACTCTTTCGAGAGGCATGAACCAGCTTCGCATAAAAACGTCCCGCAGTCGAATAAACCTGCCACCTTTCGAGGCGACACAACCACACCCTGTCGAGGAGGGCTTAGAGACTCCGCCACCATAAAAGGTGACTCCACCCAAATCCAAATCCAAATGAAAATACGGTGTTGTGGCCCCCGGTAAACTAACTCGAGAAAAAGTAGCAAGTCAAGGGAGACCCCATGGAATCTTCCGCGAGTGGTTAGCGCGCTCAGCTTAGAACAGTTCATGCGAACTCGGGGTCCTAGGGGACACAAGTGAGCCGTCGTAAAACAGGCAAATGACTCACCGATGCCTCTGCTTAATCAAGTGTAGTTGTAACATAAATAAATCATGTTTATCTCCAACATCTAATATCCAACTTATCTCCAATTAGTATCTGTGACGCCCCAAAATCGGCACCTTGCGAATTACAGCAATCACGCCACAATTCGCACGATGTCGCTTTGGAAACGCACCACCAAGCAAAATATGCACGTCACAACATACACATTATGCGGGTGGAATCAAGGTAGCAACATTGCACAAGTTCACGATGGAACCCACAAAAGAATATATAATAACCACAACGACTCCACGAGTCAAGAATCCGAATACATACAAAGATCCAAATCATACATAAAGCAAATAGTATCCGAGTACGGACAAGAATACAAATGGGCCTAAGAGGCCTGAAGATAACGATGGCGTCCATAACCCTGCCCAGGCCAAGCCGGAAGGGTAACCTTGCTAACGTCATCGCTTCCATGTACCTGTCTTCAAACCTGCTCCGGCGAGAAATCCGAGATGAGCAGCAATAAGTACGAAGTACTTAGCAAGACTTCAAGACGTATAAAGCGTAGTCAACAAGCCGCCTTTGTACGTGAGGTACGCAGACAACTCGAGAGACTCAAAAGGACGTCAGCTGTATGGTGGGGTTAAGCGGCAGCGAGCAAGCACTAAAGAACCTATAGAGACACTCTACAACTTCCGTCTAATCAGAATAAGATAAGAGAGCGCATAGAGGAACCAACTAGAATGCTACAACAAACATAACCCAGCCAATGGATCACCTCATCGCAACCACACGAAGAAGCAATATCAAATGCACTCACACGGTTGACAATTTTATAACAATTTAATGTTGTAGTAGAACTATTTACTACGCCACTTTTATCATTCATTAGGTGCAAGTTGTTCTATGATCGAGTAGAACGGCTCCAAGTCGTCCATAACTGCGGACACGGCTTTTCGAAAAGATTTACCCTGCAGGGGTGCACCAATGTACCCATACACGCTCGATCAATCCAACCTAGACAAGGGATGGATATCACGACGAGACCGTTGCTAATTCTACAAGAGAGTTTAGGGGGGCCACCCAACTAAGCTACCCGTAACGAAGTCGGCTGAGCTTCGGAGACGGACTCAGAAGTTTGCGTTGGCGGCTCAGTCTGGAGAAAGACTCTATCGAGAGGCATCATCCAGCTTTGCATAAAAATGTCCCGCGGTCAAATAGACCTGCCACCTTTCGAGGTGGCACAACCACACCCTTTCGAGGGGTGGCTTAGAGACTCCGCCACCATCAAAGGTGACTTCACCCAAATCCAAATCCAAATATAAATACGGTGTTGTGGCCCCCGGTAAACTAACTCGAGAAAAAGTAGTAAGTCAAGGGAGATCCCATGGCATCTCCACGAGTGGTTAGTGCGCTCAGCTTAGAACAGTTCATGCGAACTCGGGGTCCTAGGGGACACAAGTGAGCCATCGTAAAATGGGCAAAATGACTCACCGATGCCTCTGCTTTAACAAGTGTAGTTGTAACATAATTAAATCATGTTTATCTCCAACATCTAATATCCAACTTATCTCCAATTCATATCCATCTCATATATCAAGTAGAGCATGTGATAAACTTCCCAACAACCCGATAAGATAAAACAACTTGAAACAACCTAAGCATGCCTACGACTCGCAAGGTCAACTCAAACAACAAATAAAAGGTAATAGGCGGGAGGTGGCGAGTATATAGTTTTGCTTTGGGGAAACGGGTGGATAGGATACGTGACTCAAACAAAGCATCGGAACACAAGGCTAGCATAAAGCAGAAAGAATAACAACAAATAGGTAATAAGTACCCCTATAGGTAGGCAAGGGGCGGGAAAGCTTGCCTGGCAAGATTGTCGAAGAACACCGAAGAACTTGTCGTTGCTCACAACACCACGAAGCGTCCTATCCGAGAAGAAGCAAAGTGCTACAACAAACAACGGATGCACACTTACTACTACGGCAAAAGAATCGGCATGATCATATGAAGCATGTATGCATGACATGGCGATTATGATGCAATGCAACTTATCCAAATTAAGCGGAATCGAATTCCGACACACACATATATAGTTCAAGTTGATTTACTACACGGCAATTTAAATATTGATTAACATGGCAAAGCAAAGGCATGGGTGAGCTACACAAATTAAATGAAGCGGGAAAATATTATAAGCATTACCCAAATACTTCATATGTTGTTTAATAGGTGATATGCAAACCATCACGTCATTATATGATGCGAGATGCTAACATGGATATGAATGTCATATTCAGATTCTTCACATTTTTCTGATAAATTTTCATATTAAATACTTTTTATTTTGAGTTATAGATTAAAAGATATGGGCATAAACAGATTTGAAGGTCATAAAAAAATAAACAGAGACACGCTGACATTTTTTAGACTGATGGCTGAAACCAATCTTGGACATGTAAAGCTAAACTGAACTGACCAAGACTGAAACTGAAACTGGCAAAAGGTGCGAACTTTTTGGGTGCAGGGGACTCGAACTTGGTTGTCTGGAAAGTGGCAAAACGAGAAGCAGCAGCGTCTTGGCTTCGGTTCTAGGATAACTATCCAAGACAAGAATAACTACAGGAACTTTGTTGAGCTGAAAAATAACATGTCACGAGCTAGCTAGCTGAACAAACATGCAAGTTGCTGGATGGATCCATCGCAAAAACTAGCTAGCTGATTCTGAAGCTGTGGATGGCTAGCTAGCTGGCTGGACTGAATTTTGGAACTGAAAACTGGAAACTGAACATAACAGGGGAACTAGCGTTTTTTTACTGAGACTGAAGAACTCAAACTGTCGACTCGGTCCGCCGGTCCTGGGAGTAACGAGAACAAACAAAGTAGAGCAGTTGTACGCGCACGAACAGGAACTTGATCGCAGCAAGCGCGCGGCTGGGCGCGGTCGATGCACGCGGTCTGACAGAGACGAGACACCGACGATGACCACAAACTGCCAGAACCGGACGCGATGATGCAGAAGGTAAACAAATCAAGAAGAGGAGTTTCACGCGGCGCTCACCCTGGTTCTACTGTCGAGTTGGAGAATTCAACGACGTCGGAGTCGATGAAGGAAGCGCGGAGACGGTGGTGACCACGCGGCGAGACGGCGAACTTGGCGCCGTTCCTGTGGTTCTGGCTGCTGGCTCCGTGAAGAGGTCGACGGAGAAGATCTCCGCGGTGTTCCTGGCACGACGGACGATGGTCCTGGCAGGGACAGCGGGGTTCCACCGGGTGACGAGCTTGCAAGCTCCCGTCCATGGCGTCGGCTTCAACCAGCTCTTTCGTGGAGGGGAAAATAGAGATTGTGGCGGCGGCGGAGAGGTGGAAAGAAGGGGCTAGGTTTTCTCCAGGATGGGATCAAGAAGGAAGAGGGGCTCCGATCGAGAAGGGGATAAGAAGAGAGTCACTGCGGCCAGAGACGAGCACGCCGTGCTCGTACGGAGGAGACGGAGAGCAGCGTCTCTCCTCTGAAGCAAAAAGGTGAGATGTGAGATGGTCCAAAGTGGCTAGGCATGAGCTTTTCTTTACTTTATTTTCAGAATTAGAATTTGTAAGAAGGGGAGTTTGGGAAATTTAAAAAATAGATTTTAGCACAGTTTAAATTCCCATAGTTTGCAATATTATTGTTTTAGTTTTATTTTGAAGTAAGAAAAGGAGAGGGTTGATTATAAAATCATACGAGCAAAATGCAAATAGATTTTTATCCAAATAAAATTAGATTAAACAAAAACATGCAAGGTGACCAATGCATGATGATGCACAAAAAATAAAATAACAAACAATTTCTAAAAAGAGGATTTTTCTGGGCCGTTACAATCGACACCACCAACAAGGGATCTCGCCCCGAGATCCACGCTCGTGTAGGGGGAAGAGATGGTTAGACTATCGGATCTTCTTGCACCTTGTTGATCTTATCGACACCACCAACAAGAGGTTCCTTCTCGACACCACCAACAATGGATTCTTGCTCATGTTGACGATGATGAACTTCCGAAGAGCGGACCTATTAGGTTGAAGGCAAGAGAACGTCCACCCACGAAGGATTCTAAAACTCAGAGAAGAAGGCAAGAGAGAGGACTCAAAACTCGCATAGATAAGAGGAGAGAAGCACATAGGTAAGGAGTAAAATGCAGAGCTAACCAGAACTATCCAACGCACTTTTAGCAAAATAGTTTTGACACTAGACTCAACGACCATTGGCAAGGTTATCCTACAGGCAGAGCGGACCCACGGGTATCGATAAAACCTTGGCTCTGATACCACTTGTGACGCCCCAAAATCGACATCGTGCGAATTGTGGCGTGATTGCTATAATTCGCAAGGTGTCGATTTTGGGGCGTCACAGTATCCATCTCATATATCAAGTAAAGCATGTGATAAACTTCCCAACAACCCGATAAGATAAAACAACTTGAAACAACCTAAGCATGCCTACGACTCGCAAGGCCAACTCAAACAACAAGCAAAAAGTAATAGGCGGAAGGTGGCGGAAATATAGTTTTGCTTTGGAGAAACAGGTGGATATGATACGTGACTCGAACAAAGCATCCGAACATAAGGCTAGCATAAAGCATAAAGCAGAAACACAAATAGGTCATAAGTACCCCTATAGGTAGGTAAGGGGTGGGAAAGCTTGCCTGGAAAGATTGTCGAGGAACACCCAGAGAACTTGTCGTCGCTCACAACACCACGAAGCGTCCTATCCGGGAAGAAGCAAATCGCTACAACAAACAACGGATGCAACACTTACTACTATGGCAAAAGAATCGGTATGATCATGTGAAGCATGTATGCATGTCATGGCAATTATGATGCAATGCATCTTATCCAAATTAAGCGGAATCAAAATTCCGACACACACATATATGGTTCAAGTTGTTTTACTACACGACAATTTAATTGCTTATTAGCATGGCAAGACAAGACATGGGTGAGCTACATAAAATTAAATAAATGAAGTGGGGAAACCATATTTGGTAAATCCCAATTACTTCATAGGTTACTTATCAGGTGATATGCAAACTACCACGTAACGGTATGATGCGAGATGCAAACAGGCATATAGATGTCATATTATTATTCCTCACATTTTTTCTGGTTTCAAAACATATATCATTTGTTTAAAATAGATTTATAAATGACAGTACTTAACTGGCTAGACCATAACAGGGTACTGTGAATTTGGACTGACGGTCGGCTGAACTGAAGCGGGCTGATGACCCGACAGACAAGATGTCAGGGAATTCAACTTGGCCTATGGGGTAGGACGGATGTACCAGCGGGCTTTTTGCTTCGGTTTGAAATAAGGAGAGCATTATATTTTGACCAAAACCAGAGATTAGCTAGTTAGTAGTCGATCGCTTGGTACCAGTACTGTGCAGAACGAGCCAACTTAACTGAACTTTAACTGAACTGAAACAGAAGACTGGGCATGCATGCACTGGCATATATGTTACAGATTGGGCTTCAAATTACTGAGATCATGTAGCTAGGCAAACAAGCAAGCGCACAGGCAGCTGGATGGATCCATGCCAAGCAAAAAGGGCTAGCTTAGCTAAACTGAAGTATAGAACTGGCGTGCACACACTGGCCTAAACATAGGGATTTGGCTTCGGTGATGGAATAGGATTACTGAGTGAGCAACAGATTAATTAGTCAGCTGGGTAAGAACATACGTGAATCAATTGTTGCTTTACATATTGTGCTAGCTGAAAAAGGACAACCAAGAAGTATGCAAGTGCTCCTGGAGACACATGGACTGGAATTAAACTGAAGCAGCAAGGCGCGGCTGGGCGCAGTCGATGCACGTATTCTGACAAATACGCCGTCGACAAACATAAACTGGCAGAGCCGGACACCATGATGCAGAAAACAAAACAAACTAGGAAGATGGGGAGTTTGATGCAGCGCTCACCCTGGGCTTGCTAGCGAGCTGGGCGAGCTCGGGGACGAACAGAGATGTCGGAGAGGAAGAAGAAGGTGCGGAGATCACCGCAGCCGGCGAGCATTGAAGACCATGACCTTGACTTGCTGCAGGCGCTTCGGCTCCAATTCCACCCGTAGAGGGCGCAGATGTTGCAGCAAAGCAGCTCCTCCGCTCAGCTCGGCGCAGCGACGGCCATGGCTAGCGCAAGGACGGGAAGGAGCTCTGGTGTTCTCTCTTGATTGCTCTCGGCAGGACGCGAAGGGGAAAAGGAAACTGGCGGCAGCATAAGGGAGGACCAAGAGAGAGGGGCTAGGGTTGAGGGGCTCCGGTCTGGTCTGGAAGGGGATAAGAGGAGTGGCTGGTGCGGCCAGGGATGAGCACGCTGTGCTCGTGCTCGTACAGAGAGAAGATACAGAGCAGGGTCTGTCCTGTGAAGGCAAAAGCAAGATGAGCTGGACGTGGCTTTTTCTTCTCCTCTTCTTCTAAATTTCTTCTCTTCTTCTTGCAGAATTATTTAGGGAAAAAGAATATGGAATAAAGAGGGGTTTTGGAAAGATTACAGAACAGGTTCAAGCAACATATTAGAACTTGACTTATTGTCTCAAAACTATTTCAAAGGTTTGCAATTAATTTAAGTTTTTTTTTATTTCAAAATAAGGAAAGGAGAGGAGGTTTCTATAAAACCATACGAGCAAAATAAAACAGATTTTATTCAAAGTAATTTTTTTTTAGTTTGACAAAAACATGCAAGGTGATAGATGCATGATGATGCACAAGAATAAAAGAACAAACAAATCTAAAAAGGGGATTTTTCTGGGCCGTTACAGTAGGGGTGAAAACGGAACGGATTATTTCCGACCGACCGACCGACCAAAGGCTTACGGAAGGCAAAAACAGATTCGGTCGGATAGTTGTCGGATACGGTCACGCATATGGATAGTGATTAACGGATACGGAAAAGGATATGGTTTTACTAATATTCGACCGTATCCGAAGATATACCATATTTCACGCTTATATCCGGACAATATCCGACAAAATATCCGGCAATGAGTTGTTGAGTACGTGACTAGGGAGAGAACATAAAAAAAGTTATACATTTTGTCTTATGATACAGAAACAACACCATGCAAGGAACAAGCTAGTTTTTATATAAATATATATTTATATATGTAGAAAAATTTACAAGCTAATTTTACTTTATTATCAACGAGATATCCGACAAAATGTTTATCCGCAGCCAAACCGTATTCGCTCCATATTCGGTCCGTATTCGTTACCGATAGACTCCGATTCCATATTCGTATCCGTACACTATCTGCTCCGATTCCGAATCCGGAAAAAATACAGTAACGAATACGATTTCACTACTATCTGTCCGTATCCGCTCCGTTTTCACCCATACGTTATAGTAATGATATGGTGAGTGGTGATAAAACTTGCAATGGTGATAGTATGCTTACTTTTGATGATCCTTCATCTCTATCTCATTGCAATGCTTCATCTTTGGACTTAAACACTTGTAGCCCCATAAATATTTTACATGCTTGTGTTGATTGTCCTTGCATATCATGTGTAAATTTCTTGAATAAATCTCATGATGATATGCTTGCTTTGTCTTGTTATCATAATACAAATGCTTCTATTTCCTCTAGTATTTATGATGCTAACCATATAGAGGAAACCGAAGAGTCTTTGGGCCAAGACAAGGTCTTGAATGGAGCTTCAAGTATTTCTTTATCTTCTTCTTCTCACGGTTCCCACATATGCCTTATGGCTAAGTCTTCAAATCATAATGATGTTGAGGACAATGGTGAGGATGAGAAAAATGAAGAAGACTATATTGAGTATTTAAACAAGAAGGGTAAGGTGGTCTTTGATGCTTTGCACAACCATAAAAATGTTTTGCCCAACTTCTTTGAAATCATGAGTTGTGCTATTGAGAGCACGAAACTCATTGAGATAAAGGAAGAACAAATTGATAAAATGTTTTCTCTTGAGCGTGAGTATGCCAATGATATCCATGATTTAAAATGTGCTCTAGAGGAAGAGCAAGAGCTTCGGGTTTCTCTTGAGGAGAAGCTTGAATCCATTGAGGAGTCATGTAATGAAATTATTTCTAAACTCACTAAAGAACGTGACCTCGCTCTTGCCAAGTTGTCTTATCCTATTGGTAATGATAATGATGCATGTGCTACTAATTCTACTTCTTGTGAAGCATCTATTTTGAAGGAAAATGTTGAGCTAAGGGCTCAACTTGAGTTGTTAACTAGCAAGTATGGGAAATTGGAAGAAAGTCATGAAAAGCTATCTAGCTCTAATGAGGATCTTCTAGTGTCCCATGCTCGCCTAAAGTTAGCTTATGAGGCTATATCTATAAAGGTAATATCTTGTGAGCCTTATGTGGACACTAGCACTATTTCTCAAAATGCTATATTGACATGTGCTAGTCCTAGTAATTCATCCACTCATACTATTGCTACATCTAGTGATGAATTACCCTCCTTGCCTTGTTGCTCTAACAATGAAGCCTCTACTTCCACTAGTACTTATGTTGTCACTAACCATGTAGAGGAAATCAAAGAGCTCAAGGCCCAAGTTACTTCATTGAAGAAAGACTTAGAAAATTGTCATGAAGGGAAGTCCACACTCAACAAGATCTTGAGTGTGCAAAAATCCCCCAATGACAAGAGTGGACTTGGATTCAAATCCAATAACAAGAACAAGTCCAAGATAAACAAGAAGAAGAAGGGCCAAGAATAAGTCAAGAATTTGGCCAAGATTGTTTGCTTCAAGTGCAAAATTGAAGGGCACCATGTTAGATCTTGTCCTTTGAAGAAGAAGCCTCTTAGTGAGAAGCAACAAGGAAAGCAGCCTCAAGTTCAAGGCCATGCTCAACCTCGAGTTGAAGAAAGGTCACTTCCCAAGAAAAATCAAGCTAATGCTCCCCTTGTGGAGAAATCAAGTGAGAAGAAGGTGAAGAAGAGAACTTGCTACATATGCCATGAGAAGGGTCACCTATCTACTTCATGCACTAGTGGTAACTCATTCAACCCTATCATAATTGAGGATGTATATTCACTTTGCAAGGATAAGGTTGGTAATGTGTTTGCCAAATTTGTTGGTACTCAAAGTGGTGTCAAGAAAAGAACCATTTGGGTGGCCAAACCTATTGTTACTAACTTCTTAGGACCCAACTTGGTTGGGGACCAACAAGCCATTACTTGAACAATAGGTGTTGGTGGAGGGCATTGGAGACCTGGCCATATCATGAAGAATTAAGGGATCTTCATCAATTATATTTTCTCAAGTAAAGTCAAGTGGATTATCTTGTGTCTATCATATATCCAATGTTCCTCCTTGCGGTAACATGTATTCAACTTATCTACATTGAAAGTTACTCGCCCCTTTACATGTGTTGAGTTTTGTATCTTGCATGTGTTTGTATATGTTGTACTTCCTACTTGCTTCATTTTGAGTAATCAAGTATGTGCATGTTGGTTTGCACACCATGTACGGTTGTTCTTGTTGAGCCTTTTACATCTCGTTTTATCTTACTTGGCTCTTGTGAGAGATTATTGGACCATCCCATTTTGGGGGAGTGATATGCTTTGCACCTCACAATCCTAAAAATGTGTGTACATGAGGAATACCACTTAGTGTTGATATTTAAAGATTATCTAGTTTCTATGTGGTATGTTGTTCTCATGAGAAATTCAAATTCTATAATGTCCATTAATCATCTTGTTGGATTTTATTTGCCTCTTGTGAAAATAAATGTTTTATCATATTATGGGGGAGTAATATGCTTTGTGCATACTACAAACCAATATAATGTGTATATTCGGGGTTGTGTCACATAGTGTTGATATTGTAAATTATCTTGCTTCTATGTGGCATGTTTTCTCAAACAACTTCCAATTTGCCAAAATGTTTTATTCCTCTTGTTTTGGATCTTGTTTGTAAGATACTTTCTTGGTAGGGTTTTCCTAAAATGTGGAATTCTACATCAAAGTTGGAAAACCATTTGCTTCAAGTTATCCTAATCATTGCCTTGCATGACTATTTAACTATTTGAGTCTATCAAGAATATCTTCTTTAGCATGGTTTTTAATTCTTATCCTTTTCCATATGCTTCTTTGTTGTGAAGACGATCTTGGATTTATATGTAAACTACGACCGGGAAATAACTCCAAATACCTTTTGTCCTTGGACAATTGGTACTCTATCATGTGGTACATATATATTGATCATCTTTACATTGGCTATTGCTTTTAATTGTCTTATCTCTTGCCAAGAAATATATTTGTTTTAATTTCCGTTGTCTTCTTTGACTCTTGTGATTCCATTTGATTTTGTTAAACTTGTTTTGTGTTATTTCTATGTAGGTAGATGTGATGATCCCACTTGTGTGCATTTTGTATTCAAATGTAAAATCGTAAATAATGCACTAATCTTGGGGGAGCTCTCCTATATTTGTTATAACACACTCTTTGTGCTTATTTCAATTGGTATTGGTTTTTGTTGGAAGACAAATCTTTTATTTTTGGTACTTAGTATGCCTTCATAAAAAGTGTTGAGATTTTGGTTTGTTTGTTTGAACCTTGCTCTTTTTGGGAGTTGGTGATCTCATTCCTTGTTATTTATTTATTACTCTTAAAATGAGGTATGTCTTTGAGCATGTGTGTTTTAGTTATGCTTTATGCTCATTGGATTTTGCTTGGTTCACTAGTTGAACTTTGGAGTCAATCTTGTGTTGATTTGATTCTTTGATATAATTTGGACAACCTCTTGTAGCTTCACAATTTTGTGTGCTCGCTTGTCCTTCTTGGTGTTTTGTCTAAATTGTATCTCCTTTCGCTCTTGAAAGTCTTGTGCATGCATATTTACTAAATGTATACTTTATGGCATGCTTTGCTTTCTTTGATCAAATATATAGGAGAAGCTCCATCAAATCCTAAATCGGCTAAGATGTGCATGAAATTCAATTTCATATGTATATGCCCATATTTATGTGGAGTTTGTCCTATATGTTGTAGTTTCTAACTACTTTGGACCCAATGAGTTTGGGGACCATCTTGTACTTGAACTTTGTTTTAGGTATATGGAGATATATTGGTGCTTGTCTCAATAATAAGGATGAATGGTGATTAAATGATAATTTGAGGCAAGCTAGGATTATTGAAGAACTCCTATCTACTACATCCTACCTTTAATATCTCGGTAACAAGTATCTTTTTTATGCATACTTTTCTAGCGTCCAACCTTGTGTAGGTTGTTTCTTGGCATGTATATCTTTATTTGAAAATCATGTGGTTCTTGCAAGGATTCTAATGAAACCTCTTTATTGCAAATGTGAGCAAGTTGAGATGAGGACATATTATTGGGAACATAGAAAAATCATGCTCATGATTCTCCTATCCCATATATGTCAACTTAGCAATCTTTTTGGATATCAATTTCTCAATAAGCTCACATGTGCAATATTGATAAAATTGCAAATTTATTTCTTCCGTTTGGTATCCTTCGTTATGATACTTGTTGCTTGTCTCAAAGCATCCCAACTATCTTCCTTCCCTTGTTGATATTTGTGATGTCTTTGACATGTTGGTGGTTGAAGTTCGACAATATACAATAAGATAAATTGAGCCTTTGGCCATGCTTTAAAAGCAAAAATCTCATTGGTATATTGCATGACTTCATTTTGGATATCATGTTCTATTCTTAGTATCTATTTTGTGTGTACATGTTTCTTTGTGATAATTATCCTTGTGATATTGTCTACTTAGAAACTTATACACATGAGAGATGATATCTCATTATTTGATATCTTATTTGAACCTTATGTGTTGGGATGGAATGCTAAGCAATATCATTCATTGAAGACTATGTGGATGCTCTATGCTAATCCTTGTATTAGTCTTATAATATGTTGTGTCATTTCTCTCACACATTCCTTTGGTTGAGCCTTTTATATGTCATCCCTTACTTTTTGCTCAACCATTCTTTGATGCAAGTGTTAAGCTTAATTTCTTCTCTATGATCTCTTGCAAATGGTTGCATTTAAAATGTTATTGAGGGAGTGAGGATTCCATGTTGTGCAAATTGTATTCAAATACAAACATTCCAATTTTTGCACGTACCTTGGGGAGCTTCTTCATTTCATTTAAAGCACCATTTTTCGGTTATCATAATATTTTATTTCACTTGGTATCATTTTTGTTTTGAATAATATTGAGGGAGTGATGATTCCATGTTTGTGCACCTTATACTTCAACTCAAATAGAATATTTTGTTCACACACCTTGGGGAGCTTCCTCATATTATTTAGAGCACCCTTTTGGTCTTATCATAATATCTTTATTCAATTTGTTCTTTGGATTGTTTGATTGCTCTCTTCATTTTTTGAAGTTTATCCATCGTGTTATCTTATTTTTTTGCAATCTTTGATCCTCAATATAGTTTGGTTTCCTTCATATATTTGTCTTTGTATATGTTCATGTGTCTTCACTTATTTCTTTTGGATATGCACACCATTTTGGAGGAACTCACACTATATTGGCCTTCTAAGTTTTTCGCCCATTTTGTCAATGGATGCCAATGGGGGAGAAGTTTCGAGGGTTTAAAGGGAATTGGCTTTTAATTATGCTTTGGTTTGTTCTTAAGCATTTGCCTTGCATGCTTTGCATGGTTGAGTATATAGTGGAAACTCCACCAACAACCTTGGTTGGCAATATATGCAATGAAATCAAGATCATTCACACGTGCATAGATTGTGGGGGAGTTTGCTCTATATATGGTGGTTTTACTAGCATCACATACTTTTGTAGTATTTGATGTTAGTACAACCATTTTGGTTCTTTGAATTCATTATATAAACCCTCTCAAAGAGATTGTCATCAATTACAAAAATGGGGTAGATTGAAAGATCATATCGAGCCCCATGGGTGGTTTTGGTAATTAATAACAATGCCTATGGACTAATGGTTGCATTGAGTTATATGTGTAGGACTTGTCCATAGACAATGCTTGAACCATTTGTTGGAGTCAAGGTTGTAAGAAGAAGATTATGTGTTGACCAAGGTATTATTCAAGGAATGATCCAAAGATTGGTCTTAAGGGAGTTGAGCTTATGTCAAGCGTGTCTTGAATAATAAGATTGAGTGAGCTCTCATGTGTATCCTCAAGACACCATCATTATGGAGAAAGAAGAATTGATTCGAGGATTGATCAAGTCAAAGCGCAAGTTCAAGATGAGCAACTAGAAGAGAACATATGATTGAAGCTTGCCATCTATATTGTGATCATGGATATGTGAAGATATGCTTAAAGAGAGTCTCTTCCATAGTGGAGTATGGGGGAGCCATCCGCAAGACTTCACCAAGCAAGCTCAATCAAGAAAGGTGGTCCAACTTGAGAAGATCAAGATCGTCATTATCCACCTCAAGTGGAATGCTCAAGACAAAGGTATGATATTGATAGGGTTTCTTTCTTACTGGTCTCATGGTGTTAGTTGTGAGACCGGGTTATAGGATCGGTAGCCGTACTATCAAGAGGGGCTCTCGAGTGAGTAACTTAATCGTATCGTTCGGAGAGAGCTCAAACCTTTGCATACTTGGCATCATATTTCTTGGTTCATATTTGTATTCTATCCATGTGAGGCTCTAGAGCTTGTGGTTATTTCCATGACAAGCTCTATCTCATCAAAAACGGATTTCGCATGAAACTCTTATCGTGTTTTTGTTGTTTGGAGGTTTTACCGGTTCATCTTTATAGCTAAGTCATACCTTTTATCATTTGGTTTCATCCTCCTTTGTTGGACAATGATGTTTCTATGGATGAAGTTGTAGAGCTCATTGTGGTGATTCCAATGAGCCCAAGATCATCAAAAACGGAGTCCGGATGCAAAAGTTATGGCAGTTTTTGTATTGATATTCTCTTCCAGGCCGGATAATCCAGGCTGGATGGGGGACGGATTATTTGAATAATCCGGCCCTCGAATTTCTGCTAAGGACTTTTGGGCGCGGCTCCCTGTAAGGGGGGCAAATTTTTGCCCTGGGGGCCAGATAATCTGGCCTAAAAATCCTGCAACGGCCATATTTTGTGGGGGGGCTATAAAAGGCCCCCTTCTTCCTCCTTGGGCTGGTTGGTTGCTTGTCTCTCTCTCCTTCATTGTTTTGACCTTCAAGAGCTTGCAATTACTCTCTATCCCTCCCATATTTGTTGAATCTTGTTGAGGGATTTGAAAGAGAAGATCTAGATCTACAACTCCACCAATCAATCTCTCCTCTAAGTGAGGGGAACATCTTGGGATCTAGATCTTGGAGACTTGTGTGGTTTTCCTCCATTTGTTCTTCTTCTCATATATCTGCATAGCATTAGTTGCTTTGGTGAAATTTGGGTGAGAAGGATTTGAGCACTTTGTGTGCTCTTGCCATTGCATAAGTTGCATCGGTTTGAGTTCTCCCCGGAGATTCGAGTAAGTGAAAGTTTGTGAGCTTATTACTCTTGGGTTCTTGGAACCCTAGACGGCTTTGTGGCTTTGTGGTGCCTTTGTGGCTATCCTTGGGAGCCTCCAATTAAGTTGTGGATGTGTGCCCCAAGCTTTGTGTAAAGGCCCAGTTCCGCCTTGAGGAACCCCTTAGTGGAAGAGTGAGCTAGGCCTTTGTGGCGCAAGCTCACACCGGAGAATAGGGTGTGGCCTTTGTGGTGTTGGTTAGGCCTTTGTGGCGATACCACACCCCTCACTACTAGGAAAACCCTTATCCATGGGCCCATTATCTGTGGAGCACTACCTTTCGGTGCTCCACGGATAAGTAAGCGTGGCGCACCAGAACTCAATGGGTGTTAGATTCATCACTATGCAATCTAGATTATTGACTCTAGTGCAAGTGGGAGACTGAAAGGAATATGCCCGAGAGGCAATAATAAAGTTGTTATTATATTATTCTGTGTTCATAATAGATGTTTATTTCTCATGCTAGAATTGTATTAATCGAAAACATTAATACTTGTGTGATTAATAAACTAAAAAGGGTTCCTAGTAAAGCCTCTCTTTTATACTAGCTCGTTGATTAACCGATGATCAAGGTTTCCTGATCATGAACATTGGATGTTGTTAATAACGGGGTCATATCATTAGAAGAATGATGTGATGAACACTCACACCCATAGTACGAATAGCAATACGATCAAGTCATCAAGTTCATTGCTATATCAAACTCATACGAAATAGTTCTAATCCTCAGACCATGAGATCATGTTAATCACTGATGCCGGAAGAGTGCTTTGATGATATCAAACATCACACCGTTACAGGGTGATTATAAAGGTTGATTTGGGTATTCTGAAAGTATTAGTTGAGGCTCATGGATCAAGAGTGGAATTTGTCTGACCCGATGACGGGAAGATATTCTCTGGGCCCTTCTCGGTGATATTGCATTGGAATCGCTTGCAAGCATGTGACTAGGTCACGGGAATGCATTATCACGGAACGAGTAAAGAGACTTGTCGGGAACGAGATCGAACTAGGTATGGTTGATACCGAATGATCGGATCTCGGACAAGTAATAATATCGCGAGATAAAAGGAATTAACTGTGTTCGTTATTGGTTCACATGATCACTAGTTCATCGTTGAGTAAGTGGGAGTCATCATGGATTTCCAGATCCTGCTGATGATTATTGATCGGAGAGGAGTCTCGATCATGTCCACGTTATTCACGAACCGTAGGGTGACACACTTAAGGTTCGCCATCATTTTTGAGTGGATATGATACTCCGATCGAATTACAGGACAGCATGAGGATTGTTTCAGAAAAGCACCGAAACTATTTCGGGATATCGAAACAACTCAAGGGTGTATTTGTTAATGTTTGTTAATTGAATGAATTAAAAAATATTAAAGAAATAAAAATGTTTTATTAAATCAATAAGTGTGAATTTTAATTAGCATGAATGTCATGCAAAATTAAAATGGGGGTTACCTCATGTTGATGAGGGGGTTACCACCATGAAGGGCATGAAAGGGGGGTTACCACCATGATAAGGAGGAGGACCTCCTCCTAGGGGTCGGCGCACCCCCCCAAGGGGGCTGCCCCCTCCTCCCCTATAAAACCCCCCCTCTCCTCCAAGTTTCACACACTTTGGTTCTTTCCCTCTCCCGCAAAGTTGCTGCCCCAAATCCGTCTTGGCTTAGCGAAGCTCTGCCAGATTATTAGTTCGAGTTTCACACACTTGGAGAAGTGAGTGTTGGAGTGTCCGGCGGATCCCTTCTTCCGCTGCCCCGCTGGACCGAGGGCGTGGAGGAGACAACGACAAGCCATACGTGTGACCAAGTATGGGGGCGCCGCCGGTTGTGGCGCCGTGTACACGATCTCGTGATCGTCAAGTGAACCACTACGTCGACTACGTCAAGTGAACGACTACGTCGACTACGTGCGTCTTCCTCAACTCTCCATCGGCAATGTTTGTGCGGGAACGTAATCCCCGCTACCGGTCTTCAAGGGTTAGTCTCTGTTGCTACCATCTCGTAGATGTTCTTGGCTAGTTTTTGTGTTCATGCATAGGAATTTTTTTTGTTTTATATGCTACGAACCCATCATAGGAATCTAGGAACTAACAAGAACATGTATGGGTGCATGATACATCTCCAACGTATCCATAATTTTTGATGCTCCATGCTCGTTTTTACACCATTTGTTTAGTGTTTCGTTACACTTCATGGCATTTTTATGCATTTTCCGGAACTAACCTATTAACGAGATGCCACAGTGCCAGTTCCCTGTTTTCTACTGTTTTTGTGTTTCAGAAATGCTACATAGGAAATATTCTCGGAATTGGACGAAACCAAAGCCAGTCGTCTAGATATTTCACGGAGCTTCCAAAAGACCGAAGAGGAGACGGAGCCGAGCTAGAGGGCGGCCACACCATAAGGCGGCGTGGCCTAGGGCTGGCCCGCGCCCCCTGGTGGTGTGGGCTCCCTGGTCCACCTCTGACGCTGCCCCTTCGCCTATGAAGACCCCCCGACGGGAAAAACCTAAAGACCCCGATCACTTTTCCCGAAACATATCGCGATCCGCCGCCGTCGTCGACCCGAGATCGGGAGGGTCCAGAAGCTTTTCCCGGCACCCTGCCGAAGAGGGGAATCGCCACAGAAGGTCTTCTTCATCACCATGCTTGCCTCCGGAGTGATGAGTGAGTAGTCTACCTTGGACTATGGGTCCATAGCAGTAGCTAGATGGTTGTCTTCTCCACCATGTGCTTCATGTTTAGATCTCGTGAGCTGCCTTACATGATCGAGATCACCGTTATGTAATTCTACATGTTGTGTTTGTTGGGATCCGATGAATATTGGTGTTATGATTGAGTTGATGTACTGAATTTTATCTTATGTTATCTCTATGTTGTTTATGATCTTGCATGCTCTCCGTTGTTAGTAGCTATCTTGGCCGAGTAGTTGCTAGTGACTCCAAGAGGGTGTATTTATGCTCGATAGTGGGTTTATGCCTGTAACGGCCCGGAAAAATCCCCTTTTTAGATTTGATTGTTATTTTATTTTGTGCATCATCATGCATCTTATCACCTTGCATGTTTTGTGCAACAAAATTATTTCTCTAATTAAAAACTATTTGATTATTCTGTCTTGTTTGGTTCTATAATAATATTTTTTCCCCATTCTTTTTCTTTATTATTTTTTTAACCTAAAACCCATTGTAATAAAAATATTGGATTGTTTGTTGAAAATCTTGTTTCAAATAAATTTAAACTTTTCGAATCTGTTTTAGAACCATGTTCAAACCCTCTCTTGTTTTCCCCTAAAAGATTGCTGCAAGAATTAGAAGAAGAAATCAGGTGAAGAAGAAAAGAAGCCATCCGGATCACTCAGCCAACCTGTTTACCCTTCCGATGGCAATCAGGAGAGCTTCTATTGTCATCTACCTTCCCACGTCCACGTCATGGTGTGTACGAACCATCCCATCACCCTCCATCTCTGCAAGCTTCATCAGACGGTCTCCCGTCCTCCCCCTCTTCCTTATAAGCGCCCTAACCCTAGCTCCACCTACTCCCCTGCCCGCCGCCGCACGCTCCCTTCTCGCTCACTTCCGAGGCGTCCGCCATGCCCTGCTTCATCCGACGCCAAGCACGCCGACCGCCGCATGTTCTACCCCACCCCTGCTTGGAGATCATCATGTTCGGCCGGTGCTCCGGCCGTGTCCTCTGTGCCCGCCTGCATCTTCCGCTTCAGCAGGTCAAGGCACTCCTTTACCGAGATAGTAACACTGCACGGCATCATCTGATCGTAATCCGCCCCGCAGCTCGTCCTCCTTTCTTCCCGCTCGCTTGCATCGTAGCAGTCGCGCGTCTGCCATGCCGGCCTCCGTCAAGATCACCATCGCTGCACCGCCTCTGTCTTCCTCAACGCCGCGTGGAGATCTCGTTTCCTTGGTTCAACAACTTCTCCATCCCCTCCCGCGCCGCTTGGCTCGACACCAACCTCGCCTGCGTTCCTTTCCGCCAAGTCCTGGCCTTTCTCCGCTTCCTCGACAACATCCGGGGCTGCCCAGAACGTCACCTCCAAGATCTCCGGTTGGTGCGCACGCCTACATCGCCGTCAGATGCTTCAAGTCCGACGCCAAGTACTCCTGCTCCAAGCTCAATCCCGGCGTCCTCTTCTACAGTTCTACCACCTCCGACCCTCATGCTGCTGCGTGCCTCCACTTCCCCATCGCCAAGCTCTTCTTCACGGCCGAGTCGGTTGTTCCCGCGCACGGTGCATGTCCCCGACGCCCAGGCACCGTCTTTGTTTCTCGTCTCCGTCGACCGCCTCCAGATCCTGCCTCATTACATTCTCAAGCCGGTGCATCTACTTCTTAGCAAGATCCTTTGCCAGCTCAGCTGGTTCGTTCCTTTGAGTTCAGCTCGATAGATCCTAAGTTCGAATTCTATCAGAGGCAAAAGTCTGAAACTTTTTGTTCTTTTTCTTGTACAACTGACACGCTGGCCCCGCCCGTCAGCCTCAACCGGTGACCAAGTCAGTGCCTCCAGGTCTCGTCAGTGGCCAGTCAGCGTTGCTGGCCCCGCCGGTCAGCGACCTGGGATACTTTCCCCTAGGTATAAAACGTCCCTGACTGTTTTTTGTTTTCTGAAAATAGCAGGAAATGTTTGAATCTTGCATAATTCATATCTTTTAAACCGTAACTCAAAATAAAAAGTATTTTATATGTGTTTGGATCAGAAAAATGCATAGAATCTGAATATGTCATCCATATACTTGTTTGCATCTCGCATCATGTAGTGACGTGATAGTTTGCATCTCACCTAATAAGTAACATATGGAGTATATGGGAAATGCTTATAATGTTTTCCCCGCTTCATTTAATTAGATGTAGATCACCCATACCTTGTTTTGCCATGTTAAACAACATTTAAATTGTTGTGTAGTAAAACAACTTCAACCATATATGTGTGTGACGTGATTCCGATTCCGCTTAATTTTGATAAGTTGCATTGCATCATAATTGCCATGGCATGCATGCATTCACATGAGCATGCCGTTTCTTTTTTCGTAGTAGTAAGTGTTGCATCCGATGTTTGTTGTAGCGATTTGCTTCTTCTCGGATAGGACGCTTCGTGGTGATGTGAGCAACGGCAAGTTCTTCAGGTGTTCTTCGGCACACTTTTTAGGCGAGCCCTTTTCTCTCTACCCATTTAATACTTTTGCTCTCGCTAGCTCTATATTCTAGCCTTGTGTCGCGATGCTTTGTTTGAGTCGCGTGTCCTATCCACCTGTTATCCAAAGCAAGCCATAGAACCTTCCAACTTCCTATTAACCATGTTCTTGTTGTTCGAGTTGGCCTTGCGAGTCGTAGGCATCTTCAGGTTGTTGGAGTTGTTTTATCTTATTGGGTTGGGAAGTTATCATATGCTTTACTTAATGGATATATGTTGTTGGAGATAATCATGGCTTATTTTAATGTTAATACTTAAAATTGAATTAAGCAGAGGCATCGGTGTGTCATTTTGCCAGTTTTACGACGGCTCACTCGTGTCCCCTAGGACCCCGAGATCGCATGAACTGTTCTGAGACTGAGCGCTCTAACCATATGTGGGTATGCTTCTGGGCCTCCCCTTGACACTGTCAGAATCTACATACTTGTCCAGTGGCCACAACTAGTATCTTATGGTCCATTTTACTTTGGGGGAAGCCGTGGGTGCCTTGTAACCCCTTGTTCTGCACGTCCATATAGGTGCGGTACGTATTGTTAAGTGGTCATCCCCTAGTGGGCTCTGATCCATCTTAACCGTGGTCGCAAACAACTAGGTCCGTCTCAGAGATTCGGCCGGACTCTCGATACGGGTTAAACTTGGTTAGGTGGCTTCCTGTACTTGTTTGTAGTGAAGGAGAGTGATACGTCTCCAACGTATCTATAATTTTTTATGCTCCATGCTTGTTTTTACACCATTTGCCTACTGTTTCGTTACACTTCGTGGCACTTTTATGCATTTTCCAGAACTAACCTATTAACGAGTTGCCACAGTGCCAGTTCCCTGTTTTCTGCTGTTTTTGTGTTTCAGAAGTGATACACAGGAAATATTCTCGGAATTGGACGAAACAAGTTCCTGAAGTCTTATTTTACCTAGAAGCTTCCAGAGATCCGAAGGAGAGTAGGAGGGGGGCCACCAGGGCCCCACACGCAGGGCTGGCGCGGCCAGGCCCTGGGCCGCGCCACCCTGGCGTGAGGGCGCCTGGCTTCTTCTCTGACATCGCCCCTTCGCCTATAAAGACCCCCCGACGGGAAAAACCTAAGTACCCGATCACTTTTCCAGAACACATCGCGATCCGCCGCCGCCATCGACCCAAAGATCGGGAGGGTCCAGAAGCTCTTCCCGGCACCCTGCCGGAGAGGGGAATCACCACCGGAGGTCTTCTTCATCGCCATGCTTGCCTCCGAAGCGATGAGTGAGTAGTCTACCTTGGACTATGGGTCCATAGCAGTAGCTAGATGGTTTTCTTCTCCACCATGTGCTTCATGTTTAGATCTCATGAGCTGCCCTACATGATTGAGATCACCGTTATGTAATTCTACATGTTTGGATCCGATGAATATTGGTGTTTATGATTGAGTTGCTGTACTGAATATTATCTTATGTTATCTCTATGTTGTTTATGATCTTGCATGCTCTCCGTTGTTAGTAGCTATCTTGGCCGAGTAGTTGCTAGTGACTCCAAGAGGGGGTATTTATGCTCGATAGTGGGTTCATGCCTCTATTTAACCTGGGGGAGTGACAGAAACCTCTAAGGTTGTAGATGTGCTGTTGCTACTAGGGAGAAAACAACATTCATATGCTCAAGGGCATATGCTTTGTTTATATTACACACTTTGCTTAATGCAATTATCTGTTGTTCGCAACTTAATACTTGTGGAGTTCTCGGATTGATTCGCCACAAGTGGATTATTAGTCATAGATGCAGTTGGATGGCGGTCTATGTATCTTGTTGTAATGCCCAAAGTAAATCTCATAGTGATCTTCTCGACATATCACGTTTATCTTTATTCTATCAATTGCCCAACTATAATTTGTTTACCCAGCATGTGTTATTTATCTTATGGAGAGACACCACTAGTGAACTGTGGATCCCGGTCCTATTTCCATCATATTTCTATCACTGTTTACTTTACTCGCACTGTTTACTTTACTCGCATACTTTTACTATTTTCCACTCGATACACTCATAACCTTTGTTTCAAGCAAACCGGTGAGATTGACAACCTCATCGTAAGTTGGGAGCAAAGTACTTGGTTGTGTGTGTGCAGGTTCCGCGTTGTAGGTAGCAAGCACAGCTTGGACGAGGCGCCATACATATATATTGTCCGAAGCTGTCGCAAACTAGCAAGCATCACCTTCAGTTGTTTGTCTCTCCTCTCCAAGAACGATAAACCTTGGTTTGTTAACTGAGGGAATACGAGCTGCTATACTCATCACACCTTCCTCTTGGGGTTCCCAACGGGCTGGTCATTCACCACGCATCAAGCTCTTTTTCTGGCGCCATTGCCGGGGAGGAAGTAGAAGACTTCTGCGAGGGGATTTTTTCGCACGCACATCTATTACTTTGTTATTGTTTTGCTTTACTTTATTTATTTTACCTGCATCGTTTTATATCAAATCCAAAAAAATTAGAATCCTTGGTAGTTGTTATTTCTTTACTTTAGTTTATCATGTTGATCCCTAAGTACGTTCTGGAGGACCTCTCAGTAGGTAGTGGTTCAATTATTGGCAAAAGTAACATTGAGGAGTTCTTTAATCACATTAGTATGCATAAGGAAGTTGAGGAAAAGTATTTGGTTGAGCTAGCTCCTAGTTATGAAGTTGCTTCTGCTCATTTAGTTCACATGTTAGAAGCTAGGTTTGCTAGTCTTAATCCTTTTATGCAATACATGTTCCTTAAGCTTCATGAAATTGAGGATCCCGAAAAGAAAGCTTTTATCTTGGAAACTTTGCGCATAGAATTTAGAGATGTTGCAATTGAGGCTAGGAAAGTTTTTAAGAAGTTTGATAAGCTTGGCTCGCCTGTTGAAATTGTTGGTACACCCAATGAAGAATCTAGATTGCCAATACCTTGTAAGCTTGTAGGAATTCATAATGCCTTGGTAGCTAATACTAGCTGGATTTGTCCTGAAAATCTTTTTGATGAAAATAGTGTACCAAAGCGTGACTACAAGGGATACTCAAAACCTCAATTGGATAGTATTCATTTCTTTATTCCTATAGTGGATCCTGATCCCCCTTTCATCATTACTTGATTCACAATTTTTTGCGCCTAGCTCAAAGGCGTTAAAGAAAAGCACTCTTGGGAGATAACCCAATGTTTTCTTTTCAGTACTTTTTCTTTTATTTGAGTCTTGGAAGTCATTACTACTGTAATGACCGCTCCTTATCTTGTTTATTTTGTTTTTGTGCCAAGAGAAGCCTCTAATTCGAGTGAGGTAAAGATTTGGGGATGTTGCTGTCCTGAAACTGTTTTCGGTGCTGCACCGTAAAAATTCGTATAAATTATCTGTTTATATTTTTCGCCTGCGATTTCTTGTGCATATGCCCCAGGTTATATCCAAACTTTCGTTAGTTGAACACTTTTTGATTTGAGCAACAGAAAACCCCTAAAAAATTCGACCTTTGTCAGCTGTTCAGTTTTGACAGATTTCTGCCAATATTTGTGTTTGCCACTTTATCGCTTTCTTTTGAGTTCTTTTGATCACGGAACTTTTGGGGAGGTTGCTACAGTAGTATTTTCTATATATGTGGTGGTTTTGAGTTGAAACCTGAAGCAAAAAGAGGTTGATTATATGTTATGCTTACACTAATGTTGCTAATAGAATTGTGTTTAGTTTTGTATGAAGGAAGTTTTCAAGTGTAGGGATTGGAGAATGATGAGATGAGTTGAAGAATGGACAAAAGCTCAAGCTTGGAGATGCCCATGCATCACCCCAAGAAATATCCAAGAAGTACAAGCGTCAAAGCTTGGGGATGCCCCCGAGGCACCCCTTCTTCATCGGCAAAAATCAGGTTACCTTTCAAAACACTATATTTTTATTGCTTCATGCACTATGTGTTTTCCTTGGAGCATCAGTTGTTTTAGTTTTCTTAGTTGGTTTAGTTTGTTTGTTTGCTGCAATAAATAGTTGGACCCCAACAAATTTCCTTTGGAGGAGATGTACTCGTTTTCATTTGCCAAGAACACTCCACTTTTCACTCTTATCGTTCATTGAGTGTTCTTCTTTTTCTGCTACTGCTTTTGGTTTTCATTTTCGCCTTGATTTGTGTTCAGACCTTGTCATATCTTTTCATCAAGGTGTATTTTTGCCTCTGATCTTTATTGGTTTTCATCAAAAGAGGTGTCTATAAAAATTTCAAATGGTGTTGGAAAAGAGAAAAAGCTTTATGCAAAATAGTGGTACAAGAAGGAGCTTGTGTAGACTGTGGCTTAGGCTTTTTCATGTCATGCTTGATGTCTTTTTGATAGTATGCTTAGTGGTTTTGCTGTAGCATGACTTGTCTCAAATAACTGAGATTGCTTAATGAGCCTTTGAAAAAAAAATCATGCGTTGTTTTTATTGTATGGAAGCATTATTTTGGTTTCTCCTTGATGCTTTATTTGGGTTGACTTGGCGCATGCTCACACATGTTAGACTCTTACAAAGTCGCCAATAGGCTCTATGATCATTTAGTTTTTGACTTTTTATGCCATCTTATGCTTCTTTTAATGTCGCTTTGTCGCTTTGCATGATTATGGCCATTATTGCTCTCTTAGTTGGTCGCTCCCAGTCTTTTGCTAGCCCTCGCCTTGTACTGAGTATGAGCTCTACTCGTGCATCCAACTCCTAAAAGCCAAAGTTTTCCAAAGTGTCCACCATACATACCTACTAGCAATTTGCTATTCCAAGTAAATTTGACTTGCTTTTATTTTCTCTTCAAATTAAACTCTTACCAGTGTTATGCGAAATTCGGTCAGTAAAGCTCTCACGAACCGGAAGGCACACTTTACTTTTTCCTGTTCTTAAAAATTTGACATTGTGGTCTCTTATGTTGAGTTGTTATGCTTACAAGTTGTAAGTTGGATTCTAGCCCAGCCATGCCGTCATGGGGCAAGCTTTCAACATTGCACTTCTTAATTGAGTTGATATCGTGATCTTTTGTTTATGGATGCCCGCGGTGTGAAATGAATTGGGAATCTTGTGGGGATCATGGAGTTTGTATATGTGTTAGGGAAACGCCGGGCTGCTAATCTAAGCCATGCATAATTCATGGTGGAAATTTGCAGCATACCCATGGTGAACATACGACGACGCATCTCACAATAAAAAGCTAAACAAAATGGCAAATAAAAGAGATGTCGAGGTGTTCATTGTCTGCTTGTCCTGTCATTTTGGTGTGGGCTTGTTCCATGTCATCAGGCACGGAGGTACCCCATTGGCGGTTCTCAATGATATGCATATACTTACAATGACAAGAGCCTTGCTTGGGACTCTAAGTAAAGTAGCATGAGGTTTGGGTACTCGTATTCACGGGGCACGAGGTTTTCAACTTATGATTTGTCAAGCATATGCATCATAATTGTTCTCGCATTAACTTTAACTATTCAAGATGCTTATGATGGGGGCAATAAGAGCTCAAAGCCGGTAAGTACCATAATTTTTGAAGGTTATAAAACTTGCAATCACTGCTTCCCTCTGCGAAGGGCCTTTCTTCTACTGTTATGTTGAGTCACCACCTTCTATCTTTACGCACCGTCTAAGAGAGCATAGTTGTCATTCTTAGTATAATGTGCATTGTCCCAAAGTTTTCATTGATTGATTCATATTGTTGGTTTCAGTTGTTCTTAAATTATTTGTGTCTAGTCGCCCTCTTAAACTTGAAGGTGTCCTATGCATTTATGTTTTGCTCTCTTTGAAGGACAAGCTAAAAACCATTTATATGTTTTCCTTATAATTTGAACACACGTTTGACTTTCATTGTTTAATTTTCATGATCTTTTGTTTGTGTTCATTTGCATGTTTACAACATGGTTGCTAAGTTCTTATTGTCAAGATTATATCTTCTTGCCCATGTTTTAAGTTCTTATGATCCCAGCTCACAAATGCTTACATATATGATCAAGATTGTGTAGGTGCATGTCACCTCAAAAATTATTCTTTTGTTATCACTTACCTACTCGAGGACGAGCAGGAGTTAAGCTTGGGGATGCTTGATACGTCTCCAACGTATCTATTATTTTTGATGCTCCATTCTTGTTTTTACACCATTTGCCTACTGTTTGGTTACACTTCGTGGCACTTTTATGCATTTTCCGGAACTAACCTATTAACGAGTTGCCACAGTGCCAGTTCCCTGTTTTCTGCTGTTTTTGTGTTTCAGAAGTGATACACAGGAAATATTCTCGGAATTGGACGAAACAAGTTCCTGAAGTCTTATTTTACCCGGAAGCTTCCAGAGATCCGAAGGAGAGTAGGAGGGGGGCCACCAGGGCCCCACACGCCAGGCCTCGCGTGGCCAGGGGCCTGGCCGCGCTGCCATGGGGTGAGGGCGCCTGGCCCCACTCCTGACATTGCCCCTTCGCCTATAAAGACCCCCCGACGGAAAAAACCTAAGTACCCGATCACTTTTCCAGAACACATTGCGATCCACCGCCGCCATCGACCCGAAGATCGGGAGGGTCCAGAAGCTCTTCCCAGCACCCTACCGGAGAGGGGAATCGCCACCGGAGGTCTTCTTCATCGCCATGCTTGCCTCCGGAGCGATGAGTGAGTAGTCTACCTTGGACTATGGGTCCATAGCAGTTGCTAGATGGTTGTCTCCTCCACCATGTGCTTCATGTTTAGATCTCATGAGCTGCCCTACATGATTGAGATCACCGTTATGTAATTCTACATGTTTGGTTTGTTGGGATCCGATGAATATTGGTGTTATGATTGAGTTGCTATACTGAAATATATCTTATGTTATCTCTATGTTGTTTATGATCTTGCATGCTCTCCGTTGTTAGTAGCTATCTTGGCCGAGTAGTTGCTAGTGACTCCAAGAGGGCGTATTTATGCTCGATAGTGGGTTCATGCCTCTATTTAACCTGGGGGAGTGATAGAAACCTCTAAGGTTGTAGATGTGCTGTTGCTACTAGGGAGAAAACAACATTCATATGCTCGAGGGCATATGCTTTGTTTACATTACACACTTTGCTTAATGCAATTATCTGTTGTTCGCAACTTAATACTCATGGGGTATTCGGACGATATCCCCGTGAGTGGATTATTAGTCATAGATGCAGTTGGATGGCGGTCTATGTATTTTGTTGTAATGCCTAGAGTAAATCGCATAGTGATCTTCTTGACATATCACGTTTATCTTTATTCTATCAATTTCCCAACTGTAATTTGTTTACCCAGCATGTGTTATTTATCTTATGGAGAGACACCACTAGGGAACTATGGACCCCGGTCCTATTTCCATCATATTGCTATCACCTGTTTACTTTACTCGCACTGTTTAGTTTACTCGCATACTTTCACTGCTTTCCACTCAATACGCTCATACCCTTTGTTTCAAGCAAACCGATGATATTGACAACCTCATCGTAAGTTGGGAACAAAGTATTTGGTTGTGTGTGTGCAGGTTCCATGTTGCTGCTCGCAAAGCAAAGCTTGGACGAGGCGCCATATATGAATTGTCTGGAGCTGTCGCGAAGTTTGCAAGCATCACCTTCAGTCGTTTGTCTCTCCTCTCCAAGAACGATTAAACCTTGGTTTCTTAACTGAGGGAAAACCTTGCTGCTATATTCATCACACCTTCCTCTTGGGGTTCCCAACGGGCTGGTCATTTACCACGCATCATAAGTCCACCATATAGCCTGTAGGCGAGCACAGCTGAATTCCAGTCTCGCGAGTACGTGCCTCGGTACTCACCCTCGTTTTCTTCTTTTTTCCTTTCTCTTTCTCCCTCCTTTTTCGGCAATCGTTGGCCCAATCTTCACAGGTATGGGAGCAACGACGTTAGCAAGGTTACCCTTCCGGCTTGGCCTGAGCAGGGTTATGGACGCCATTGTTTATCTTCAGGCCTCTTACGCCCATTTGTATTCTTGTCCGTACTCGGATACTATTTGGCGTTATGTATGATTTGGATCTTTGTATGTATATTTGGATTCTTGACTCGTGGAGTCTTTGTGGTTATATTATATATATTCTTTTGTGGGTTCCATCGTGAACTTGTGTAATTGTTCCTACTTGATTCCACCCGCATCGCGTGCATGCTGCGATGTGCACGAGGCGCTTTGTGGTGCGTTTCCAAAGCGACATCATGTAGATCGTGGCGTGATCGCTATAATCTGCAAGGTACCAGTTTTGGGGCGTTACAATGCCTTTATTTAATCTGGGGGAGTGACAGAAACCTCTAAGGTTGTAGATGTGATGTTGCTACTAGGGGGAAAACAACATTCATATGCTCGAGGGCATATGCTTTGTTTATATTACACACTTTGCTTAATGCAATTATCTGTTGTTCGCAACTAAATACTTGTGGAGTTCTCGGATTGATTCACCACAAGTGGATTATTAGTCATAGATGCAGTTGGATGGCGGTCTATGTATCTTGTTGTAATGCCTAGAGTAAATCTCATAGTGATCCTCTCGACATATCACGTTGTCTTTATTCTATCAATTGCCCAACTATAATTTGTTTACCCAGCATGTATTATTTTATCTTATGGAGAGACACCACTAGTGAACTGTGGACCCTGGTCCTATTTCCTTTATACTGCTATTACCTGTTTACTTTACTCGCACTATTTACTTTACTCACATATTACTATTGTTTTCCACTCGATACGCTCATACCTTTGTTTCAAGCAAACCGGTGAGATTGACAACCTCATCGTAAGTTGGGAACAAAGTATTTGGTTGTGTTGTGTGCAGGTTCCTCGTTGCTGCTCGCAAAGCAAAGCTTGGACGAGGCACCCTATAAATTGTCCGAAGCTGTCGCGAAGCTAGCGGGCATCACCTTCAGTCGTATTTCATCCTCCTACTGGATTGACTACCTTGGTTTCTTACTGAGCGAAAAACTTGCTGCTATATTCATCACACCTTGCTCTTGGGGTTTCCAACTGGCCGGTCATTTACTTCATTAGTTACACGCCAACAAGTTCTTTGGCACTATTCATCACCGCGCCATCAACAAGTTTTTCTGGCGCCGTTGCCGGGGAGGAAGAAGACTTCTGCAAGGGGAGTTTCACACGCAATCCTTTACTTTGTTTTAAGTTTTGCTTTCCTTTATTTTTACTTGCATCGTTTTATCAAAAATCCAAAAAAATTAGTATCATTTATAGTTGTTACTTTATTACTTTAGTTCATTATGTTGTTCCCTAAGTACGTTTTGGAGGACCTCTCAGTAGGTAGTGGTTCAATTATTGGGAAAGATAACATTGAGGAGTTCTTTAATCATATTAGTATGTATAAAGAAGTTGAGGAAAAGTCTTTGGCTGAGCTTGCTCCTAGTATTGAAGTTGCTTCTGCTTATTTAATTCACATGTTGGAAGCTAGGTTTGCTAGCCTTAATCCTTTTATGCAACACATGTTCCTTAAGCTTCATGAAATTGAAGATCCTGAAAAGAAAGCTTTTATATTGGAAACTTTGCGTATAGAATTTAGAGATGTTGCCATTGAAGCTAGGAAAGTTCTTAAGCGCTTTAATAAACTCGGCTCACCTATGAAGGTTATTAGCACAAACAATGAAGGAACCGAAATACCTATACCTAGCAAGCTTTTGGGATTGTATGAAGCTTTTGAAAATAATTTTGATTGGATTTGTCCCAAAAATCTTTTTAGTGATTTGAGTGAACCAAAGCGTGATCACAAAGGGTCTTCAAAAACTTATGTGGATGAAATACAATGCCTTATTGACAAAACTTCTGCAGTTGATCTTAATGCTTCTTCTGAAAATACTTGATTCACACTTTCTGCGCCTAGCTCAAAGGCGTTAAACAAAAGCACTCTTGGGAGATAACCCAATATTTTTACTTTCAGTTCTTTTTCTTTTATTTGAGTCTTGCAAGTTATTACTACTGTAATAACCTCTCCTTATCATTTTTATTTCGTTTTTGTGCCAAGAGAAGCCTCTAATTTGAGCGAGGTAAGATTTGAGGATGTTGCTGTCCTAAAATAGTTTTCGGTGCTGCACCGTAAAAATTCGTGAAAATTCTCTGTATATCTTTTGGACCTGCGATTTCTTGTGCATATGCCCCAGGTTATATCCAAACTTTCATTAGTTGAACACTTTTTGTTTTGAGCAACAGAAAACCCTCTAAAAATTCGACCTTTGTCAGCTGTTCTGTTTTGACAGATTTCTGTCAATATTTGTGTTTGCCGCTTTATCACTTTCTTTTTGAGTTCTTTTGATCACGGAACTTTTGGGGAAGTTGCTAAAGTAGTATATACTTTATATGTGGTGGTTTTGAGTTAAAACCTGAAGCAAAAAGGGTTGATTCTATGTTATGCTTACACTAATGTTGCTAATAGATTTGTTTTTAGTTTTGTATGAAGGAAGTTTTCAAGTGTAGGGATCGGAGAATGATGAGATGAGTTGAATAATGGACAAAAGCTCAAGATTGGGGATGTCCATGTCACCCCAAGAAATATCCAAGAAGTACAAGCGTCAAAGCTTGGGGATGCTCCCGAGGCACCCCTTCTTCATCAGCAAAAATCAGGTCACCTTTCAAAACACTATATTTTTATTGCTTCATGCATTATGTGTTTTTCTTGGAGTGTCAGTTGTTTTTAGTTTTCAGTTTTCTTTAGTTTTGTTTGCTGCAATAAATGGTTGGACCCCAACAAATTTCTTTTGGAGAAGTTGCCTTGCTTTTCATTTGCCAAGAACACTCCGTTTTTCGCTCTATTCGTTTCCACGAGTGTTTTCTTTTTCTAGAACTGCGTTTAGCTTTCGAGTTTTGCCTTGATTTGTGTTCAGATCTTTTTATATCTTTTCATCAAGGTGTATTTTTGCCTCTGGTCTATATTGGTTTTTATCAAAAGAGTTGTTTATAAAAAGTTCGAATGGTGTTGGAAAAGAGAAAAAGCTTTATGCAAAAAAGTGGTACAAGAAGGAGCTTGTGTAGACTTCGGCCTAGGCTTTTGCATGTCGTGCTTGATGTGTTTTTGATAGTATGCTTAGTGGTTTTGCTATAGCATGACTTGTCTCAAATGACTGAGATTGCTTAATAAGCCTTTTAAAAAAATCATGCGTTGTTTTAATTATTTGGAAGCATTATTTTGGTTTTCTCCTTTGATGCTTTATTTGGGTTGACTTGGCGCATGCTCACACATGTTAGACTCATACAAAGTCGCCATTGCCTCTATGATCATTTAGTTTTTGACTTTTGATGCCATCTTATGCTTCTTTTAATGTCGCTTTGTCGCTTTGCATGATTATGGCCACTATTACTCTCTTAGTTGGTCGCTCCCAGTCTTTTGCTAGCCCTGATTTTGTACTGAGTATGAGCTCTACTCGTGCATCCAACTCCTAAAAACCAAGTTTTTCCATTGTGTCCACTATAAACTCCTATGCATGGTATTTGTAAGCCATTCCAAGTAAATTTTCATGTGCTACCTTTCAAAAAAACTTTCAACTACTTCTCATTTTGTGCCACTGTTTTTAGCTCATGGGGACGTGGTGGTCGGAATTGCTATCTTCCATATTAAATTAAGTACCCCTCGACTAGGCAGCGTCATCTGCTCGTTATTAATTTTGCATGAGAGCTGGTAAGACCATTGCAATCTAATTCTAAAAGAAAAAAAGGGCACTCCTCCATGGTATGTGAATGTTGGTGGGCACCCGATGGAATCGGTTAGCCATGGTTTGAGAAAGTAAAAAAGGTGGGGAGGAATGCCAAAGCTTTATAAAAGAGCACCAATGTGCCAAATTTTCAAAGAACTCGGAACCGCTCTCACTTGTTTATTATGGAAGATAGTAAGACACCATTGCTAGTCATTGACAAAAGCAACCACCTCTCAAAACTCAAGTTTTATCTCTCTGTTTTACAAATGAAAAGCTCTAGCACATGTTTAATCACTGCTTCCCTCCGTGAAGGGCCTTTCTTTTACTTTTATGTTGAGTCACCACCTTCTATCTTTATGCACCATTAAGAGAGCATAGTTATCATTCTGAGTATAATGTGCATTGTCCCAAAGTTTTCATTGATTGATTCATATTGTTGGTTTCACTTGTTCTCAAATTACTTGTATCTAGTCGCCCTCTTAAACTTGAAGGTGTCCTATGCATTTATGGTTTGCTCTCTCATGAAGGACAAGCTGAAAACCATTTGTATGTTTTTCCTTATGATTTGAACACACGTTTGACTTTCATTGTTTCATTTTCATGATCTTTTGTTTGTGTTCATTTTCATGTTATAACATGGTTGCTAAGTTTCTTCTATCAAGATCATGTCTTTCATGCCCATGTTTTAAGTTCTTTGATCCCAGCGCACAACGCTTACATATATGGTCAAGATTGTGTAGGTGCATGTCACCACATAAATTATTTCTTTTGTTATCACTTACCTACTCGAGGACGAGCAAGAGTTAAGCTTGGGGATGCTGATACGTCTCCAACGTATCCAAAAAATTTTATGCTCCATGCTCGTTTTTACACCATTTGTTTAGTGTTTCGTTATACTTCATGGCATTTTTATGCATTTTCCGGAACTAACCTATTAACGAGATGCCACAGTGCCAGTTCCCTGTTTTCTATTGTTTTTGTGTTTCAGAAATGCTACACCGGAAATATTCTCGGAATTGGACGAAACCAAAGCCAGTCGTCCACATATTTCACGGAACTTCCAGAAGACCGAAGAGGAGACGGAACCGAGCCAGAGGGCGGCCACACCATAGGGCGGCGCGGCCTAGGGCTGACCCGCGCCCCCTGGTGGTGTGGGCCCCCTGGTCTACCTCTGACGTTGCCCCTTTGCCTATAAAGACCCCCCGACGGGAAAAACCTAAAGACCCCGATCACTTTTCTAGAAACATATCGCGATCCGCCGCTGTCGTCGACCCGAGATTGGGAGGGTCCAGAAGCTCTTCCCGGCACCCTACCGGAGAGGGGAATCGCCACCGGAGGTCTTCTTCATCGCCATGCTTGCCTCTGGAGCGATGAGTGAGTAGTCTACCTTGGACTATGGGTCCATAGCAGTAGCTAGATGGTTGTCTTCTCCACCATGTGCTTCATGTTTAGATCTCGTGAGCTGCCTTACATGATCGAGATCACCGTTATGTAATTCTACATGTTGTGTTTGTTGGGATCCGATGAATATTGATGTTATGATTGAGTTGATGTACAGAATTTTATCTTATGTTATCACTATGTTGTTTATGATCTTTCATGCTCTTCGTTGTTAGTAGCTATCTTGGCCGAGTAGTTGCTAGTGACTCCAAGAGGGGGTATTTATGCTCGATAGTGGGTTCATGCCTCTATTTAATCTGGGGGAGTGACAGAAACCTCTAAGGTTGTAGGTTGTAGATGTGCTGTTGCTACTAGGGGAAAACAACATTCATATGCTCGAGGGCATATGCTTTGTTTACATTACACAATTTGCTTAATGCAATTATCTGTTGTTCGCAACTTAATACTTGTGGAGTTCTCGGATTGATTCACCACAAGTGGATTATTAGTCATAGATGCAGTTGGATGGCGGTCTATGTATCTTGTTGTAATACCCAGAGTAAATCTCATAGTGATCCTCTCGACATATCACGTTGTCTTTATTCTATCAATTGCCCAACTATAATTTGTTTACCCAGCATGTATTATTTTATCTTATGGAGAGACACAACTAGTGAACTGTGGACCCCAGTCCTATTTCCTTTATATTGCTATCGCCTGTTTACTTTACTGACACTGTTTACTTTACTCACATATTACTATTGTTTTCCACTCGATACGCTCATACCTTTGTTTCAAGCAAACCGGTGAGATTGACAACCTCATCGTAAGTTGCGAACAAAGTATTTGGTTGTGTTGTGTGCAGGTTCCACGTTGCAGCTCGCAAAGCAAAGCTTGGACGAGGCACCCTATAAATTGTCCGAAGCTGTCGCGAAGCTAGCGGGCATCACCTTCAGTCGTATTTCATCCTCCTACTGGATTGACTACCTTGGTTTCTTACTGAGGGAAAAACTTGCTGCTATATTCATCACACCTTGCTCTTGGGGTTTCCAACTGGTCGGTCATTTACTTCATTAGTTACACGCCAACAAGTTCTCTGGCACTATTCATCACCGCGCCATCAGTACAACACATGGCATGGTGTCCAGCAACTATTTTTTGCTTGTTCTCATTGCAATAATCTGAAAATTGCAATCATAATATCAGAAAGAAGTAGTAATTTTGTGGATTGTGCATAAAATAAGAACATCATTTAGCATTTCTCGTTTTAACCAGACTTAATTGCATGGTAAGGAACAACTTAGTTAGATGATGGAAATATAATATATTAAACTTTCTTATAGATTATACTCTCTTTATTCATTTCTTCTTACTAGAGTTAAAGCTTGTCTGGTAAAAAAGAAAATAGTCATGTCCGGAGGGCATTGCTTGTTTTAACTAGACTTAATTGCATGGTAAGGAAGAACATAGTTAGATGATGGAAATATAATATATTCTGATGTCAGAAGCAACTTAGACACATGTTTGAAATAACTTAATGATGGCGCGGTCTTGATGTGAGAGATTCTTCTTCTTCAGTCCTTGGTAACGGTACCAGAAAACTTGTGATGTTTTGCTGGCGCGTAGTTGATGATGTAAATGACCGGCCAGTTGGAAACCCCAAGGGAAGGTTTGATGAATATAGCAGCAAGTTTTCCCTCAGTTATGAAACCAAGGTTATCAATCCAGTAGGAAAAAGCCAAACGACGGAAGGTGATGCCCGCTAGCTTCGCGACAGCTTCGGACAATTTATAGGGTGCCTCGTCCAAGCTTTGCTTTGCGAGCGGCAACGTGGAACCTGCACACAACACAACCAAATACTTTGTTTCCAACTTACGATGAGGTTGTCAATCTCACCAGTTTGCTTGAAACAAAGGGTATGAGCGTATCGAGTGGAAAACAATAGTAGTATGCGAGTAAAGTAAACAATGCGAGTAAAGTAAACAGGTGATAGCAATATAAAGGAAATAGGACCAGGGTCCACAGTTCACTAGTGGTGTCTCTCCATAAGATAAAATAACACATGCTGGGTAAACAAATTACAGTTGGGCAATTGATAGAATAAAGATAACGTGATATGTCAAGAGAATCACTATGAGATTTTCTCTGGGCATTACAACAAGATACATAGACCGCCATCCAACTGCATCTATGACTAATAATCCACTTGTGGCGAATCAATCCAAGAACTCCACAAGTATTAAGTTGCGAACAACAGATAACTGCATTAAGGAAAGTGTGTAATGTAAATAAAGCATATGCCCTCGAGCATATGAATGTTGTTTTCCCCCTACTAGCAACATCACATCTACAACCTTAGAGGTTTCTGTCACTCCCCCAGATTAAATAGAGGCATAAACCCACTATCGAGCATAAATACCCCCTCTTGGAGTCACTAGCAACTACTCGGCCAAGATAGCTACTAACAACGGAGAGCATGCAAGATCATAAACAACATAGAGATAACATAAGATAAAATTCTGTACTTCAACTCAATCATAACACCAATATTCATCGGATCCCAACAAACACAACATATAGAATTACATAACGGTGATCTCGATCATGTAAAGCAGCTCACGAGATCTAAACATGAAGCACATGGTGGAGAAGACAACCATCTAGCTACTGCTATGGACCCATAGTCCAAGGTAGACTACTTACTCATCGCGCCGGAGGCAAGCATCGCGATGAAGAAGACCTCCGGTGGCGATTCCCCTCTCCGGCAAGGTGCCGGGAAGAGCTTCTGGACCCTCCCGATCTCGGGTCGACGGCGGCGGCAGATTGCGATGTGTTTCTGGAAAAGTGATCGGGTCTTTAGGTTTTTCCCATCGGGGGGTCTTTATAGGCGAAGGGGCAGCGTCAGAAGTGGACCAGGGGGCCCACACCATAGGCCGGTGCGGCTAGTGGAAAAAAGGCTATTAGTGGCACACCAATTTGGACTATGCGTGGCCCATATGGGATGCGCCACCATTCCCACGCCACTAGTAAAAATTTATCAGTGGCGCATCTCAAAATGCGCCACGCATAGTTTGCCTATGCGTGGTGCATATTGCTATATGCACCACTAATGTCAGATGCGCCACTAGCCACAAAAAATATGCGCCACTAAGATTTGAAAATTCAAAAAAAAATTCAATTTTTTTTTTGAAAATCATAAATATCAAAATAATGTGAAAAAACTATTGTATTTCAATTTTTTGATGATTTTATCACATGAGGAATATTTTCAAATCACACCAAGTTTTTCTTGACTTCCCGCTAGGTCACCCATCCTTAGACTACTCCGGGCTGAGCACGCTTTACTTCTCCATTCTATTTGCATGAGCTATCCCTAATCTACCCAAGTTCTTATTGGTATTACTATCATATCAATCCTCTTAAGGCCTATGTGTGCTTGTGTGTATATATGTGTGTATGTGTGTATATGTGTGTATATGTGTGTATATGTGTGTGTATGTGTGCATATATGTGTGTATATGTGTATATATGTGTGTGTATGTGTGCGTATATATGTGTATATTGTGTGTATATGTGTGTGTATGTGTGCATGTGTGCATATATAAGTGTGTATATATAAGTGTGTATATGTGTGCATATATAAGTGTGTATAAGTGTGTATATTTGTGTATATGTGTGTATATATGTGCATGTGTGCATATATAAGTGTGTATAAGTGTGTATATATGTGTGTATATGTGTGTGTATGTATGCATATATGTGTGTATATGTGTGTGTATGTGTGCATATATATGTATATATGTGTGTGTATGTGTGCATACATGTGTGTGTATATAACTAATTCAAAAGTTTAATCCAATATAAATTTTGATCTAAAAATAAAAATAAAAATAAAAAATTGAAAATAAAAAAGTGCGAAAAAGTCTATTTTCCCTTTTGAATTTTGAGATTCTAAAATTTGTCGAAACGATCGACTTCGTATGCAAAAGTTATGGCCGTTTTAACGAGAATAAAGTTTTTTGTAAAAAACATCAAAATTCATGTTTATTATTTTTCTTACTTACTAGATCACATAACATAACTAAATCTGATTTTTTTGAATTTTTTTCAAACCTTTTATTATTTTCTATTATTTTTTTGAAGACTAAAAAGGCGACCCACGAGGGGAGGGTGGGGTGGGGCGGGTGAAAAAAAATCATGTTATGCGTGGCGCATATGCAATATGCGCCATTGATATTTTAGTTATCAATGACGCATATTAGTATATGCGCCACGCATATCCCTGGCAGAGGTCAGGCCAGTAGGGCCCAGGTGGGGCCCACATGTTATTAATGGTGCATTTTTTTATGATGTGCGCCACTAAAAGGTCAAATATGCGTGGCGCATATAACAAATGCGCCATTGATAAGACAGGATATTTTGTCGACGACCCTTCTGGTGGGTCCCACGTGGATATTAGTGGCGCATTCTGAACAGTATGCGCCAGTAGGAGAAAAATTATCAGTGGAGCATATTTGCAAATGCACCACTAGTAAATACTAGTGGAGCATATTGAATAATATGCTCCACTGATAAAACATCTATCTATAAGCCTTTTCCCACTAGTGAGAGGAGGGCGGCGACTCACCGCGCACCCGCCACTCGAGCGCCTTCCTCCACAGGAGCAGTTAGCTCCGCTCCCAGAGCAGGATGCTCCGCTCCCAGAGCAGGACGCCCCGGACATCGCCGTGGTGGACCTGCGCGCACCACTCGACCATGTCATCGACCCCATCCAGGTTGCGGAGGCCCTGGAGAGGACGCGCCTCATACTCCTCGGCAAGGTGGCTGAGGATGAGATCGACCGGCGCCATGCGAGCACCACGCTCAGCGAGTTCTACGACATGCATGGAGACGCACCGGTCGAGCTTGCTCATGACCCACGGCGCGGCTTCGTCGCCATGGGCCCTGGCCAGATCCAGCGGTCACCATCGGCAAGCCAAGGCCACGGAGGGCGCGGACAGGGCGGTCGTGCTCCGAGCTGCAACGCCCGAGGCCGCCGCACCCAGTAGGCCGGCGGAGCTGGCAGGCCACGCAAGTCCCAGCACTGATGCCAGGGCTGGAGCCTCAAGCTTGCCAGCCGGCCCTACACATCCATCTCTGGCTTGACCACATGAAGGTGCTCCCCAAGGGATCTGCTAGCTCAAAGCGAGCGGCGTCTGACCAAGGAGGCCCGGGGGCTGCCGGCAGCGGTCAGGGGCGCAAAGAGGGCAAATACACCCTCGATGCTGCGCTTGACCAGCCGTGAAAATTCCACAACACCCCTAGCAGGGAAGCGACCCACTCCATGCGTTAGTGCCAGTTCGTGAGAGAGCTAGAGCAACGCGCTCGACAGCTCCTTGGAGCTTCGCAAGCGCAGCCGGCTGGAGGTCAGGAGGACCAACAGCACGAGCCAGCTGGTGACAAGCCGGACCAAGGTGATGATGACTTTCCGATGGATGTTGAGCAGTATCACATCTTTACCACCCCATGCAAAGACAAAAGGAACGACCTTTGGCACGAGGCGAAGGTGAACGCTGTCATGCCTGCAGAACCTCAGTTCATGCACTGGTCTGAGGCAGCCATCACCTGGGGGCGCGAGGACCATCCGCGACTAATGCCCAGCCCTGGATAATACGCTCTGGTCCTGGATCCCGTCATGTGCTCCGATACGCACACATGCCGGTTCTCCCGCGTGCTCATCGACGGTGGCAGCAGCATCAACATTCTTTACCGGAGCTCTATGGAGAAGCTGGGCATCCCGATTGCTCAGCTGAAACTGAGCCGGCTCACCTTCCATGGCATCGTGCATGGGCATTCATGCACCCCTATGGGCAGGGTGCAGCTGGAGGTTCTCTTCGGGGAGAAAGGTAACGGCCGCCGCGAGCCCATCGGGTTCGAGGTGGTGGACATTAGCAGTCCCTACCATGCGCTGCTTGGCCGCTCAGCCCTGGCCAAGTTTATGGCGGTGCCGCATTACGCCTATCTGAAGATGAAGCTCCCAGGACCCAGAGGTGTGATCACAGTCTCAGGAAGCTTCAAGAAGTCTCTGGCATGCGCCAAGGAGTGCTCACAGCTGGCAGAGGCATTGGTCATCGCCGAGGAGAAGGGGCAACTTCTCCATCGCGTGGAGCTAGCCCAGCAAGATGTGCCAGTCCGCCAGTCGCCCGTGGAGCAGTTCAAGCCGGCTGACGACACCAAGAACATCCTGTTGGACGAGAGCAATCCCTCCAAGTATGTCATCATCGGCACTGGCTTGTCTGCCAAATAGGAAAGCGAGCTCACCAGCTTCCTCCGTGAGAATCGGGACATCTTCGCATGGTCTCCAAAGGACATGCTAGGTGTGCCGAGGGAGCTGGCTGAGCACTCACTCAACATCCGGCCAGATGCCAAGCCAGTCAAGCAACCGCTGCGGCGCTTTGCAGAAGAGAAAAGGAAAGCCATTGGTGAGGAGATTGCCCGGCTCCTCGCAGCCGGCTTCATCATGGAGGTATTTTACCCCGATTGGTTGGCAAACCCAGTCTTGGTCCTGAAGAAGAACAACACTTGGCGCATGTGTATCGACTACACCAGCCTCAACAAGGCTTGCCCCAAGGATCCCTTCGCGCTACTGTGCATCGACCAGGTGATTGATTCCACAACCGGTTGTGACCTGCTGTCCTTCCTGGATGCCTATTTAGGCTATCACCAGATCCCACTCTACCAGCTGGATAAGATCAAGATGTCCTTCATCACCCCATATGGAGCCTACTGCTACGTCACCATGCCATTTGGCTTGAAGAATGCTGGAGCCACTTACCAGCGAACCATGCAGCGATGGCTGCGAGGGCAGATTGGGAGAAACATGCACGCTTCTGTGGACGACGTGGTGGTGAAAACCAAGCAGAGCGGCACGCTCCTGGATGATCTCAAGGAGAACTTTGCCAACCTGCGGCGCTATCGCATGAAGCTCAATCCGGAGAAGTGCACCTTTGGCGTGCCGGCTGGACAGCTCCTAGGTTATATCGTTTCCCAGCGTGGGATCGAGGCTAACCCCTCGAAGATAAAAGCCATCGAGGCCCTAGATGAAGGAAATATGCCCTAGATGCAATAATAATATTGTTATTATCATATTTATTATTCATGATAATGTTTATATTCCATGCTAGAATTGTATTAAGCGGAAACATTAATACTTGTGTGGTTTATGAACAACACCATGTCCCTAGTAAGCCTCTACTAGACTAGCTCATTGATTAATGATGGTTAAGGTTTCCTAACCATAGACATGAGTTGTCGATTAATAATGAGGTCATGTCATTAGGAGAATGATGTGATGGATAGACCCAAATTAAGCACAGCAATTAGATCATGTCATTGTGTTCACAATTGCGTAGCTTTTCCTATGTCAGTATCCTATTCCTTAGACCATGAGATAATGCCACTCCCTGGTACCGGAAGAGAGCTTTGAGGTCATCAAACGTCATCCTATGAGAGGGTGATCATAAAGGTGTCTCTCAGGTAATCGGAAAGTACTTGTTGGGTTGCATGTATCAAGATGGGATTTGTCCCTCCCATGTCGGAGAGATATACTCCGGGCCCACTCGGTAATCAATATCATACACCGTTTGCAAACACGTGATTAATGAGTTTAATCACAGAGTGATATTGGATTGCGGAACGAGTAAAGAGTACTTGCTGTGAACGAGATTGAACTAGGTATAAAGATATCAATGATCGAATCTCAGGCAAGTAAAATATTGCGAGACAAAGGAATTTGTATACGGGATTAATTGAATCCTGACATCGTGGTTCACCGATAATGATCTTTGTTGAATATGTGGGAGTCAATATGGATTTCCAGATCCCACTATTGATTATTGATGGTGATCATGTCCGCATATTCTCGAACCCGTAGGGTCACACATTTAACGCTCATCGACGCTAGGGTAGTTTCGGGATTTGTGGAAATTGTTTCAGAGAGTTATGGAATTGTTCCGGGAAGAGATTAATGATTTATTAATTAGTTGAATTAATAAATATTAATACATATATTTATTTACTGGAAATAAATAAGGGCTAAATGTAGTCCACGTAAAGTTTTGCTAATGGACCTATTTAGTAGCTCCATCTAGACAAACTGCAAAAAGAAAAGGCAAAAGAAAAAAAAAGAGGTCGGAGCGCATGGGCCGGCCGGCTGGCCAGAAGCCCACCCGCTCTCGCGCCAAGCCCACCTGGGCTGGCCTGTCTGTGCGCGCCACAGCTGGCCGCACTGGCCAGGCTGGGCCGGCCAGACTACAGCTGGGCCTGCTCGCTCGGGGCTGCCTGCGTGCCACCTGGGCCGCGCTCGCTATCTCCGCGCGTGGGCCGTGCACCTGGGCCGCCCAGGCCAGGCCACACGCTAGTGCCATCGTTCGACGAAGGCAGCTGGCCGGGCGATCGATCCAGCGATCGGGGGCAGGTGGCCGGGCGCCACATGCTAGTCGCCAGGGCTCCTCGCTAGATTCTTCGCGCGAGCCTTCTTTATGAAGGCAGGTTCGGTCACTTGACGTGCAAGGCACGGGCGCTGATCGATAAAATCGATCTCGCACGGGGTTGCTCGACCGGCTATAAAAGGAGGGGCCACCGTGGAGACCTGATTGACAGAATTTTGTTCAGCCGTTGATTTCGATCGACCGCTGGCCATCGTCTGTTGTCTCCTGTAGCTTCCCTTTGCACTAGTTTGACTAGTTCTTTTGCCAATCTTCTTTCAACTTGCGTGCGTAGGTGAAGCCCTGCCCACAGATACTCTCCACCATAAGCACCATGCCGTCGTGCAGCTGATCCCATCTACCACTCCACCGCACCTTGCTGGACAGAGGAGGAGGAGTCGTTGTTGCGCGGTACGTGTGCAACGCTCGGAGGCGCCGCCCGTTGTGGCGCTTGGATCAGATCGGATCACGAGGAGGAGACGCTAGTACGACTACACCGACCACGTTCATATGAACGTTTCCGCTGTGCGATCTACAAGGGTATGTAGATCTAATCTCTCCCACTCATTGTTTTGCATCTCGTAGATCAGATCTTGGCTTGTTTTTGTTCATCTTCGTAGGAAATTTTTTGTTTTCTATGCTGCGAAACCCTTCAGTGTTATCAGAGCGAGATCTATGCGTAGATGTTTTACACGAGTTTAACGCAACAAGTTTGTTGCGGGCGTTGATGTTTTCTGTTGCAATCTTCTTTTTTGTGTACTTCTTATGGCGCGGTATAGTGAGATCGAAGTAGTCTAGGCCAACTTTACGCGACCTCGTTCGCGAGACCGGCTCCGCACTTGATGTGTGGCTTGTTCCACACATGCGGCTGGTGGATGCCAGTTTGTCTCACTATAGTTGTCATGGGATTTATAGTGGATGTTGGCAACCATAATATCACCATTGTGGCTTTGTGTAGGTAAGAACCGTTCTTATGCGTAGCTCCCATAAGCCACGTAAAACATGCAATCAACAAATTAGAGGCGTCTAACTTGTTTTTGCAGGGAGTGTTTGTGATATGGTATTGCCACAAGATGTGATGTGTATGATATATGTGATGTATGCAATGATCATGTTTTGTAATATTTCACGACTTGCATGTCGATGAGTTCACAACCGACATGAGCCATATGGTTGTCTTTATAATTTTGTATGACCTGCGTGTCAACTTCTTATACACCATGTAATAGCTTTACTTTATCACTAAGTAGTTAACAATATTTGTAGTTGCTATTCTTGGTGGAGACAATCATGGTGGAGTGATGGAGATCATGCCGACGCGCATAAGATGGAGATCAATGCGCGAAGATTGGCTATACCATATCACATATTGTATATGCATGTGATATTTATTCTTTATATATGCATCTTATTTTGCTTTGATCGCGACGGTAGCATTATAAGATGATCCCTTACACTTAATTTCAAGATAAAATGTGTTCTCCCCTCGTGCGCGCCGTTGTGAAAGATCGTTGTTTTGAAGCATCACGTGATGATCGAGTGCTATAAACTCTACGTTCACATATAACGGGTGCAAGCCAGATTTTGCACACGCCAAAATACTTGGGTTAAACTTGACGAGCCTAGCATGTACAGAAATGGCCTCGGAACATATGGACCGAAAGGTCAAGCGTGAGTCATATGGATGATATGATCAACATGTTGATGTTCACCATTAAAGCTACATCATTCACATGATGATCGGTCTCGGTGTAGTGAATTTGGATCATGCTTCACTAAACAACTTCGAGGGATGTTGAATTTAGTGGGAGTTCATTAGTAATTTGATTAACTTGAACAAATTATCATGAACTAAATCTTAGTGTATTTGCATAAGTCATTGTAGTCTTTGGCAACCGTTTTTCACCGACACTTAGTTTTAATTGAGTTAAAAGAACTATAGAATTCTGGATAATCACTTTTCAGACTAGTACCGTTTAGTAAGAATGTCAAGATCAAAGATTAAGTCTTATCACAACTTTAGCAATCCTCGCTTGCTCCATATGATTTAATAAGTTGTATTAATCTAAGAGCAATGTTTTAGTTTAGTATCTAAAATCATATGTTTGCCTTCATGAGAAATTGATCTTCAAAATTGTTTGAGAATCAAAGTGATCTTGGAGCTGAAAGAATTGTTTCAGAAACAAACAAGAGTTAAAAGATATTTGATGTCTAGAACTTTGATTGTTTGCAAAATGATTAAGTATAATTTAGTAAAATAACATGTGCTCATATTGTATGAATATATGCGAAGATCGAAGACGCTTGGCGTCCCGATCACCCAAAAGTTTGGGAACTAATATTATACTTCCACTCATCCTTATGAACTATAGTAGTTTTATCGGATGAAAAGGTATCGGCTAAATTGTTTTGCCATACCGAAAGATTGCTAAAGAATGGAACCCGAAAGAATACCAATTATATGATGATGGTGATCCACCTCAATGTGCAAAGTCCAAGGCTATTAGTATTTGACTAACATCCTTTGGCCCATGTGTCAAATGATTGGCGCCACTATTGATGTTGATAGATTCTTCTAGTGAGAGGAAACGCTAAATGGGATCTGCAAAAGTATTTGGTAGAAAAAAGGAAAAGACTGGAATTGTCCAGCTCAGGTATATAAATACATGTTATAGATGTGTTCTTTGCTCGTTAACAATGTAATTCTTGGGTATTCGATACTGGATTGTTGATATGAAATGTCATACAAACAACACAATGCAAGAGCTACAATGGCCTAAATAACTTGCAATAGAATGTGGTGACAATGCACATCGAGAAACAAATAAAAGTGTTATTGTGTTTCCGTCGGCATCAAACCTAGCCTTGAAGATTTATTATGAACTAAATAATTGTTATCTTGTTCTGGTATTATGAGAACAATTGTTGTTCATGTCATTACCGTCTTCCATAATCGATTGATAGATTATTATAAATCTTTTTAGTAAAATAGACATCTATAACACTGATGCGAAAGGTCGCAAGACAAAACAAATTTCACTTATATATGACACCGCCGTTTAAGTCATATTGGAAACAAAACATGAAAGAAATTCTATATTGATAGATTTCGAGTCATTTGATTTTGAATTGATTGACGCTTGTGAGACTTTTCCTAAGGATGATTAAACTCTGTTCATGGGCCATGGACATGACAAGCGTCTAACTAAATGGAGATCATACATGTTGATGTATGTAGTCCATGGTGTGAACTCGATCGTGGTGTATTTTCTGTTTCATTAGTGACTCGAATAGATGTATGGTATATCTACTTGATGAGATAGAAGTGTGAAATAATTGAAATTGTTCAATTTATGAAGTGGAAATTATTGTAACAAGAAAATTCAAGTTTTTATGATTGGATCATAAAGAAGAATATTTTAGTTACAAGTTTAGCAAACATCTAAGAGTTGAGGAAATTGTTTCACAAACTTGCATCTCGTGAAATGCCACAAGAGTATGGAGTTTTTGATGGGTGTAATCAAACCTTGTTTGACATGGTTAGATCAATGATGAAATAAAACTACCAATATAATTTTTGGATTATGCTTTAGAGACTACCGCTTTTCACTGAATAAAGCACCATCATAATCCGCTGAAATGACACTGTACAAGTTATAGTTATTTTTCTTAAATTTTGGTATGCAAGGCATATGTGTAAAATGTTTACAACCAAAATCGGATTAGTAAGTCTTTGTAGGTTATCCCAAAGAATGTCGATGGGTATTTCTTCTGCCGTAAACCTGAACACATAGTGATTGTCGCTAAAGAAGTGAATTTCTTATGAAGGAGTTTTTCACGAAAGGTTTAAGTGGGAGGAAAATAGAACTTGATGAGGTTATTAAACCTGAGCAAGATGATCAGAGTAGCGCAGCACCAGAAAAATGTTCTGGAAGTGGCAACTGCATTCATGGCTCACGCGTCTACAATGTGTTGTAGTCACGGCATCGAAGTTCCTATTTAACCAAGTTGGTCGTAATCAAATAGAAAGATTTGAGGACGAGATATTATTGGATAATAGTAACCGACAATATACAAAGAAGCGATGATGGGCCCTGACTTCGTCATATGGATTATTCTAGCAACAATTACATATTGAGATATGATAGTTGAATAAATGAAATAACATTCCTCTACCGGAATGCACACCAAGGACGTGTACCTGACACGACCCAATGGGTTTTGTTGATTCAAAATTTGCTAGATATGTATGCAAACTTCAATGGTAGAAGTAAGCATAGCGAAGTTGGAATCTTCAATGATGAAAATGTTAAAGGGTTTAATTTCATCAAGATATTTGAAGATGCTTGTATTTACAAGAAAGTAAGTGGGAGCACTAAGACATATTTCTAATGCTTTATGTAGACTACATATTGATCATTGGAAATTATGTGTTTTTCTTGATATTGTTAAGTTTTCATTAAAATTATTTTTGATGAAAGACTTAGGCAAAACCAGAATATTGAGCATCAATGACTATGCAAATACATTGAGGCGTTAATATAGTTTTGCAGAGTACATAGATGAAATATTAAATTTGTTCAATATGGAAACAATAAGAACGGTTCTTGTTGCATGGAAGAGGTTGAAACAAGAATCAAGTGTTTAGCCACTTGATGAGTGAAACCGCAAGAATGATTTTATCAATCTTGTATACCATGATATGTATATCCAGATATGTTCGATGCTCTAAAAGGTTACGAGCATGCATATGATGATCGTTGGACAATAGTAAAGATATTCGTATGTACTTTCGAAGAACTAAGAATATATTATATATGCAGGAGTGACAAATGGTTCATTGCAATGAGTTACATTGGCTTTGTCACACATACAAGTAAAAAATTTATCTCAATTTTAGACTATTTGTTTCGAGTTATAAGGTGGCACAATAAGATGGAAGAAAGTTCTACGATAACTTGGATGAGTTCCAATGTTAACATTGTGGCGGACACTGCAACGAGGGCTAAGTATATAATCTCTCTAGAAGCGGCAAGAGAACTAGGTGTAGTTCCAAGTGTGCTAGTACTATGTAGTTCTATTGTACGACAATAGTGACAACATAGTTTTCAGCCAAGAAACAAAGGTCTCACCAGAAGACCAAGTTTATACGATGCCATCTCATGTCAAGATGAGTAATGCGTGATGACGCAAAAGATATGCAAATACAAACGGACTTGAAAGTGTCAGACCCGTAGATAAGGTTTACCATGTGCAACGAGTATGAATAACACCAAAATGGCATAGGTGTTAAAGGCGCAAGTATAACTAGATTATTGACTCTAGTGCAAGTGGGAGACTGAAGGAAATATGCCCTAGAGGCAATAATAATATTGTTATTATCATATTTCTTATTTATAATAATGTTTATATTCCATGCTAGAATTGTATTAAGCGGAAACATTAATACTTGTGTGGTTTATGAACAACACCATGTCCCTAGTATGCCTCTACTAGACTAGCTCATTGATTAATGATGGTTAAGGTTTCTTAACCATAGACATGAGTTGTCGATTAATAATGAGGTCATGTCATTAGGAGAATGATGTGATGGACAGACCCAGATTAAGCACAACAATTAGATCGTGTCATTGTGTTCACAGTTGCGTAGCTTTTCCTATGTCAGTATCCTATTCCTTAGACCATGAGATAATGCCACTCCCTGGTACCAGAAGAGAGCTTTGAGGTCATCAAACGTCATCCTATGAGAGGGTGATCATAAAGGTGTCTCTCATGTAATCGGAAAGTACTTGTTGGGTTGCATGTATCGAGATGGGATTTGTCCCTCCCATGTCGGAGAGATATACTCTGGGCCCACTCGGTAATCAATATCATACACTGTTTGCAAACACGTGATTAATGAGTTTAATCACAGAGTGATATTAGATTGCGAAACGAGTAAAGAGTACTTGTTGTGAACGAGATTGAACTAGGTATGAAGATACCAACGATCGAATCTCGGGCAAGTAAAATATCGCGAGACAAAGGAATTTGTATACGGGATTAATTGAATCCTGACATCATGGTTCACCGATAATGATCTTCGTTGAATATGTGGGAGTCAATATGGATTTCCAGATCCCACTATTGATTATTGATGGTGATCATGTCCGCATATTCTCGAACCCGTAGGGTCACACACTTAACGCTGATCGACGCTAGGGTAGTTTTAGGATTTGTGGAAATTGTTTCAGAGAGTTATGGAATTGTTCCGGGAAGAGATTAATGATTTATTAATTAGTTGAATTAATAAATATTAATACATATATTTATTTACTAGAAATAAATAAGGGCTAAATGTAGTCCATGTAAAGTTTTGCTAATGGACCTATTTAGTAGCTCCATCTAGACAAACTGCAAAAAGAAAAGGCAAAAGAAAAAAAGAGAGGCCGGAGCGCATGGGCCGGCCGGCTGGCCAGAAGCCCACCCGCTCTCGCGCCAAGCCCACCTGGGCCGGCCTGTCTGTGCGCGCCACAGCTGGCCGCGCTAGCCAGGCTGGGGCGGCCGGACTGCAGCTGGGCCTGCTCGCTCGGGGCTGCCTGCATGCCACCTGGGCCGCGCTCGCTGTCTCCGCGCGTGGGCCGCGCACCTGGGCCGCCCAGGCCAGGCCACGCGCTAGTGCCATCGTTCGACGAAGGCAGCTAGCCGGGCGACCGATCCAGCGATCGGGGGTAGGTGGCCGGGCGCCACGCGCTAGTCGCCAGGGCTCCTCGCTGGATTCTTCACGCGAGCCTTCTTTACAAAGGCAGGTTCGGTCGCTTGACGTGCAAGGCACGGGCGCTGATCGATAAGATCGATCTCGCACGGGGTTGCTCGACCGGCTATAAAAGGAGGGGCCGCTGTGGAGACCTGATTGACAGAATTTTGTTCAGCTGTTGATTTCAATCGACCGCTGGCCATCGTCTGTTGTCTCCTGTAGCTTCCCTTTGCACTAGTTTGACTAGTTCTTTTGCCAATCTTCTTTCAACTCGCGTGCGTAGGCGAAGCCCTGCCTACAGATACTCTCCACCATAAGCACCACGCCATCGTGCTGCTGATCCCATCTACCACTCCACCGCACCTTGCTGGACCGAGGAGAAGGAGTCGTCGTTGCGCGGTACGTGTGCAACGCTCGAAGGCGCCGCCCGTTGTGGCGCTTGGATCGGATCGGATCGCGAGGAGGAGACGCTAGTATGACTATGCCGACCACGTTCATATGAACGTTTCCGCTGTGCGATCTACAAGGGTATGTAGATCTAATCTCTCCCACTCGTTGTTTTGCATCTCATAGATCAGATCTTGGCTTGTTTCTGTTCGTCTTTGTAGGAAATTTTTTGTTTTCTATGCTGCGAAACCCTTCACTAGAGACGCCCACCCAGCTCAGGGATGTGCAGAAGTTTGCTGGATGTTTGGCCTCGCTCAGCCGGTTCGTCAGCCGGCTCAGAGAGAAGGCCATGCCGCTATACCAGCTGATGAAGAAGACGGACCATTTCGTTTGGTCCCAGCGCGCTGATGATGCCTTCAACGACCTCAAGAGAGCCTTGTCTACTGCGCCAATCTTGGCAGCGCTGGCTCCGCGGGAGCCAATGCTGTTCTACATAGCAGCTACTCCGCAAGTCATCAGCGTTGTGATCATGGTGGAGCACACCGAGGAAGGCAAGGAGCTGCCGATTCAGTGCCTAGTGTACTATCTGAGTGAGGTGCTCACTCTCTCCAAGCAAAACTACCCGCACTACCATTAGGTCGCATATGGCGTGTACATGGCGGCCAAGAAGCTGAAGCACTACTTCGAGGAGCACCCTATCACGGTGGTGAGCACCACCCCGCTCTCGGAGATCATAGGGTACAAGGATGCAACGAGCAGAGTGGCTAAGTGGGCGATTGAGCTTGCCGCTCATACCATTCAGTACAAGCCCAGGACGACGATCAAGTCGTAGATCATAGCGGATTTCTTCGCTGACTGGGGAGAGCACCAGTACCTGCCGCCGGCTCTGGACTCAACACACTGGCGCATGAACTTCGATGGCTCCAAGATGCTCGAGGGCTTGGGAGCCGGCGTCATCCTCACCTCTCCCAAGGGAGACAAGCTACAGTACGTGCTGCAGATGCGCTTCCGTGCGTCGAACAACGTCGCCGAATATGAAGCCCTGGTGCATGGGCTCAAGCTGGCCAAGGAGATTGGCATTCGGAGGATCCTCTGCTTCGGAGACTCCGACCTGGTGGTGCACCAAGTCTCAGGGGAATGGGACGCCAAGGACGCCAACATGGCCTCCTACCGCTTCTACGTGCAGTAGCTCTGCGGATTCTTTGAGGGCTGCGAGTTCCATCACGTCCCCAGAGCAAACAACGACGAGGCGGACCGGCTGTCCAAGATTGGCTCCACCAAGCAGGATATCCCAGCTAGGGTTTTGTTGGAGATCATTCGCAAGCCATCCATCAAGCCCTCGCCGGAGTCCACCTCCATCTACGTGCCCGAATACCCCGCCCCGGCTCAGGTGCCACCACCAGACCCGGGGGCTGCCGCCTCAGGGCTGAAGGAAGTAGCCGGCCAGCCCAGCGTGGCCGGCTCGACGAAGGACTCGGGGGCTGCCGTCTCCAGGCTGCCCCCCATAGCCAGCATGACGACGGACCTGGGGGCTGCTGATCCCTTGGTCGCCAGTGTCTTCCACAAATGGGAGATACCATCCTGGGCGGAGCCATTCTCCAACTACCTCATCACTAGGGACTTGCCGCAAGACAAAGTGGAAGCAAGGCGATTTCAACGTCGCGTGCAAGCATACACCATCATCAACAGCGAGCTGTACAAGCGCAGCGTGTCAGGAATCTTCCAGAAGTGCATCAAGCCAGAAGAAGGGATAGAGCTGCTGAGAGAGATACATCAAGGGGATTACGGGCATCATGCGTCTTCCAGAGCCTTGGTGGCCAAGGCCTTCCGCCATGGTTTCTACTGGCCAACGGCCCAAAAGGACGTAGAACAACTGGTGAAGCAGTGCAACGGCTGCCAGCGCTTCTCCAAGCATCGAAACACTCCAGTGGCAGCCCTCAAGACCATCCCGCTCACCTGGCCGTTCGCTGTCTGGGGCCTGGACATGGTGGGACCATTCGATACCGTGCCCGGGGGCTTGACGCATCTGTTGGTCGCAGTGGACAAGTTCACCAAGTGGATCGAGGCCAAGCCAATCAAAAAACTTGACGGCTCGTCCAACATCAAGTTCTTCAACGAGATCATCACGAGATATGGAGTTTCCCACAGCATCATCACTGACAATGGGACAAACTTTGCGAAGGGAGTCTTTGCAAAGTACTGCGGCCAGAAGGGCATCCGGCTGGACTTAGCATCAGTGGCGCATCCTCAGTCTAATGGGCAAGTGGAGAAAGCAAATGGGCTGATCCTGGCCGGCATCAAACCAAGGTTGGTCGAGCCTCTCGAGCGTTCAGCTGGCTATTGGGTCGAAGAGCTTCCCTGAGTACTCTGGAGCCTGCGCACCACTCCAAACTGCTATGTTGGCTTCATGTCTTTCTTCCTGGTCTACGGAGTAGAAGCGGTGCTGCCCACTGATATCGAATTCAATGCGCCCAGAGTTGTCCAGTACACGGAGAAGCAAGCAAAAGAAGCTTGTGAGGATGGCGTTGACCTCCTCGAGGAGGCACGAGAGCAGGCCTTGGCCAGGTCAGCGCTCTATCAGCAGCAGTTGCGACGATATCACAGCCGGAAGATCCGTCCACTCGTGTTTCGCGAAGGAGATCTCGTACTCCGGCTGGTCCAAAACACTAAAGGCATGCACAAGCTGTCCTCTCCTTGGGAGGGACCGTTCATTGTCAGCTGGGTGCTAGGCAATGGGGCATACTACCTCATCGACGCACAAGAGCCCAGGAAGAACAAGGCAGATAATTCTGACAAGGAGATGGAGCGTCCCTGGAATGTCAATCTCCTAAGACGTTTCTTCTGCTAAGGCAAAAGCTTGTACCCCGAAAAACTTGTCAATGAATAAAGGATAACGGAGCGGCTAGTTACGGCCGGCTCTGAGGAAAACACTTCGTGCATGTTTTGCTTGCTGCGTTATTCACTTGACCGGCAGCCGGCTCCGGGCACCGAGCCACAGACGGCTGCCCTAAAAGTGATCAATTCCTCGTCAGCCAGATGAGTACTACGTGTGAAGTAGGTCTCGAGCCCTACCTCCACCCCCCGGCTCCGCGCAGCCGGACGGGTATGAGCCGGCAGGCCACATACGCAGGAAAGCCATAGGGAAAAACTGCAAACAATAAAAAATCGCTCAACTAAGCATTGAAGACAGTGCTCGTTAACCAGGCGTTGGCTAGCCCGAGCTGGGTGCCCGACAGACTGAAGTACTACTTCTCACCCCGCGGCATGCTCCCACCCTAGGCCGGCATTCGGCTGTCGGCCCAAGGGAGACCAACCGGCACCAGGCTGCCAGTTGGCAGTAGAAGGGCCAAAGGGTGGGGAGATTAAGGAAAAAGTTGAGGGAACCAGGCTAAGGCAGGCCAGCGAATGGTCGATGATCATAGTTTCTCGATGTTTAGGCTGAGCAGCCATGTCAAAGAGGTTCGAAGCTAGAGCTGCCTCGCTCGACGTCGGAACCATATGCGAACAAGCTAGTTTCAAGCCAGCTGTCATTCTAGCTGCCCCAAAACTTGGGGGCCAGGGGGAAGGGGAATTGGCCCTTAGAAGTGGGCCGGCTCCAGTCCCTCGCCGGCTGTCCGATCAGTTGGCGCTGCGACATGACCAGCAAAAGAGTGTCGAAATTGAAATCTAGCGTTCGCAAAGAAATGGCTAAAGCCAGAGATCTGGAGGGTCACTCCAGCCGCAGCAAGGGTTATGCGAAGGCTCGGGAAAGGGAGACGTGCTAGCTTACATCTCCCAAAACCGGCCAGCAGAGGCACTTCTCCCTCCACGCTGAAACCAGAAGACCTCGCCAGGAACGTCTGCTTAAGTTGGTGGCTATCTTAGCCTCTATCTACAAGCTTGCGCATCCGGATGGCAATGGGGCCCCGAAACCCGCAAACCCGACGGGTACCCGCCTTAAATGGGGAGGGTTTGGTAAAAAGTTGGACCCACCAGATCTAATGGGGCGGGTCTGGGGGTGGCAAACCCGCACCCGCAGACCCGCAAACCCGCTCTAAGCCCTAATCCTGCACCTAATAATCCTATGTCTAAGTAGTAACCACATGTCCACAAGCTGTAAACCACACAACCCACGCAACCACACACACAGACAACACACAACACATGCACGTGATGTAATTTGGAGTCCTGGAGACAACACACGCTTGCACGCCACCACCACATCACGCCGTCACACGTAGGACATGGGGACGAGGCGGGTACCCGTTGGGGCCCCGAACCCGACGGGGTCGCAGGTCTGGTAAAAAATGAGACCCGTCAAGTTAAATGGGGTGGGTATGGAGGGGCCAGACCCGGCCCCGAACCCGGCGGGTGCCACCCTTACTTGCGCAGCGATGGTCCTAGCATAGGAGGAATCCTAACTCTGAAATCATCACCGTACCCCGATGGAAGCAGAGAACATTCATGCAAGAACAAGCACATAGCAGATGAAGAAAGACAAGTTTTCATTAAGCAGAAGTCTGATGATTACAAAAGCTTCCTAGGTCGCTACCCTAAGAGTATGAAACGCTCCTCGCCCGGGAGATGCTCACCTTCCTCGGCATGGCGTGAGTGCCGCATGGACTTCATCCCAGAGAAGCCCGCGCTCGAGGTCGACGAGATCCACCCTTCACGACCAGGCGGCGAAGGTATGGGTGGAGAGGGTACCATCGAAGATGCAGACGGTGAAGTTCTTCTTCCCATCACGGTGAGTGAGGAGGAGGAACCAGCCCTTGTGCACGCCGTAGTTGATGAAGAACTTTGACCACCCGTCGCGGAAGTAGTATACCCCCTGGCCGTCGTAGTAGACCTCGACGCGGTACTTGGGCTGGCCGACGCTGCACTCCTGCAGCGTGGCATAAGCCATCTCCTGGCCTTCCATCGATTCCACAAACTGGGATGGAAGGCGAAGGAGGTCCTAGGCCCCGGCGAGTATAGGGACTATGCAGGTGGACCACCCCTCGGCCGAGATGTAGGCCGGCGGCTGGAGTGCCGGTTTCTCCGACCGGAGTCGTGACAGACCATCTGGAGGTGAGGTCGCCACGCGGGGCCTCGCAGAGTTGGAGGCAGTGGCCCCGAGGGCAGCAAGGGTCTTCTTGTTCTTGTTTTTGTTTTTGCTGCCCGGTGGCCGTCGGACGGCCAGGCCCCCGTTTTTCCGGGACACCCTCGCCACCGAGAGCCAGAGCCACCCCGGTTGCGGCGGTGGTGGTGGGGGCAGCGGCGGCGACCGCGGCTGCGAGGGCCGCCAAGGTCTTCTGGTTGTGGCTCCCCTTCGGGCGTCCGTGTTTCTGAGACGCGGGTGGCATCATCTCCGATGCCTCGGTTTTCTTCCCGCTCCCCTTCGGGCGACCGGGCCCCCGCTTCTCTGGGACTCCATCACCTCCGACAGTGGAACCGCTAAGAGAGGACATGGCTGGGCAGAGCTTAGAGGAGAGGCTCGAAGCGGAGGAAGAAGTGGAAGTGCGCCCTCAACCACGGGCGCTCTCAGCATTTAAAGAGGAGCAACAAAGGGAACGGCACCCGACGTTTCGGTAACCGTCCCCGCATCGTGTGCGCCTACAAGAAGGCAACCGCTACGGTTGCCACAGCGGGTCGTGGGAGGAACCGACGGGACATGCCGCTGACGCATGTCGGTCCACCCCACATGACGACTCGGGAAGTTATTATCGTGGTGACCCCGAAGTCCAAGCGACAAGACATAACACTGTGACACTGCGCCGGCCGCAGCGTGGGATCAGAGCCCGAAGCAGCACAAGTTCCGAGGGGCCGCGCATAGGCTAGCGGCCGCATGGCAATCGCCAGCCGGGTCGGTCTTGGAGCCAGCACATCCCGAAACAGCCGGTGAGGCTCCACGAGAGTTGGCTTCAAGACCGACGGCTTCGAGTCGGATGAGGAATCTTGGGACTTTGACAGAAACGAACAAGACTTCGGCAAGGAAAAGAACCCGCCGAAGCCCCCATGCAAACCCATGAGACTTCGCCAGTTTCGGGGGCCAGTGTCGTGGGGATTACTTCTGGGGTATGCCAAGGGCCGAGCTATCTATCGGCTGGCATCCCAGGAATCTCCACGGCGCTAGGTTAAGAAGACCAGCTCCGCCCGAAGGGCCGGCTGCGCCAGCAGCCGGCTGGCGACTCCACCGAGGAGAGCCAGAGCCGGGCGATGAAGACAAGATTCCTCCAATGGCTGTTTCACCGAAAGTGGTTTGGCCCGTGACAAGATCGACAGAGGCGAAGGACGGGCATGACGCAAGCCACGTCCAGACTCCACCAACCAGCGAGCAAGAGCCTTCTCCACGAAAGGATCCGAGGCAAAAGGGAAGGCATATGCCTCCCAGATGCCGGTCCAAGGGGGAAAAGGCACTTTATAAAGTGCCATCGTCAGACGAGGATAGAGAAGGGCCAGAATATCACGCCAAAGACGCGGCCACGGAGGAGCCGGCAGCCAGGCAGCCGACCACCTAACCTGTATCCGAACCCCCGCCTATATAAGGGGGTCTGGACCCTTAGTCTAGGGAGATCCGATCTTCTTCTTCCTCCTATAGACCGAACAGCTCGAGGAGCGTTGTAACCACTGTGAAGATAATACAAAACAAGGCAGGAAGTAGGGATTTTAACTCCGGCGTGGAGGGCCCTGAACCTGGGTAAACCGAGGTGTCTCAGTTGGCACAATCCCGAGCTGGACCCATCGTCGCACACCATCGAGCCCCCTCGTTAAGCCATCCCCATGGCTACTGTCTCTAAATTCCCATGACACTCTTTGTTCCTGGGTGGCTGTCCACAAGTGAGATACACACGACCGCCATAGAGATGGCTCCAGTGTAACCACTCAACATAAATCCATCTTACCAATTTCCACCCAGGTGTTTCATTAACTTAATTGTTTTCTTAGTTTTCACAAAACATAGTTTTCATACTTAATAAAAGAACATGTGGAATCCCAACCACGAATTCTATAGCACAACTAAGCAATCGACACTTACGGTGTTTCTTCTAACAGGTAAATCAGGGATGTCCTAAATAGGAGATAGCAATCATAACAATCTACAAATGCATATTATTAAAAGAAGAAAAACACTACATGCATAGTAAAACATTAGGAATTTTATGAACAAGAGTGACACTTGCCTTAGAAATTTCTGAAGATTGTACTTCTCTTAATCAACACGCGTGGCTCTCCGTACAACTATAAGATAGAAAGTAACACAACATAAACACACCATTCAAGGCAACATAATCAAACAAGACAACAAAAGTGTTTATTTGTTTTAGCTTAGTCTTGATTTGTCTTAGTGATAAATGGACAAAAGATTGTGCCATGAAGTTGACTTGATATGGATGGAGAGAATTGCTAAGTCAAAGACTTAAAGATTGATGGGGGTTTTCTAAATTGTTAAGAAGTGTCAAACACTTAGCAAAATAGCTTAAGGAGATTCTTAAACTTAGTTTGAGAAGTTGGATGGATAAATTCTAAGTGGTGAGGTTTGTTACTTTCATCTTCTTGACTTGGGCTCTCTTCTCTTGATCTTCTTCTTTTCCTTCATCTCCTTGTCTTCTCTTCAACATTCTTCTTTTCCTTCATCTTCTTGTCTTCTCTTGAACTTCTTCTTTTTGCCTTCAACCCCTTGTCTTCTCTTCAACTTCTTCTCCATGGTCTTGATATGGGAAACTTCTGTGCCATAGTGTTGGATGGGGTAGTCAAACACTTGGAAGAATTTGGTTGTGATGGAGTTGATATTTTTGCACTTGGGCAAGGATAGAGAGTAGATTTTTCACTAAGTCATGGTATAGTTGAATGGTTATTAGAACTTAGGATAATTCACACCATTTGGTAGAGTGGGTCAAAAATCAAATAGCACAAAGTGCATGATGGAAATTAGGAATTTGATATTTGCAAGGTGCTTAGAAACACAAATAAGTCTTGCAAAAGGATGAACTAGTGGGGTTGAATTTTGAATGAGTGTAATAAGCATGTGAAGTGTCCTGGTGGGTTTTTAGTATCAAGGTAAGTAATTTTGCAAAAGGAATTATGCCTAAAATATTTATAGAATTAAATCTAGAGAGAAAATACTCAAATCCTCATTTGAATTTGAATACTTGAGAAAATTGGTTCAAATAATTTGTGCAGTGGTTCTACTGGACAGAGGACAATAATGTGATCCATTTGCAAAAAGAATCAACTGAAAAGGATTTATAGAATTTGAACTATATTAAAAATACTCAAACTCACATGTTTGAATTTGAATGTTTTCAACTAGCTCAATTCACAGATATTTTGGTTCCATTGGATTCTACACAATTTTAGGAGTTCAGGGACATATTATTTGTAATATTTGGATGTATATAACTAAACATATGAATTTTACAAGATTTGGTTCAAATCAGATTCAGATTTCTATTTTAAATCGAGTTAGATCTGAGAGCTGACACGTGGCTGTTTCCTATTGGCTCGTACCAGTTCGGTCGGATCAACGTTGTGGTGCGTTGGATTAAAATAGATCTGGATGTCCCAGATGTATCCATACCCCTTCGATTAAGTGATCTATTAGGATCATTGGATCACGATCAGACGGTCGGGATTAAAGGAGAGAGAGCTCACCGGGCTAGGTTAGGTTTCCGACGAGGAACTCCGGTGAGGCACATAGGTGGTGGTCTCCGGCGATGATGCAGCAGGTTTTGGACAACGACGAGGCTACAACAGGTTGCAGGAGGATGAAACGACCTTGTTCGTTTGATCTACGTCCTCGATTGCGCCCAGACAAGGGAGGGAGGCGCGGCTGGGGATCGGCTATGGCACAGGAAAGCTTCGGGTGGCAACGAGGAACTCGATTCACTGTGATTTATAGGAAAGTAAAGGGCCAGGGAGGTGCATACGGTCATGAGAAAGAGAAAGGTACCAGAATCTAGCGGCGGGGTCACCTGGTTGTGCCGAAATCGTGCTCGCATGGTGGCAGTGATGCGGCTCTCTGGCGACAAATTGCGGCAGCCTGGCGGCGTATTACAGAGAAGAAGAAGAGGGGAAAAAAGAGGAGGGGCAGGGCTTCTTATAGGCGCGACGATGTGTCGAAAGAGGCAGGAATTAAAGGGGAATTGAAGAGGGAGGAAATCGCGTGCGCGGACTCGGTCATCGGTGTGAATTTCATTGGAGGAAGAAGATGCTGAGCTAGCCTGACCGGTGGGGTCCATGCATCAGTGAGAGGGAGAGGGAAAAGAGTGGTACCGGTTCGGGATTGGTACTGGGCCGCGGGCTGCTTCTGTTACTGGGCGGAAGGGGTTCCCTGGGGTCCTTTTCTATTTTTTTTGTGTTCTGTCATTTTCTCTTTTCTGTTTTTCTATTTCTTTCATAACTTTTTCAAATTTGGTCCAAATTAATTCAAATCAATTTTTAAATTTTTAGAAAGTTCAACTTAACATTCTAGGACAGTAAGAAACATGTTTTCATAATTAAAACTAATTTTCAATAAAAAACTTTGTAATTTGGCAAAAGGGCTTACTTGCATAATAGAAAATGGTTTGAAAATAAACCTTTTAAATTCAGAGAATAACTTTGTAAAAGTAGTTTTTTAAATCTATTTTCAAACATTCCTTTGGCATTGAAAACTTTATAGATCATTTTGTAAAATATTTCCTTTGCAAATGTGCTTGCATAGTATTTGAATAAATGCAATAATAGTATTTTGAAATTCTATTTCCTCAAAGGAGTTTTTCAAGGAATAATAGAAAGTTTGAAATGGTTTTTCTAATAAGGCTTTTTGAATAAAGCAAAAAGTTTTAATTCCTTGTGAAATTTCAATCAATACAAGCAAACATGGTTCATATTTTATTTATTTTCACATTCCAAAATTTTGGGATGTGACAGACTACCACCCTTAAAAGAAATCTCGTCCCCGAGATTTGGAGAGGCTAGAAAGAAAGATGGTTTTGGGGTACTAGGTGGGCTACCACCATTAAAAGAAACTTGTGTGTGTAGTCTAGGTTTTGGGTTCAGATGGGGCACACCTTGGGTTTGACTTGGCACCGGGTCATCTTCCATTGCAAGTCATCTTCAACGGTAAGCTTGTGGTTCATTCTCACCGTATTCCTACGCTTGGCAACACTTGCCTATTGTAAGGGTATAATATCTTATCCACCTAGGGTTCAGGTTTAACAACGTCGTCTCTCGTGTAGGTATGTCTCTCTAGATTTACCATTCCTCATATCAAGAGCGAACAATTTGAGTAATCGTCATGGGGGCCAATCCATAATGCACCCAATCGTTACCTTATATTTCAGTTTGGTACATCTCGTACACTAACTCTTGGTCAACCTCACTAGTTTGATAAAAAAAACAACTTTCATGGAGATTGCACCATTGTTCGAGCCCATTAGGATCACTTTTTTTTGAAACTTCTATCGAGTCCTTGACTATTGTTTGCGTGAAAATTCCTATATGGTATTATCTCACAAGTGGTAGAATCCTTCAATGATCTTTTTCCTTGGCAAAATTTGTTTTTCATACAACCTCATCTTATGGGTATTAGCAACATTACTAGAGCGAGATCTGTATAAAAGATTTATTTGAAAAGATACATGAAGATTTTCATTCCACCTTATTACATCATGAGAGTACTACCCACACCACATAGTCTCTTATTTCACTCCTTACATGACATTTATTCCAAGACAACAGTTGCATATGACATCTTCTACGTTGGTTGCTCATCGATGTGATATCATATCCCACTATAGTGTGTCATCCTTCAGCTGTCCTTATTTACTGGCGCTCTGAGTACATCTTAGGGCACTTATTTGCATAATGTCCTTTGTCGCCACATTTGTAACAAGTGACAAGGCTAAAATCTTTTCCACTATACTTTTCTGGACAATTTATAGCCTAATGTCCAGACTCGCGACAGTTGAAATGAATATCTTGAGCATGATCCTTCTTTTGCCCCTCCTTGATTACATAACCCCTTTTTGCACTCTCTTTGTATTTCTCCTTATCCGAGCAGTCCCATGAATAGTGTCCTAACCTTTACATTCATGGCACTCTACTTGGCTGATATCTTTCTTCTTCTTTGGCTTCTCCAGGGCTAGAAGATATTCCAATTCTTGATTCTCATACTCCATTATGATTGAGGGAAACCTTTCTCTCTTCTTATGGTTATTTTTGGTTACTTGTAGTCTTCCGCTCGGGTTGTTTCTCTTGGTGGTGCCAAAATGTTTCGCCTCCTTGGGCTCGAATTCAGCACCTGCTTTCCCGAGTGAGTGATGTATCTTCTGCTTGACTTGTTGATTCACTTTATCCACCATAGCGTTGTGATGACATTCTGCGAGGACGTGATTTGTTCCTTCACACAAAAGACACGTAACCCTCGACAAGCGGCATTCTTCATTACTATGATCTCTTCCACAGTTATGGCATTGCTCCTCGCAATCCTTAGATATATGTCCTATATCTCCACAGAGTTTGCAAGCTTGGTTTCTTGTCACAACATGTTCTTTGGGCTTGTCATTGCTAGGGTCACTTGGTGATATGTTGTTGTTGTTGTTAGTCCTGATCCGAGACGCCATTTGCACAATGTGAGTATGTGCATCGAGCAGTTGCTGCACTCCTAGGGGTAACTCATTGCTCTTGTTGCTGATCATGTTTTGGGTTACCACTTGAGTCAACTGGGTATGCATTTCCATCATCCTCTGCATCACTAAGTCCATCTGAGAGTTGTTGAGGCTGTTCTGGCTTTGACGATGCATCTGTTTAAGTTTTAGGGTGGGGTTTAGGTTTTTAACATAGAGAGGAATAGAGTGGAAAACTCTAAAGAATGTTCCTACCAGTTAGCAACAATTCAAGGAAAATCACCTTACAATCAATAAACATTCAACAAGCATTCAACTCATTAAGCAATCAAGTTTTAATACAAACAAAAGGTGCGATCATTCCACAAGTTGGTATGATCATAAACATTTATTACAATGATGTCGCTTATTAAAAATCTTAAGTGGAGGTCCAACTAAAACTTCTTGGTTTCCTTCAGTGTAGTAGTATCCTCTTTTTCTTCTTTGAGGTCCTTCTCTCTGACTGGGGCAAGTAGTTCATCTTCGCTAAATAATTCGTTGGTCCTATTGCTATCAAGACCCTTCATAAGAATTTCTAAGTCCTAGAACTATTGGTGCTTAGACCCTTTTCTTCTGGACTCCTTCAATTTGCTTCCTTTGATGATAGGGGTGGGTGGATCTTGAAGTCCTTTGAGGTGTCGATGCTGAAGCTCTTCGTCTTCGAGTTGAAATGAAGAGAAGTAGATACAAAAATGACTAAGAGAAGAGTTTACGAGGTAATAAGTGTGTAAATTTTTAACTTAGAAATAAAAGCAACTCCTATATTTCTAAGGGGTTTTTGTCCAATCCTAGGGTCATGAACCTAAGGGCAGCACAATGCTCTGATACCATCTGTAGTGACCTCACCTTTTAAAGATGATGATCCCTGTGCTTTTCAGTGCTAGTCCCTAGATCAAACGCTAGCACACACAGTTTAAGATGTAATATCAAGAAACAAGGGTCATTTTATTACATCGCATGATCCAGCAATTACATAAAGGAACTTTACAATACTCATAGCATAAAGCTTTCAGAGTTTACAACAAAATCAAAAATAGCATGGAGTCCTTCTTCTTCATGTGCCACGGGCGAACATGCTGCGGATAGACTTGTAACCCTGTCATACCTTTCTTATCGTCAAAACCTACAACATGAAACGTTGCAACCACAAAGGGTCAATACACTTGAATTGTATTGGCAAGATGTCACTTTTTGGTGGACTCAAATGGAATCCTAACACTTACATGAAAAGTTGGCTAAGTGGATCTTCAGGCTAAGCTTGCAGAAAAGCAATTGTTTGTCCTACTTCTAAAAAATCTCATTTCTCTTTTAAAACACTATTGGACACACTGGAATCCACCAGGTGCTCCTAGTTAATTATGCACACACAGGAATCCACCAGGTGCACATAATTATGATCACACAACAAATCCCTTGTTGTCCCTTCAAGTTTTAATTTTAAGAAATTTGGATGAGGAGATCCTTGAACAGCTTCAAAATCATGTTGCTTAAAATTGTCCGTAACCGGGGACACGGCTAAGTAGTTAGTTTTAACACTCTGCAGAGGTTGTGCACTTTTCCCACAAGACTCAGTCAACCCCTTTTGCCATGATGCTCATTTTGCTCAAATGGCCAAGTGAAGATTAAGACGAGACTTTTCAGAAGCAATCCCTCAGACCAACCCGGACGCGCTCCATCCTACAAATCACTACCACCCTCTGTCCGTCTGGCTAAGTTCTCACAACTTAATTGGTCAAGACAGAGCCCATATGAATCGTGGTTGCACTGGAAGCTTCACGACTTGAACGTCTCCAATCTCTTTGTTCCTGGGTGGCCGTCCACAAGTGAGATACACACGACCGCCGTAGAGATGGCTCCGGTGTAACCACTCAACATAAATCCATCTTACCAATTTCCACCCAAGTGTTTCATTAACTTAATTGTTTTCTTAGTTTTCGCAAAACATAGTTTTCATACTTAATAAAAGAACATGTGGAATCCCAACCACGAATTCTATAGCACAACTAAGCAATCTACACTTACGGTGTTTCTTCTAACAGGTAAATCAGGGATGTCCTAAATAGGAGATAACAAGCATAACAATCTACAAATGCATATATTAAAGGAAGAAAAACACTATATGCATAGTAAAACATTGGGAATTTTATGAACAAGAGTGACACTAGCCTTAGAAATTTCTCAAGATTGTACTTCTCTTAATCAACACACATGGCTCTCCGTACAACTATAAGATAGAAAGTAACACAACATAAACACACCATTCAAGGCAACATAATCAAACAAGACAACAAAAGTGTTTATTTGTTTTAGCTTAGTCTTAATTTGTCTTAGTGATAAATGGACAAAAGATTGTGCCATGAAGTTGACTTGATATGGATGGAGAGAATGGCTAAGTCATAGACTTAAAGATTGATGGGGGTTTTCTAAATTGTTAAGAAGTGTCAAACACTTAGCAAAATAGCTTAAGGAGATTCTTAGGCTTGGTTTTAGAAGTTGTATGGATAAATTCTAAGTGGTGAGGTTTGTCACTTTCATCTTCTTGACTTGGGCTCTCTGCTCTTGATCTTCTTGCTTTCCTTCATCTCCTTGTCTTCTCTTCAACATTCTTCTTTTCCTTCATCTGCTTGTCTTCTCTTCAACTTCTTATTTTTGCCTTCAACTCCTTGTCTTCTCTTCAACTTCTTCTCCATGGTCTTGATATGGGAAACTTCTATGCCATAGTGTTGGATGGGGTAGTCAAACACTTAGAAGAATTTGGATGTGATGGAGTTGATAGTTTTGCACTTGGGCAAGGATAGAGACTAGATTTTTCACTAAGTCATGGTAGAGTTGAATGGTTATTAGAACTTAGGATAATTCACACCATTTGGTATAGTGGGTCAAAAATCAAATAGCACAAAGTGCATGATGGCAATTAGGAATTTGATATTTGCAAGGTTCTTAGAAACACAATGAAGTCTTGTAAAAGGATGAACTAGTGGGGTTGAATTTTGAATGAGTGTTAAAAGTGTGTGAAGTGTCCTGGTGGGTTTTTAGTATCATGGTAAGTAATTTTGCAAAAGGAATTATGCCTAAAATATTTATAGAATTAAATCTAGAGAGAAAATACTCAAATCCTCATTTGAATTTGAATACTTGAGAAAATTGGTTCAAGTAATTTGTGCAGTGGTTCTACTGGACAGAGGAAAATAATGTGATCCATTTGCAAAAAGAATCAACTAAAAAGGATTTATAGAATTTGAACTATATTAAAAATACTCAAACTCACATGTTTGAATTTGACTATTTTCAACTAGCTCAATTCATAGATATTTTGGTTCCATTGGATTCTACACAATTTTAGGAGTTCAGGGACATATTATTTGTAATTTTCGGATCTATATAACTAAAGATATGAATTTTACAAGATTTGGTTCAAATCAGATTCAGATTTCTATTTTAAATCGAGTTAGATCTGAGAGCTGACACGTGGCTATTTCCTATTGGCTCGTACTAGTTCGGTCGGATCGACGTTGTGGTGCGTTGCATTAAAATAGATCTGGACATCCCAGATGGATCCATACCCCTTCGATTAAGTGATCTTTTACGATCACTAGATCACGATCGGACGGTCGGGATTAAAGGAGAGAGAGCTCACTGGGCTAGGTTAGGTTTCCGACGAGGAACTCCGGCGAGGCGTGCAGGTGGTGGTCTCCGACGACGATGCAGCAGGTTCTGGACGACGGCGAGGCTACGACAGGTTGCAGGAGGACGAAACGGACTTGTTCGTTTGATCTGCGTCCTCGGTTGCGCCCAGACAAGGGAGGGAGGCGCGGCTGGAGATCGGCCATGGCGCAAGTAAGCTTTGGGTGGCAACGAGGAGCTCGATTCGCTGTGATTTAGAGGAAAGTAAAGGGTCAGGGAGGTGCGCATGGTCATGAGAAAGAGAAAGGTACTAGAATCTGGCGGCGGGGTCACCTGGTTGTGCCGAAATCGTGCTCGCAGGGTGGCAGTGATGCGGCTCTCCGGCGATGAATTGCGGCGGCCTGGCGGCGTATTACAGAGAAGAAGAAGAAGAAGAAGAAGAAGAGGGGAAATAGAGAGGAGGTGCAGGGCTTCTTTTAGGCGCGGCGATGTGTCGAAAGAGGCAGGAATTAAAGCGGAATTGAAGTGGGAGGAAATCACGTGCGCACACTCGGTCACCGGCGTAAATTTTGCTGGAGGAAGAAGATGTTGAGCTGGCCTGACCGATGGGGTCCATGCGTCAGTGAGAGGGAGAGGGGAAAGCATGGTACCGGTTTGGGATTGGTACTGGGCCGCGGGCTGCTTCTGTTACTGGGCCGAAGGGGTTCCCCGGGGTCCTTTTCTATTTTTTTTGTGTTCTGTCATTTTCTCTTTTCTATTTTTCTATTTCTTTCATAACTTTTTCAAATTTGGTCCAAATGGATTGAAATCAATTTGTAATTTTTTTTAAAATTCAACTTAACATTCTAGGACAGTAAGAAACATGTTTTCATAATTAAAACTAATTTTCAATAAAAACTTTGTAATTTGGCAAAAGGGCTTACTTGCATAATAGAAAATGGTTTGAAAATAAACCTTTTAAATTCAGAGAATAACTTTATAAAAGTAGTTTTTGAAATCTATTTTTCAAACATTGCTTTGGCATTGAAAACTTTATAAATCATTTTGTAGAATATTTCCTTTGCAAATGTGCTTGCATAGTATTTGAATAAATGAAATAATAGTATTTTGAAATTCTATTTCCTGAAAGGAGTTTTTCAAGGAATAATAGAAAGTTTGAAATGGTTTTTCTAATAAGGCTTTTTGAATAAAGCAAAAAGTTTTAATTCCTTGTGAAATTTCAATCAATACAAACAAGCAAACATGGTTCATATTTTATTTATTTTCAGATTCCAAAATTTTGGGATGTGACAGTGTAGTGGCATTTCCATAAAACGTGAAAACGCGGGTCGTATACATCTTTTTGCTCAGGCAATTAGTTGGTCTCCTGATCTGTCAGAACTACCAAGCTTGTTAGCCAAAATCCCCATGATAAATTAAGAATGTAAAATATTCTATGAGATTAAAGAAAGAAAGATAAGTCGAAGATGGATCAAGTCAAAGATCGCAAGTCTAAGATTTGAAGATTGATGATATGTACTCGCATTGTTGTAGGATCATCAATTTCTGTCTTCATGTCCTCCTCTTCCCGAAGAAGGGCCCATCACTGCTGAAATCGCCCCTGCTGACCTTGAAGCCCCCGAGGCTTCTGAGAACCAGGACGGGGATGGTGCCGAGGGTTCTCTGGAGGGTAGCGAATCCACTCTGTCACCTCCCCCAGCTGAATCTGAAGTGCAAAGTGTGGACAAGAAGCGGAAACCCCTAGAAGATTTGACTTCCTTGGGTTCATCTAAGCCAAAAGATGTAACACAGGAACAATCAACTTCTAAGGATCCTCTTCCTACTATGTTTGAATTACTTGACTCGTAAGTTTTTTGCTCCCTGTTCCCAACTTTTTCTTGTTTTTCTCCCTCCTATTCTTGATCTCAAATGATTTTCCTCAGTGATGAGGACAAGCCGAAAGAGACGGCTGTGTAGTACTTCCTCCGCCAACCTCTACCGTTGCGGAAAAGAACTCGCAAGAAGAAGCTGTGGTAGAAATTCTAGCATAGGACGCCCTGGAGAAGATTATTGGTGCGCCAAAACATCGTAAGAAGGCGATGCATACTGCATCCGTCTCTCTTGAAGCGCATCAGGATGCTTCTTCTTCTAGTGATGTGAGTACACCCTGTGTTTTGCTGCTTTATGGTGCAAATAGTTTTTACTTATGTGTGTTCATTCTACGGCCTTTGATGCAGAAATTTCTTTCTCTTGGCGCTGAATGTCTCGGGATTCGAAAGAGTGCCGATGAATCCAAGGGTACGTATCTATATTCCCTTTGTTTTTGTTTGCTTTCTTATTTTTTGCTGCTTCTTATAACTCGAGGTTCTTTGTTGTCGCCGTATCTGTAGTCTCGCTGGCCAACGCCCTTGTGCGCATGGCTTCGTTGGAGGCCAAGCTTAAAACCACTTCTCAGGCTCTTAAGGAGGCTGATGCTGCCAAGGTTTCTACTGACAAAGCGGCTAAAGCAGCAGAAGCCAGAGCTATGAAGGTTGAGAATGCTATAGCTGAGGTTGCCCAGAAGCAAGCCAAGCGTGAAGAGGATGTTGTGAAACGACTCGATGATATCCTTACGACTTTTGGCAGTAAGTTCTCTCGTTATTGTTGTCTTCTGCCTATTCTCTCGTTCCTGTTTTACTTTAACTTTGATTTTCATAGTGCAGTAGAGCAACTTCGAGAAATAATAAAGCTTCATCTTGATTGTGCCAAGGATCCTCTCCTAGATACTGTTGGCGTCTTGGAGTCGAACTGGAAGAGTGTTTGAAACATTCTCCAGAAAACACGCCACCTGCTTCCTCGCATGTTTGTCGGGTTGTTTCTGAAAAAGAAAGATGAGATGCATGTTGGCAATCTAAGGAAACTGGTCGACGCTTTCGGCAACCCCGAGGATTCCATTCTTCAGCTGAAGCTTTCTTCTATAAAGCGAGGTGTCGAGGGAACGGTCGCTCTGACTCAGTCTCATGGCGAGACTGTGGATTGGGAAAAGGTGAGCTCCTCCTATGCACGATGCCCCTCAGAGATGATGGAGTTCTTTGCGGAGGCGAAGAAGTACGCGCCCAAGCTCGTGTCTTTGATTCTCCCTGCACCAGTGCCTTCGGCTTCTACGCCTTCGTCGAGTGCACCTGCCCCTGCGGATCCCGCTCCTGCTGAGGTGGCTTAGACTTCCGCATGTCCTCTTAGATAATTCTTTGTGCAATATCCTTTTGTTGTAACTCAAACATTGTACTTTGGTAGCCTTTTGTCTAGAGTTTGTGTCTTGTAAATACTTTTGTACTACGATTTGTGACTCCCACTCTCCCAGTATCTAAAGTTAGCCTTTCCTTTTCATTGTCTAGCTTGAATGTCAAATTGAGATGCCTGAGGTTGAGTGTGATTCTGTGTCCACGAATGTAGTGGTTTCACAAACTCACGTGGTTCCTTCTGGACGTTCTTCACCTGATCGCTGCACGGAGCATTTGTCGAGGATTGTGGATCTTGAAGATTCGTTGTCCTCTGTAAAACAACAGACTAGGGCTGCCATGGACCAAGCCACAATATGCATGAGTTTGTTAAAGAAAATATTTTCTCTGGAGGATCGGATGTCTACCTTGGTGGCTAAGATTCCTCAGCTCGAAGAATGGGATGCTTACATTACTGAGATCATTGAGTCAGCATGCGAGCAACTGCAATGTAAGCTGCCTGGAGCCCATGAGTATCTTTTGTTGCTACTTTTGTTTGATATATCTTGACTTTGTGCTTCCCAGGTAGTTGCTTGTACCATGTTGCCGAAAATCGTCGAGTTTCTGAGTGAACCGCGGTCTTGATAGGGTATCTTCGAATACCAACACCTTCTGGGTTGATGCTCGTCGCCGTGGTTCCATTGTCCTTCTATAGGATCGTGTTCGTCAAGTCGGAGAATCTGTTGATGGTTGCCGAAAATCTTTGACAACCATGTTTTCATTTATGCTTCCTAGAAATCCTCCTTTTGAGAATTTTGGCCAGCTACTCAAAGTTTTTAGGATGAGCCGGCGCATTCATCAACTTATAGAGCTTAATCTAATTGCTGGTGCGAACTTTGCTCTTGGCTGGGTACAGAAGTGGCATTCGAAGCTCAATTTCAATACTATTTCCCGGGGTTTGCCTCCTCCACAAAGATCCAGATCCGTGGCGATGCAGGTCCACATGGATGCTACTCTTGAACATGCGGGAAGGATGATTGCTAAGCTGCTTGAAGCCGACACTAATTTTTTCCATGAGTACCATTATTTAAACCCACTCCTGGTTGACTCATCGGATCAAGTGGCTTTATAGTCGGCTGTTTACTCATTGTAATGAGCTAGCTTTGTTTTTGCTAGCCACATAGACACATTGATATGATAGACTTGTAAACACAAATAATGAGGAACTTGTCTTTTATTTATTATAATGAATGTAAAGATACATAGGGGTGGCCCAAGGGACCCGACCGGTGGACTGTGTTCTGGGTCCAGAGGGTCTTTTCCCTTATAACTCGTGGCCGAATAGCCTTATTTTACTAACTCTACTATCTAATTGTTTTGAGAGGGTTTTTTCGCCTAGGTTGCGGGAGTCCCTGACTCGTTCGTTGTAGATTTGCCCGGGTCTTCTTCTTGGACTCGAAGTTTTTTTGCTTCTGGCTCGGTGATGTCTTATTTATTTCCTTTAGGTTGCCTTGTAGCCGCTTGATGGTGTGAAGTTGACCGCCCAGTTGGGAACCCCAAGAGGAAGGCATGATGAGCATAGCAGCAAGTCTTCCCTCAGTATGAAACCAAGGTTTATCAAACCAGTAGGAGAAAGAACTGACTTCCGAAGGTTGATGCTCGCTGGCTTGGTGACAGCTCTAGACAATTTATATATGGTGCCTTATCTGGGGCATAGCTTTGCACCAGCAGCAACTTGGAACCTGCACACAACACAACCAAAGTACTTTGCCCCAACTTACAGTTAGGTTGTCAATCTCACCAGTTTGCTGTAAACAAAGGATTAAACGTATCGTGTGGTAAAAGATAGTATTTTGCGAGAATGTAAAATAATGCAAGAAAATAGTTCTAACACCTCACTTTTTGTAGACCAAATTGAGACCTTGGTTAAAATCTTTATTTTGGGTAGATTAAAAACTTTGCTAAGTTATGTGCTTGAGTGATAGCATGTATGGTTTCATGCAAGTGTATGTGCGTGTGTGTGATTTGGCATGATTTAATTTCAGCACTTCCAACACTTATGCAATAGAAACTAGAATTGGTGCTATGATTTTATGCAATGATTTTTGAACCTAGTGCTGGTTTGTGTGAACCAAAAACCCTAGCTTAATTCCCTTGCTTGATCACACCACCCACCTATTTCTTTCTCTTTTATTTTTGCTTCTTTATTCGAAAATAGGAGCTTCACCAAAACACCACCCCCAGTTATTCTAAAATTTTGAAAACTTGGTAGAAAGACTTCTACCACTTGTAAATCACATCTTAGCAAATCACCACCATTGCTTGGACCAGATTTTGAATTTTTCAAAATTCAAATGAATTTTGGCCAAATGTTTCTTTTCTCTTTCTTCTCTTATTTTTCTTCCCTCGCTTTGCAAACCAGCCCTGATGGCAACCCTGGCCGACCACCTCTCCCTCTCTCTCTGCCCTCTCTTCAAATTCTAACCCCTTGCCCTTGTCCTTTTGCACTTGGACACAAAGAAGGAGGGGAGCCCGAGGCAAAGATCTAGGTTAGATCTTCTCCTTCCCTCTCTTCTCCCTCTACACCGCCCCTGACCCCCAACCAGCGCCCAGCACCGCCACTCCACCCTCTCCTCGACCCTACCTTGCAGAGGCATGAAGCAAACACCTCACCTTGCCCTCTCCCTCTCTTGCTGACATGACCAGAACACCTGCCCGTTGGGCTGAGGCGTAGGAGAGAACCCAGCACCAGCTCCCTCGCCAACAGGCCCCACGCACCACCGTCCACCTCAACCAACCACGGCCAGCCGACCAAAATGGCCGTAGGGCCCGCCCTGGCCCTCGCTCTGCTCACGCCCGGCACGCCAGGGGACGCCCAGAGCGGCGTACGCGTTCCCGCGTGCTCCCTCACCCATTCGCCTCGTGCCGCACACGAACGTGCATGGCATCGAGTGCACGTCACAACTCCGCCCATGCCCCACACCCTAGCCGACCCAGACGACCGCGCCGCGCACCGATTCTCTCGCTAAGGGTCTGAAACCGCACCCCTCTCGGCCGAACCGACCATCCACCGACGCCACTCACCATGCCCCTAGAACCAGTGCACTACGCCGCCCCGGAGAGCCGCCCGCGATGCCCAATCGCGTCCAACGCCGGAGCACCCTAGACCGAGCCTACCCCGGCGTATAAAGGCCGAACCCCTCTCTGGAACCCTCTCATGTCACCCATTTGCTTCCTCTTCACTCTCTCTCTCACCCCAGGACCTCCCCACCATGAAACCCTGCATCTCTCGCCGTTGCTAAGCACCCGAGCCGGAGCAAATCATCGGCAAACGGTGAAGGTTGCCGTCGACCGGGAAACTCTTTCCCTCTCTCTCTCTGCGCTCAGATCCTTCTCCCTCTCGAGATCTAGCTCACCCGCTCCTCGATTCCTTGCAGGATTCGCTGGCCATTGCCATCGCCGGCGACACCAGGAGCTAACCTGAGACCGCCGCGACGAGACCATCTGCGAGCCCCCTTCTTCCACGCGTTCGAGAACCGACCGCATCGCCACCATCACCGTCGCCGATTCCTACACCTGCGTCACGCCGAGACTGCCCAGCCGACCCTCGGTGAGCTCTGTCGATCGAAAACCCTAGCCGGCGCCATCTCTTTCTCTCACGCGCATGCAGGCCGGGGAGGAAGACGACACCGCGCCGTCCGATCTAAATCGGACGACGACTTACCGCTTCAGCCGGACAGGCCCGGGCAGGTCGACGGATTTGGGCCGGCCTGGCTCGGATCTGCCGCCTCGGCCCGTCACCTTTTTTTTAGCCTAACCTGTTTATTCATTTTGTAAATCTCTATTAGATTCAAAAATTCGTAGAAATAAATCTGTGAGTCCAAATTTAGTGTTTCAAATTTCTTTGTGATCCTAAAGTTATTATCTACCTGGATATCCTGCATGTATGATTTTTAGGAACCTTAGTATTATCTGAGATTTAATACTTGTAGATCTAGGGTTTTTCAATGTTAAATCCAAAATAGGAGTTTGGTGTTATGAAAATATTCTTTCCAATTTTTGGTGATGCTCTGTGATATTGTGAAGCTTGAGAACCTAGTTTTGCTATTTTAGGGGTATTATATTGCCTGCAGTAATTATTTTGGTATTAATAAAGGATTGCTTTGTTTTAATTATTGTGCTCAGTAAGATTATTATTTTTAGGTGATTCCACCTCTGGTGTGTGATGCATTGCAGTAGCTTTCCAATATGGTCTGGTAGAATTATAGGAGCTACAGAAAGTTTTAGGGAATTAAATTGCTTTTCTAGTGATAAGTGTGATTAGGAAATTCATTATAAATCAACCATATACTATTTTGGTTTGTTTCCAATTGTGTTGGTTCTGTAATTATGTTAGTTACCTGGTGGTATGCTGGATGCTATGCTTTGATTCATATTGATGCCTGCAAGATGGTTGCTTTGTGCATATGGCTTATTTGCTATTAGGAAATATCTTGCTTTTACTTAGGGTGTTATAAGTCTTGTGTAAAAACGGTTTCTTGTTATATGACATGTACATGTTTTTTTCTGATACTCTTTATTTGAAATGTGTTGTTGCATAGCTTGTGTGTGAATCATGTATGCATGTGTGCTTATTGTGTATTGTTGCTTTTTCTGGCGATAGAATCGAATGACCAGTGTGAGGAGGAGGAGGAGATCTTTGAGTATCAAGAGGAAGGAGATCAGGGACAAGCCACTCAAGTCAAGCCATCTACTTGTTGCATATCTAAATCCTACTACTTCACCTTGCATTGTTTTATAACTGTTTATCTTATTATGCATTGTTTTCTATATTGCTATTATTCTCTATGTAGCAATAGTTGACGACTTAGCTCCACAAGTCGACTTGATATCATCCATAGAGATGACACCCCTTGTGACCCATTCAACACCCCCTCTTATTAGAGAATTGATGGTTAGCATCAAAGTCTTTGGAAAACTTGTAGTGGAGCCAAAAACTCTAGGATGGGAACACTCTCTGGAAAGATTTAGAAAATGTTTTCGAAAACCTTGGAGTAGTCACTACTCCACTAAAATGTTTTCAAATGGTTTTATAAACATGGAGCTGGACATGGGAGATAAGGGAGTTGGTGGTTTTTATGAAAAGTGGCATTGTGTATAAGTGTTCGCCAAACCAATTACTCCCGTGCAACCACATTATACCCCGGTATGGGACGGGGCCTAGTATGAAGTTTGTCTGCTTTAGTGCGGGGAGTCTCATACTATATAAGGGTTCATGGTGCCCGAAAAGTGGTACGCGGCACCCCTGAATCCGGGCTGACGCCTATTGAGGGTCAATACATTACAACGGCATATCCCGAGCCGCTGGAAGACACTTGGGTTCTCCCGCCATGTCACCAGAGTTACGCTCTAAAGGAGGTGCGTGCCGGGGAGGTAGACTCCACAGGGTAGGCACCCATGCTAAGGTAGATGGATGGAGGACTTTGATCGATTATCCGAACCCCGCATACTTGTGTATGACGGTCCGTGGTGGTATCCCGGTGGATTTATCGGATGGTGTGGGTAAAGTGTACAACCTCTGCAGAGTGTAATCTATTCGAATAGCTGAGTCCTCGGTCATGGACGGTTGGAATGGCCATACTTAACCTGTGTCAAGTTTTGGTTTTACAAAATGTTTTCAGAAAAATGGAGTTTGTGCCGGACGGAGTACTTGGAGGGTACGGCCGTGGCACGAAAATGGTTCGGAGTACTCGAAGGGTACTGCCGAGGAGATGGGAAATGGTCATGTGTGATTGACCATGGTTGCCTTGGAGCAAAACAAAAAAGGAGTTTCCCCCTTTCCTAGAGCTTTTGCTAAAATGGTTTTATAAAAGTCTTCTTTAATAAGGATATAGAGATGTCATATGACATGCTATATCGACATGAGAAATTGACTAGTTAGGAATAAACTAGACTAGAGCCTTTCCTTGCTACAGCCAAACTGCATATCAGTTCACTCTCTCTTTAGATGGTTTGCGAGTACAATTCAAAATGTACTCACGGCTTTGTCCCTGGCTATTAACTTGGCCAGACTATGAAGATGACTATGAGGAGGACGATGGGGGTTACGACGACGCCGGTGCGAATTAGGATCATTTCCCGGTCAGTCACCTGTAGGGTAGTAGGCCTGACCTGGGTCAGCTACGCTGCATGTATCCCGCTGGTATCTACTAAGTACTAGTGTGTCAGTTGAACTTGCCCTGCGTGGCATTTATATTCGGCCAAGCGGCCTATGTAAGTCTTTATGAACTCGTTATGTAATGGATGATGTAATCTGAAATGCCAACTCTATTATGTGGATTCACGATGGTCTTCCTGGGATCGCGAATTGTATGCATAACGGGAATCCCGGGTGGTAAGCCGGGGTCCCCACAGAGTTGGTATCAGAGCCATCCTGACCTTAGGAGACCCTAGTTTAGCACGGGCGTTAGATCGGACCAAAAACTATTTTCTAAAACTAAAAGAGATGGCTATATATATCTAAGGTAAATATATATTGCTCTCCCCTCATTCTCTAGGCATCTTTAATTATTTGCATCTTAATTTAAGTTTTACTTATGTATTAAAATCCTGCACACTTGGGTAAGTCAATAATTAAATCTACTCTAAAACTTGTGTAGATGGACGCTCCCACAGCACACCGACAGGTTGGGACCCATGACGAGATCGTTATGTTCGAGCGCGACCTAGTGGAGTTGGCAGCCCGCCTTGGGCGCCCGCGCCCCGAGGTGAGGGGCTACCGCCTCTTCGAGGAGGGCACCCGCGAGCTGGCGTACCGTATCGTCTGCCAGGTTCGTGGGAGGGAGGTTCCGCCTACGTCCGAGGAGTTCACCTTCGAGGTGATCGAGCGCACCTGGGGCGAGGGTGTGATGCATGTTCTGCAGCACGCCATCTCACGCCTTGTCCACCTTCACGCCGCAGAGTTGGTGGGTACACGCTATGAGCACTACGGGAGGTGCGATGATGAGGGCTTTCCTGTCGAGCCCCCTTCGCCGACCCCCTTCATCCGTCACCTTACCCACACGAAGGTCCTTCTGCACCACTCACAGGAGCAGCTGGACCATGTTCGTATGGTAGCCGACGAGCGTGGCTTGGAGTTGGCCGTCCTCCATGAGGACCTGCAGGGGGCCATCTTCTCTCGCCACCACCTCATAGCGGCAAAGAAGAGGATCGCGAAGAGGAACATGAGCCTTAGACGCCGCGTTCGTGACCTCCAGGACCAGCTTGCCTCTCTTGAGAGTCACGTGTCGGAGTTAGAGGACGAGACCGCCGAGCTCTGCAAGGAGAATAACGCCGTCCTTAGCCGCGACGACGACCACCAAGAGGCCTTCGATGAGGAGCCCGCGAGCACCAACGACGACGACCGTGGTAGCGACAGCGGTGATGACTGCGATGCTATCATGGACTTCTACGCTCCCAAGACTCCCAGCGAGGAGGACCCCGAGGAGGTTGTCCGCCACGTCAGCGGCGACGAGTAGGTTCCAGCGCCCTACCCCACTCACGTAGGTTGCCGCGTAGTTGCTAGTTTATCCCCTTTTGCGTATCCGTGTTGTATGGTCTGTCTGAAACCATTTGGTACTTGTGTTGTATGAGACTATGTGGTATGTGTGTGCCTAGACTTGTGGGCACCCTTTTGCTTGTGTATATGTATGCCTGAACTTGCATGTGCATGTATGTTGTTGGAGTGTTGGTATGTATGCCTTGCTATGTTGACATGTTATGCATGTGTTGAGGTTCTATCTTTTGTTGAGGCATGATTGAGGTTCAATTGTTGTTATGTCTTACAAAACCTACTTCTCTCCAGAATGGCTCCGGAAACGCGAGGCCAAGCTGGAGGCAATCCGCCCCCACCACCACCGCCCGAGCCGAGCATGGCGCAAGTGCTGCGACTCATGCAAGAAGACCGCGAAGCCGCGTGTGCTGAGCGCCAAGCCAACCTCGCCACCCTACAGCACCTCGCGCAGATTGCCACCACCAACAACAACAATGGTGGTAATGGCGATGAGGAACCCCGAACCAAACTTAGGGATTTCCAGAACTCCAACCCTCCGACCTTCGCCAAGTCCACAGAACCCCTGGACGCCGATGACTGGCTCCGCACCATCGAAAATAAGCTAGAGTATGCCAGAGTTGGAGAGAATGAGAAGGTGCTCTATGCCACTCACTTCCTAGCTGGAGCAGCGGGTGCATGGTGGGAAAATGTTCGTGCCATGCAGCCCGAAGGCCAAGTGATGACTTGGGATGCCTTCAAGACCAAGTTCCGCAAAGCCCACATTCCCACCGGACTCATCAAGATTATGCGCGACAAGTTCCTCAACCTCAAGCAAGGTGGGATGAGTGTCACCGAGTACCTCAACAAGTTCACTACCTAGGGAAGGTACGCCCCTAACGACATCGACACTGACGAGAAGAAGAGAGAGCGTTTCCTGAGTGGACTTCAGGAGGAGCTGCAGACCTATTTGGTACTTTGCCGTATTCCGATCTGGAAGCCATGGTGGATGCTGCCATTATGGTGGAGGATAAGAACAAGGCTGCCCGCGAAAGCCGCAAAAGGAGGATGATGAGTCAGGGTGGACCAAGCAACCAGAGGTCCCGCAGTATGCCCCCATCTAGGCCTGCGCCACCACCACAGAGGTTTGCCTCTCAAGCCCCCAGGCCTAACAACCCCAACCGCCAGTATTCTAGCAACCGTCCTGCAAGCGGAAACTTCTCAGGAGGAAACTGTAACACCTTCAACCCCAGCAACCGCAGCCAAGGAAGTGGTTGCTACACTTCTAGCCAGCCAGGACACTTCTCTAAGGAGTGTCCCCTGAAGAAGCCATCTGCGCCGAGCCTCAGCGCGCCGCGACCCAATCAGGGTCAAGGCTTCCCCCTGGGAGGAACCCGAAAACTCAAGCCAATGTTGCTCGAGGCCGCCTAAACCATGTCAAAGCAGCTGAAGCCGAAGAAGCACCCGACGTCGTGCTTGGTACGTTTCTCGTCAACTCCGTGCCTGCAAATTTTTTATTTGATTCTGGTGTATCCCATTCCTTTGTCACGGAGAACTTTGTGGAAAAGGGTAATCTGAAACCTAGTCGCCTGGATAGGCTTATGATAGTACAAATACCCGGGTCGGTCGCCGGAACCAAACTATCCTGCCGAAATGTCCCAGTAGAGCTCCATGGAGTACAATTCCAAGCGGATCTGATTATCTTAGGCACAAAGGGTTTGGACGTGGTACTTTGAATGGACTGGATGTCCAAGTACAAGGGTCATATAGATTGCGCTCGGAAAGCTATAACCGTGACCAGTAGTGATGGAGTTCAGATTGAGCACATCGCAACCATGCCATCCTGCAAGGCTTACTATAAGAAGTCTGTCACTGGGCCGACTCTTGACCAAGTTTCGGTGGTATGCGAGTACCCCGACGTCTTCCCTGAGGAGCTGCTAGGTATGCCCCCTAACCGGGATATCGAGTTCATAATTGAGTTGATTCCCGGAATAGCTCCCATTGCTCAAAGACCTTATCGTATGAACCCCCAAGAACTCGAGGAGTTAAAGAAGCAACTCGCTGATATGCTCAGCAAAGGCCTTATCCGTCCCAGCGCTTCACCTTGGGGATCGCCTGTTCTCTTTGTGGACAAGCGAGATGGTACCATACTACTGTGTGTGGATTACCGTAAGCTAAACGAGGTGACCATCAAGAATAAATACCCACTCCCAAAGATTGAAGACCTATTTGATTAGCTGAATGGAGCCAAAGTGTTCTCCAAGATTGATCTCCGCACTAGATATCATCAGCTGAAGGTCCGAGACTCCGATATTCCCAAGACCGCCTTCACCACTCGTTATGGCCTGTTCGAGTACACCGTCATGTCCTTTGGTCTGACCAATGCCCCTGCCTATTTCATGAATCTCATGAATAAGGTATTCATGTAGTTCCTTGACAAGTTTGTAGTGGTATTTATCAACGACATCTTGGTCTACTCCAAGACCGAGGAAGAGCACGCAGAGCATCTGCGGCTAGTATTGGGAACCCTGCGCGAGCACCAGCTTTACGCCAAATTCATTAAGTGTGAGTTTTGGCTGAAAGAAGTTGGATTTCTAGGCCATGTTATCTCAGCCGGTGGAGTATCTATAGACCCCTCGAAAATTACCTCCATCATGGAAAGGAAAGCCCCAACCAACCCCACCGAAGTCCAAGCATTTCTTGGGCTAGCCGGGTATTATCGAAAGTTTGTAGAAGGGATTTCTAGCATCGCTCGCACGTTGACTTAGCTGCTCAAGAAAGATAAGAAGTTTGAGTGGACTGAGAAGTGCGAGCAGAGTTTCCAATAACTCAAGAAAACACTCGTGTCAGCTCCTATCCTAACCATGCCCGATATTACCAAGACCTTCGATGTCTATTGCGATGCCTCCAAGCTTGGACTTGGAAGTGTCTTGATGCAAGATGGCAAGGTTATCGCCTACCTATCCCGTCAAGTGCGCCCTCATGAGTTGAACTATCCTACCCATGACCTAGAGCTTGCCGCCGTTGTCCATGCCCTCAAAACATGGCGACACTATCTTATGGGGAACCGTTGTGAGATCTACACCGACCACAAAAGCCTGAAGTATATTTTCTCTCAGAAGGAGTTAAACATGAGACAAAGGAGATGGATTGAGCTCATCAAGGACTATGACCTAGGCATTCATTACCATCCCGGTAGAGCGAATGTGGTCGCCGATGCCCTCAGCTGAGAGCCTTGTTCCCTAAATGCCTTATTGAAGACCAACCAACCAGCCCTATGCGAGGAGTTCGAGAAGTTTGGACTTGAGCTTGTAAGCCATGGTTTCCTAGCAAACCTTGAAGTCCGGCCTCGACCAAATCAAAGGAGCTCAGAAGGGTCATGAGAGTATTGAAGGAATTAAGCGTAGGATGGGACGAGAGGAAGTACCTGGGTTTTCAATTGACTAGGAAGGTGTGCTATGGTATAATGGCCGCCTATGCGTCCCTAACATTGAGGAGTTGAAGCAACTTATTCTGAAGGAAGCCCACGACACCCCATATTCGATCCATCCTGGAGGCACCAAAATGTACCAAGATTTGAAGGAACAGTTTTGGTGGCACGGTATGAAGAGGGAAATAGCCTTCTACATTGCCCGATGTGATGTTTGCCAGCGCATCAAGGCCGAACATCAAAGACCCGCAGGGTTATTGTAACCCTTGAAAGTGCCCTTATGGAAGTGGGAGGAAGTCGGAATGGACTTTATTACCGGGCTACCAACATCGAGTCGGGGACATGACTCTATATGGGTTATTGTGGACCGTCTCACCAAGGTTGCCCACTTTATTCCAGTCAAGACCAACGACCATGGGAACCGTCTGGCAGAATTATACCTCTCCCGCATAGTCAGCCTTCATGGCGTTCTGAAGACCATAGTTTCAGACCGAGGCCCTCAATTCACCTCATGATTTTGGGCGAAACTCCAGGAAGCCTTAGGCACCAAGCTATCCTTCACCACAGCCTATCACCCACAAACTGGAGGTCAGACAGAGCGAGTAAATCAAATCCTTGAAGACATGCTGCGAGCTTGCATTCTATCTTGTGGAACCAAGTGGGAAGACTGCTTGCCATTCGCCGAGTTTTCCTACAACAATAGCTACCAAGCTAGTCTACAAATGGCCCCCTTTGAAGCTCTCTATGGACGCAAGTGCCATACCCCGCTCAACTGGTCAGAAACTGGAGAGAGCTAGATCTTTGGCCCCAACATCATTAAGGAAGCCAAAGAGCAAGTCCAGCTCATTCGAAATCGCCTAAAAACAGCCCAATCTAGGCAGAAGAGTTATGCCGACTCCAAGAGAAGACCTGTTACCTTCAACGTGGGAGATTTTGTCTACCTTCGAGTGACACCACTCAAGGGTATGCAGCACTTCCATGTTAAGGGTAAGCTTGACCCCGCTATATCGGCCCATTCAAGATCCTAGAGCGCCACGGAGAGATGTCCTACAAATTGGAGTTGCCCGCAGAGCTATCCGAGTTCCACGATGTCTTCCATGTTTTGCAACTCCGCAAATGCCTTCAAGTCCCCAGCAAGCCCGAGACCTTCAAGGAGATCGACCACAACTCCATTGACCTAAACCACGACCTCACCTATCGGGAGAGACCAATTCGCATCCTTGAAGAAGATGCCCGTCTTACCCGTAGACGCAAGATCAAGATGTATAAGGTGCAATGGAGTAACCATACCGAAGATGAGGCCACTTGGGAACGTGAGGATTATCTCCAATGAGAATTCCCCGAACTACTTCACGCTTAGCTACCGAATCTCGGGATGAGATTCTTTTAAGGGGGAAGGTCTGTAACACCTCACTTTTTTGTAGACCAAATTGAGACCTTGGTTAAATGCTTAATTTTGGGTAGATTAAAAACTTTGCTAAGTTATGTGCTTGAGTGATAGCATGTATGGTTTCATGCAAGTGTATGTGCATGTGTGTGTGATTTGGCATGATTTAATTTCAGCACTTCCAACACTTATGCAATAGAAACTAGAATTGGTGCTATGATTTTATGCAATGATTTTTGAACCTAGTGCTGGTTTGTGTGAACCAAAAACCCTAGCTTAATTCCCTTGCTTGATCACACCACCCACCTATTTCTTTCTCTTTTATTTTTGCTTCTTTATTCGAAAATAGGAGCTTCACCAAAACACCACCCCCACTTATTCTAAAATTCTGAAAACTTGGTAGAAAGACTTCTACCACTTGTAAATCACATCTTAGCAATTCAGCACCATTGCTTGGACCAGATTTTGAATTTTTCAAAATTCAAATGAATTTCGGCCAAATGTTTCTTTTCTCTTTCTTCTCTTATTTTTCTTCCCTCTCTCTGCAAACCAGCCCTGATGGCAACCCTGGCCGACCACCTCTCCCTCTCTCTCTGCCCTCTCTTCAAATTCCAGCCCCTTGCCCTTGTCCTTTTGCACTTGGACACAAAGAAGGAGGGGAGCCCGAGGCAAAGATCTAGGTTAGATCTTCTCCTTCCCTCTCTTCTCTTTCTACACCGCCCCTGACCCCCAACCAGCGCCCAGCACCGCCACTCCACCCTCTCCTCGACCCTACGCTGCAGAGGCACGAATCAAACACCTCGCCTTGCCCTCTCCCTCTCTCGCCGATGTGACCAGAACACCCGCCCGTTGGGCTGAGGCGTAGGAGAGAAGCCAGCACCAACTCCCTCGCTAACAGGCCCCACGCACCACCGTCCACCTCAACCAACCGCCACCAGCCGACCAAACCGGCCGTAGGGCCCGCCCTAGCCCTTGCTCTGCTCACGCCCGGTACGCCAGGGGATGCCCAGAGCGGCATACGCGTTCCCGCGTGCTCCCTCACCTGTTTGCCTCGTGCCGCACACGAACGTGCACGGCATTGAGTGCATGTCACAACGCCGCCCATGCCCCGCACCCTAGCCGACCCAGACGACTGCGCCGCGCACCGATTCTCTCGCTACGGGTCTGAAACCGCACCCCTCTCGGCCGAACTGACCATCCACCGACGCCACTCACCATGCCCCTAGAACCAGTGCACTACGCCGCCCCGGAGAGCCGCCCGCGACGCCCAATCGTGTCCAACGTCGGAGCACCCTAGACCGAGCCTACCCTAGCGTATAAAGCCTGAACCCCTCTCTGGAACCCTCTCTTGTCGCCCATTTGCTTCCTCTCCACTCTCTCTCTCACCCCAGGACCTCTCCACCATGAAGCCCTGCCTCTCTCGCCGTTGCTGAGCACCCGAGCCGGAGCAGATCATCGGCAAACGGTGAAGGTTGCCATCGACCGGGAAACTCTTTCCCTCTCTCTCTGCGCTCAGATCCTTCTCCCTCTCGAGATCTAGCTCACCCGCTCCTCGATTCCTTGCAGGATTCGCTGGCCATTGCCATCGCCGGGGACACCAGGAGCTAACCCGAGACCGCCGCGACCGAGACCATCTGCGAGCCCCCTTCTTGCATGCGTTCGAGAACTGACCGCATTGCACCATCACCGCCGCCGATTCCTACACTTGCGTCATGCCGAGACTGCCCAGTCGACCCTCGGTGAGCTCCGCCGATCAAAAATCCTAGCCAGCGCCCTCTCTTTCTCTCACGCGCATGCAGGCCAGGAAGGAAGATGACACCGCGCCATCTGATCTAAATCGGATGGCGACTTACCGCTTCAGCCGGACAGGCCCGGGCAGGCCGACGGATTTGGGCCGGCTTGGCTCGGATCCGCCGCCTCAGCCCGTGACCTTTTTTTTAGCCTAACCTGTTTATTCATTTTGTAAATCTCTGTTAGATTCAAAAATTCGTAGAAATAAATCCATGAGTCCAAATTTAGTGTTTCAATTTTCTCTGTGATCCTGAAGTTATTATCTACCTGGATATCCTGCATGCATGATTTTTAGGAACCTTAGTATTATCTAAGATTTAATAATTGTAGATCTAGGGTTTTTAAATGTTAAATCCAAAATAGGAGTTTGGTGTTATGAAAATATGTGTTTCCAATTTTCAGTGATGCTCTGTGATATTGTGAAGCTTGAGAACCTAGTTTTGCTATTTTAGGGGTATTATATTGCCTGCACTAATTATTTTGGTATTAATAAAGGATTGCTTTGTTTTAATTATTGTGCTCAGTAGGATTATTATTTTTAGGTGATTCCACATCTGGTGTGTGATGCATTGCAGTAGCTTTCCAATATGGTCTTTGGTAGAATTTTAGGAGCTACAGAAAGTTTTAGGGAATTAAATTGCTTTTCTAGTGATAAGTGTGATTAGGAAATTCATTATAAATCAACCATAGACTATTTTGGTTTGTTTCCAATTGTGTTGGTTTTGTAATTATGTTAGTTACCTGGTGGTATGCTGGATGCTATGCTTTGATTCATTTTGATGCCTGCAAGATGGTTGCTTTGTGCATATGGCTTATTTGCTATTAGGAAATATCTTGCTTTTACTTAGGGTGTTAATTCTTGCGTAAAAATGGTTTCTTATTATATGACTGATACGTCTCAAACGTATCCATAATTTTTGATGCTCCATGCTTGTTTTTACACCATTTTTTTAGTGTTTTCGTTACACTTCGTGGCATTTTTATGCATTTTCCGGAACTAACCTATTAACGAGATGCCACAGTGCCAGTTCCCTATTTTCTACTATTTTTGTGTTTCAGAAATGCTACACAGGAAATATTCTCAGAATTGGACGAAACAAAAGCCAGACGTCCAGATATTTCACGGAGCTTCCAGAAGACCGAAGAGGAGATGGAGCCGAGCCAGAGGGCGGCCACACCATAGGGCGGCGTGGCCTAGGGCTGGCCCACGCCCCCTGGTGGTGTGGGCCCCCTGGTCCACCTCTGACGCTGCCCCTTCGCCTATAAAGACCCCCCGATGGGAAAAACCTAAAGACCCGATCACTTTTCCAGAAACACATCGCGATCCGCCGCCATCATCGACCCGAGATCGGGAGGGTCCAGAAGCTCTTCCCGGCACCCTGCCGGAGAGGGGAATCACCACCGGAGGTCTTCTTCATCGCCATGCTTGCCTCCGGCGCGATGAGTGAGTAGTCTACCTTGGACTATGGGTCCATAGCAGTAGCTAGATGGTTGTCTTCTCCACCATGTGCTTCATGTTTAGATCTCGTGAGCTACTTTACATGATCGAGACTACCTTTGTGTAATTCTACATGTTGTGTTTGTTGGGATCCGATGAATATTGGTGTTATGATTGAGTTGATGAATATTGGTGTTATGATTGAGTTGCTATACTAAAATATATCTTTTGTTATCTCTATGTTGTTTATGATCTTGCATGCTCTCCGTTGTTGGTAGCTATCTTGTCCGAGTAGTTGCTAGTGACTCCAAGAGGGGGTATTTATGCTCGATAGAGGGTTCATGCCTCTATTTAATCTGGGGGAGTGACAGAAACCTCTAAGGTTGTAGATGTGCTGTTGCTACTAGGGGGAAAACAACATTCATATGCTCGAGGACATATGCTTTGTTTACATTACACACTTTGCTTAATGCAATTATCTGTTGTTCGCAACTTAATACCTGTGGAGTTCTCGGATTGATTCGCCACAAGTGGATTATTAGTCATAGATGCAGTTGGATGGCGGTCTATGTATCTTGTTGTAATGCCCAGAGTAAATCTCATAGTGATCCTCTCATCATATGCACGTTGTCCTTATTCTATCAATTGCCCAACTGTAATTTGTTTACCCAGCATGTATTATTTTATCTTATGGAGAGACACCACTAGTGAACTATGGACCCTGGTCCTATTTCCATTATATTTCTATTACCTGTTTACTTTACTCACACTGTTTACTTTACTCGCATACTATTACTATTTTCCACTCGATACGCTCATTCCTTTGTTTCAAGGAAACCGGTGAGATTGACAACCTCATCGTAAGTTGGGAACAAAGTATTTGGTTGTGTTGTGTGCAGGTTCCACATTGCTACTAGTTGAAGATGCGCTAATTCGTTATCGATCGTTAACAGCGCCCTTGTTGGAGTGTCACTAGACTAGCAAGCATCACCTTCAGTCGTATTGGCTTCTTTCTCTCCTGATCGACATACCTTGGTTTCTTACTGAGGGAAAACCTTGCTGCTATATTCATCATACCTTCCTCTTGGGGTTCCCAACTGGACGGTGAACATTAACCGTACCGCAAGCATCAATAATTTTCTAGCGCCGTTGCCGGGGAGGAAAAAGAAGACTTCTGCAAGGGGAGTTTTTGCACGCACATCCTTTACTTTGTTTTAAGTTTTGCTTTACTTTATTTTTATTTGCATCATTTTATCAAAAACACAAAAAAATTAGTATCCTTTATAGTTGTTATTGCTTTATTTTAGTTCATTATGTTGTTCCCTAAGTACGTTTTGGAGGACCTTTCAGTAGGTAGTGGTTCAATTATTGGGAAAGATAATATTGAGGAGTTCTTTAATCATATTAGTATGCATAAAGATGTTGAGGAAAAGTCTTTGGTTGAGCTTGCTCCTAGTATAGAAGTTGCTTCTGCTTATTTAATTCACATGTTAGAAGCTAGGTTTGCTAGCCTTAATCCTTTTATGCAATACATGTTCCTTAAGCTTCATGAAATTGAAGATCCCGAAAAGAAAGCTTTTATCTTGGAAACTTTGCGCATAGAATTTAGAGATGTTGCTATTGAGGCTAAGGAAGTTTTTAAGAAATTTAATAAGCTTGGCTCACCTGTAGCGGTTGTTGGTACACCCCATGATTCTAGAGTGCCAATACCTTGTAAACTTGTAGGAATTCATGATGCTTTGGAAAATAATTTTAGTTGGATTTGTCCTGAAAATCTTTTTTATGAAAGTAGTGTACCAAGGCGTGATTACAAGGGATACTCAAAAACTCATTTGGACAGAATTCATTTCTTTGTTGATAAGACTTCTGCAGTTGGTCTTAATGCTTCTTTTGAAAATACTTGATTTGCACTTTCTGCGCCTAGCTCAAAGGCGTTAAAGAAAAGCACTCTTGGGAGATAACCCAATGTTTTTACTTTCAGTTCTTTTTCTTTTATTTGAGTCTTGGAAGTTATTACTACTGTAATAACATCTCCTTATCATTTTTTATTTCGTTTTTGTGCCAAGAGAAGCCTCTAGTTTGAGTGAGGTAAGATTTGGGGATGTTGCTGTCCTGAAACAGTTTTCGGTGCTGCACCGTAAAAATTTGTGAAAATTCTCTGTATATCTTTTGGACCTGATATTTCTTGTGCATATGACCCAGGTTATATCCAAACTTTCATTAGTTGAACACTTTTTGATTTGAGCAATAGAAAACCCTATAAAAATTCGACCTTTGTCAGCTGTTCTGTTTTGACAGATTTCTGCCAATATTTGTGTTTGCCGCTTTATCGCTTTCTTTTTTAGTTCTTTTGATCACGGAACTTTTGGGGAAGTTGATACAGTAGTATATACTTTATATGTGGTGGTTTTGAGTTGAAACCTGAAGCAAAAGGGGTTGATTCTATGTTATGCTTACACTAATGTTGCTAATAGATTTGTGTTTAGTTTTGTATGAAGGAAGTTTTCAAGTGTAGGGATCGGAGAATGATGAGATGAGTTGAAGAATGGAAAAAAGCTCAAGCTTGGGGATGCCCATGCACCCCAAGAAATATCCAAGAAGTAAAAGCGTCAAAGCTTGGGGATGCCCCCGAGGCACCCCTTCTTCATCGGCAAAAATCAGGTCACCTTTCAATACGCTATATTTTTATTGCTTCATGCATTATGCGTTTTTCTTGGAGCGTCAGTTGTTTTTAGTTTTCAGTTTTATTTAGTTTTGTTTGCTGCAATAAGTGGTTGGACCCCAACAAATTTCTTTTGGAGAAGTTGCCTTGCTTTTCATTTGCCAAGAACACTCTGTTTTTCACTCTATTCGTTTCCACGAGTGTTCTCTTTTTCTAGAACTGCATTTAGCTTTCGATTTTCGCCTTGATTCATGTTCAGATCTTGTTATATCTTTTCATCAAGGTGTATTTTTGCCTCTGGTCCATATTGGTTTTCATCAAAAGAGTTGGTTATAAAAAGTTTGAATGGTGTTGGAAAAGAGAAAAAGCTTTATGCAAAAAAGTGGTACAAGAAGGAGCTTGTGTAGACTGCGGCCTAGGCTTTTGCATGTCGTGCTTGATGTCTTTTTGATAGTATGCTTAGTGGTTTTGTTGTAGCATTACTTGTCTCAAATAACTGAGATTGCTTAATGAGCCTTTGAAAAAAGCATGCGTTGTTTTAATTATTTGGAAGCTTTATTTTGGTTTTCTCCTTGATGCTTTATTTGGGTTGACTTGGCGCATGCTCACACATGTTAGACTCACACAAAGTCACCATTGCCTCTATGATCATTTATTTTTTGACTTTTGATGCTATCTTATGCTTCTTTTAATGTCGCTTTGTTGCCTTGCATGATTATGGGCATTATTGCTCTCTTAGTTGGTCGCTCCCAGTCTTTTGCTAGCCCTCGCCTTGTACTGAGTATGAGCTCTACTCGTGCATCCAACTCCTAAAAACCAAGTGTTCCAAAGTGTCCACCATACATACCTATTAGCAATTTGCTATTCCAAAGTAATTTTGACTTGCTTTTATCTATTCTTCAAATTAAACTCTTTTTGATGTTATGCAAAAATTGGTCAGTAAAGCTCTCACAAACCGGATGGCACAATTTACTTTTCTCGCTTTAAAATTTTGACATTGTGGTCTCTTATGTTCAGTTGTTATGCTTGCAAGTTGTAAGTTGGGAATTAGCCCAGCCATGCCGTCATGGGGCAAGCTTTCAACATTGCACTATCTTTTATTTGAGTTGATATCGTGATCTTTTGTTTATGGATACTCGCGATGTGAAATAAGTTGGGAATCTTGCGGGATCATGAAGTTTTTATATGTGTTAGGGAAACTCCTGGGCCGCTAATCTAAGCCATGCATAATTCATGGTGGAAATTTACAGCATGCCCATAGTGAACATTCGACGACGCATCTCGCAATAAAAAGCTATACCAATGGTAAATAAAAGAGATGCCGATGTGTTCATTGTCTGTTTGTCCTGTCATTTTGATGTGGGCTTGTTCCATGTCATCGGGCACGGAGGTACCCCATTGGCGGTTCTCGATGATACACATATATTTATAATGTCAAGAGCTTGCTTGGGACTCTAAGTCGAGTAGCATGAGGTTTGGGTATTCGTATTCACGGGACACGAGGTTTCCAACTTATGATTTGTCAAGCATATGCAGCATGAGTGTTCTTGCATTAACTTTAACCATTCAAGATGCTTATGATGGGGGCAATGAGAGCTCAAAGCCAGTAAGTACCATAATTTTTGAAGGTTTATAAAACTTGCAATCACTGCTTCCCTCCGCGAAGGGCCTTTCTTTTACTTTTATGTTGAGTCTCCACCTTCTATCTTTATGCACCATTAAGAGAGCATAGTTGTCATTCTGAGTATAATGTGCATTGTCCCAAAGTTTCATTGATTGATTCATATTGTTGGTTTCACTTGTTCTCAAATTACTTATATCTAGTCGCCCTCTTAAACATGAAGGTGTCCTATGCATTTATGTTTTGGTCTCTCATTAAGGACAAGCTGAAAACCATTTGTATGTTTTTCCTTATGATTTGAACACACGTTTGACTTTCATTGTTTCATTTTCATGATCTTTTGTTTGTGTTCATTTTCATGTTATAACATGGTTGCTAAGTTTATTCTATCAAGATTATGTCTTTCATGCCCATGTTTTAAGTTCTTTGATCCCAGCGCACAACGCTTACATAGATGATCATGATTGTGTAGGTGCATGTCACCTAAAAAATTATTTATTTTGTTATCACTTACCTACTCGAGGACGAGCAGGAGTTAAGCTTGGGGATGCTGATACGTCTCAAACGTATCCATAATTTTTGATGCTCCATGCTTGTTTTTACACCATTTGTTTAGTGTTTTGTTATACTTCGTGGCATTTTTATGCATTTTCCGGAACTAACCTATTAATGAGATGCCACAGTGCTAGTTCCCTATTTTCTACTGTTTTTGTGTTTTAGAAATGCTACACAGGAAATATTCTCGAAATTGGACGAAACAAAAGCCAGACGTCCAGATATTTCACGGAGCTTCCAGAAGACTGAAGAGGAGACGGAGCCGAGCCAGAGGGCGGCCACAATATAGGGCGGCGCGGCCTAGGGCTGGCCCGTGCCCCCTGGTGGTGTGGGCCCCCTGGTCCACCTCTGACGCTGCCCCTTGGCCTATAAAGACCCCCCGACGGGAAAAACCTAAAGACCCGATCACTTTTCTAGAAACACATCGCGATCCGCCGCCGTCATCGACCCAAGATTGGGAGGGTCCAGAAGCTCTTCCCGGCACCCTGCCGGAGAGGGGAATCGCCACCGGAGGTCTTCTTCATCACCATGCTTGCCTCCGGCGCAATGAGTGAGTAGTCTACCTTGGACTATGGGTCCATAGCAGTAGCTAGATGGTTGTCTTCTCCACCATGTGCTTCATGTTTAGATCTCGTGAGCTGCTTTACATGATCGAGACTACCTTTGTGTAATTCTACATGTTGTGTTTGTTGGGATCCGATGAATATTGGGGTTATGATTGAGTTGATGTACTGAAATTTATCTTATGTTATCTCTATGTTGTTTATGATCTTGCATGCTCTCCGTTGTTAGTAGCTATCTTGGCCGAGTAGTTGCTAGTGACTCCAAGAGGGGGTATTTATGCTCGATAGTGGGTTCATGCCTCTATTTAATCTGGGGGAGTGACAGAAACCTCTAAGGTTGTAGATGTGCTGTTGCTACTAGGGGAAAACAACATTCATATGCTCGAGGGCATATGCTTTGTTTACATTACACACTTTGCTTAATGCAATTATCTGTTATTCGCAACTTAATACTTGTGGAGTTCTCGGATTGATTCACCACAAGTGGATTATTAGTCATAGATGCAGTTGGATGACGGTCTATGTATCTTGTTGTAATGCCCAGAGGAAATCTCATAGTGATCCTCTCATCATATGCACGTTGTCTTTATTCTATCAATTGCCCAACTATAATTTGTTTACCCAGCATGTATTATTTTATCTTATGGAGAGACACCACTAGTGAACTATGGACCCCGGTCCTATTTCCATTATATTGCTATCACCTGTTTACTTTACTCGCACTGTTTACTTTACTCGCAGACTATTACTATTTTCCACTCGATACGCTCATTCCTTTGTTTCAAGCAAACCGGTGAGATTGACAACCTCATCGTAAGTTGGGAACAAAGTATTTGGTTGTGTTGTGTGCAGGTTCCACGTTGCTACTAGTTGAAGACGCGCTAACTCGTTATCGATCGTTAACGGCACCCTTATTGGAGTGTCACTAGACTAGCAAGCATCACCTTCAGTTGTATTGGCTTCTTCCTCTCCTGATCGACATACCTTGGTTTCTTACTAAGGGAAAACCTTGCTGCTATATTCATCATACCTTCCTCTTGGGGTTCCCAACTGGACGGTGAACATTAACCGTACCGCAAGCATCAATGACCTGTACATGTTTGTTTCTGATACTCTTTGTTTGAAATGTGTTGTTGCATAGCTGGTGTGTGAATCATGTATGCATGTGTGCTTATTGTGTGTTGTTGCTTTTTTCGGCGATAGAATCGAACGACCAGTGTGCGGAGGAGGGGGAGATCTTTGAGTATCAAGAGGAAGGAGATCAGGGACAAGCCACTCAAGTCAAGCCATCTACTTGTTGCATATCTGAATCCTACTACTTCACCTTGCATTGTTTTATCACTGTTTATCTTATTATGCATTGTTTTCTATATTGCTATTATTCTCTATGTAGCAATAGTTGATGACTTAGCTCCACAAGTCGACTTGATATCATCCATAGAGATGACACCCCTTGTGACCCATTCAACACCCCCTCTTATTAGAGAATTGATGGTTAGCATCAAAGTCTTTGGAAAACTTGTAGTGGAGCCAAAAACTCTAGGATGGGAACACTCTCTGGAAAGATTTAGAAAATGTTTTTGAAAACCTTGAAGTAGTCACTACTCCACTAAAATATTTTCAAATGGTTTTATAAACATGGAGCTGGACATGGGAGATAAGGGAGTTGGTGGTTTTTATGAAAAGTGGCATTGTGTATAAGTGTTCGCCAAACCAATTACTCCCGTGCAACCACATTACCCTGGTATGGGACGGGGCCTAGTTTGAAGTTTGTCTGCTTTAGTGCGGGGAGTCTCATACTATATAAGGGTTCATGGTGTCCGAAAAGTGGTACGCGACACCCCTGAATCCGGGCTGACGCCTATTGAGGGTCAATACATTACAACGGCATATCCCGAGCCGCTGGAAGACACTTGGGTTCTCCCGCCATGGCGCCGGAGTTACGCTCTAAAGGAGGTGCGTGCCGGGGAGATAGACTCCACAGGGTAGGCACCCGTGCTAAGGTAGATGGATGGAGGACTTTGATCGATTATCCGAACCCCGCATACTTGTGTATGACGGTCCGTGGTGGTATCCCGGTGGATTTATCGGATGGTGTGGGTAAAGTGTACAACCTCTGCAGAGTGTAATCTAATCGAATAGCCGAGTCCTCGGGCATGGACGGTTGGAATGGCCATACTTAACCCGTGTCAAGTTTTGGTTTTACAAAATGTTTTCAGAAAAATGGAGTTTGTGCCGGACGGAGTACTTGGAGGGTACGGCCGTGGCATGGAAATGGTTCGGAGTACTCGAAGGGTACTGCCGAGGAGATGGGAAATGGTCATGTGTGATTGACCATGGTTGCCTTGGAGCAAAACAAAAAAGGAGTTTCCCCCTTTCCTAGAGCTTTTGCTAAAATGGTTTTATAAAAGTCTTCTTTAATAAGGATATAGAGATGTCGTATGACATGCTATATCGACATGAGAAATTGACTAGTTAGGAATAAACTAGACTAGAGCATTTCCTTGCTACAGCCAAACTGCATATCAGTTCACTCTCTCTTTAGATGGTTTGCGAGTACAATTCAAAATGTACTCACGGCTTTGTCCCTGGCTATTAACTTGGCCAGACTATGAAGATGACTATGAGGAGGATGATGGTGGTTACGACGACGCCGGTGCGAATTAGGATCGTTTCCCGGTCAGTCACCTGTAGGGTAGTAGGCCTAACCTGGGTCAGCTACGCTGCATGTATCCCGCCGCTATCTACTAAGTACTAGTGTGTCAGTTGAACTTGCCCTACGTGGCATTTATATTCGGCCAAGCGGCCTATGTAAGACTTTATGAACTCGTTATGTAATGGATGATGTAATCTGAAATGCCAACTCTGTTATGTGGATTCACGACAGTCTTCCAGGGATCGTGAATTGTATGTATAACGAGAATGCTGGGTGGTAAGCCGGGGTCCCCATAATAGTAAACGGTAATAAGAATGTAAAAGAATGGACCGGGGTCCACAGTTCACTAGAGGTGTCTCTCCATAAGATAAATAACATGCTATGTAAACAAATTACAGTTGGGCAATTGATAGAATAAAGAAAGCATACAAATATCGTGAGGATCACTATGAGATTCACTTGGGCATTACAACATAATACATAGACCATAATCCAACTGCATCTATGACTAATAATCCACCCGCCGAATGTCATCCGAGCAACCGTTGGGTATTAAGTTGCAAGCAACAGATTATCGCCTTAAGCAAAGTGTGTAATGTAAACAATAAAAATGTCCTTGAACACAAGATTGTTGTTTTCTCCCTAGTAGCAACAGCACATCTACAACCTTAGAGGTTTCTATCACTCCCCCATATTACTAGAGGCATGAACCCACTATCAAGCATAAATACTCCCTCTTGGAGTCACTAGCATCTACTCGGCCAAGATATCTACTAGCAACAGAGAGCATGCAAGATCATAAACAGCATAGAGATGATAAATCAATAAATCAACTTGACAAAGTACTCAATATTCATTGAATCCCAACAAACACAACATGTAGAATTACATAACGATGATCATGATCATGATAGGCAGCTCACAAGATCTAAACATGAAGCACATGGAGGAGAAGACAACCATCTAGCTACTTCTATGGACCCGTAGTCCAAGGTAGACTACTCACGCATCACTCCGGAGGCAGGCATGGTGATGAAGAAGGCCTTTGGTGGTGATTCCCCTCTCTGGCAGGGTGCCGGGAAGAGCTTCTGGACCCTCCTGATCTCGCGTTGATGACGCCGGCAGCTTGCAGTATGTTTCGTGGAAAATTGATCGGGTCCTTAGGGTTTTCTTGCCGAGGAGAATATATTGGCGGAAGAGCGGTGTCAGGAGGTGGGCCAGGTGGCCCCACCACCTGGTGGCTCAGCCAGGGGCTGGCCCGCGCCACCCCATGGTGTGGCTGGCCCCTGGCTCCCCTCCGTCTCTGCTTTGGACTCCAACTCATGTCGGGAAAACTAGGAACTTTGGCTTTTGTTTCGTCCAATTCCAAGAATATTTCTTATGTAGCTTTTCTGAAACACAAAAATAGCAGAAAACAGGGAACTGACACTGTGGCATCTCGTTAATAGGTTAGTTCCAGAAAATGCATAAAAACACCATGAAGTGTGACAAAACACAAAGCAAATAGTGCATAAACAAGCATGGAGCATCAAAAAAATTAGATACGTTTGAGACGTATCAAGCATCCCCAAGCTTAATGATGGCGCGGTGATGAACAGTGCCAGAGAACTTGTTGGCGTGTAGTTGATGAAGTAAATGACCGGCCAGTTGGAAACGCCAAGAGCAAGGTTTGATGAATATAGCAGCAAGTTTTTCCCTCAGTAAGAAACCAAGGTTATCAATCCAGTAGGAAAAAGCCAAACAACGGAAGGTGATGCCCGCTAGCTTCGCGACAGCTCTGGACAATTTATAGGGCGCCTCGTCCAAGCTTTGCTTTGCGAGCGGCAACATCGAACCTGCACACAACACAACCAAATACTTTGTTCCCAACTTATGATGAGGTTGTCAATCTCACCGGTTTGCTTGAAACAAAGGGTATGAGCGTATCGAGTGGAAAACAGTAGTAGTATGCGAGTAAAGTAAACAGGTGAAAGCAATATATAGGAAATAGGACTGGGGTCCACAGTTCACTAGTGGTGTCTCTCCATAAGATAAAATAACACATGCTGGGTAAAAAAATTACAGTTGGGCAATTGATAGAATAAAGACAACGTGATATGTCAAGAGGATCACTATGAGATTTACTCTGGACATTACAACAAGATACATAGACCGCCATCCAACTGCATCTATGACTAATAATCCACTTGTGGCGAATCAATTCGAGAACTCCACAAGTATTAAGTTCCAAACAACAGATAATTGCGTTAAGCAAAGTGTGTAATGTAAACAAAGCATATGCCCTCGAGCATATGAATGTTGTTTTCCCCCGAGTAGGAACAGCACATCTACAACCTTAGAGGTTTCTGTCACTCCCCCAGATTAAATAGAGGCATGAACCCACTATCGAGCATAAATACCCCCTCTTGGAGTCACTAGCAACTACTCGGCCAAGATAGCTACTAACAACGGAGAGCATGCAAGATCATAAACAACATAGAGATAACATAAGATAAAATTTAGTACATCAACTCAATCATAACACCAATATTCATCGGATCCCAACAAACACAACATGTAGAATTACCTAACGGTGATCTCGATCATGTAAGGCAGCTCACGAGATCTAAACATGAAGCACATGGTGGAGAAGATAACCATCTAGCTACTGCTATGGACCCATAGTCCAAGGTAGACTACTCACTCATCACGCCGGAGGCAAGCATGGCGATGAAGAAGACCTTCGGTGGTGATTCCCCTCTCCGGCAGGGTGCCGGGAAGAGCTTCTGGACCCTCCCGATCTCGGGTCGACGACAGCGGCGGATTGCGATGTGTTTTGGGAAAAGTGATTGGGTGTTTAGGTTTTTCCCGTCGGGGGGTCTTTATAGGCGAAGGGGCAGCGTCAGAAGTGGACCAGGGGGCCCACACCACAGGCCAGCGCGGGCCAGGGCCAGGCCGCACCCCCTGGTGGTGTGGCCGCCCTCTGGCTCGGCTCCGTCTCCTCTTCGGTCTTATGGAAGCTTCATTAAATATCTGGACGTCTGGCTTTTGTTTTGTCCAATTCCGAGAATATTTCCTGTGTAACTTTTCTGAAACACAAAAACAGTAGAAAACAGGGAACTTGCACTATGGCATCTCGTTAATAGGTTAGTTCCGGAAAATGCATAAAAATGCCACGAAGTGTAACGAAACACTAAGCAAATGGTGTAAAAACAAGCATGGAGCATAAAAAATTATGGATACGTTGGAGACGTATCAGCATCCCCAAGCTTAACTCCTGCTCGTCCTTGAGTAGGTAAGTGATAACAAAAGAAATAATTTTTCAGGTGACATGCACCTACATAATCTTGACCATATATGTAAGCGTTGTGCGCTGGGATCAAAAGAACTTAAAACATGGGCATGAAAGATATAATCTTGATAGAAGAAACGTAGCAACTATGTTATAACATGAAAAAGAACACAAACAAAAGATCATGAAAATGAAACAATGAAAGTCAAACGTGTGTTCAAATCATATGGAAAAACATACAAATGGTTTTCAGCTTGTCCTTCATGAGAGAGCAAAACATAAATGCATAGGACACCTTCAAGTTTAAGAGGGCGACTAGATACAAGTAATTTAAGAACAAGTGAAACCAACATCATGAATCAATCAATGAAAACTTTGGGACAATGCACATTATACTCAGAATGACAACTATGCTCTCTTAGACGGTGCATAAAGATAGAAGGTGGAGACTCAACATAAAAAGTAAAAGAAAGGCCCTTCACGGAGGGAAGCAGTGATTAAACATGTGCTAGAGCTTTTTATTTGTAGAACAGAGAGATAAAACTTGGGTTTTGAGAGGTGGTTGCTTTTGTCAACGACTAGCAATGGGGTCTTACTATCTTCCATAATAAACAAGTGGGAGCGGTTCCGAGTTCTTTGAAAATTTGGCACATTGGTGCTCTTTTATAAAGCTTTGGCACTCCTCCGCACCTTTTTTCCTTTCTCAAACCATGGCTAACCGATTCCATCGGGTGCCCACCAACATTCACATACCATGGAGGAGTGCCTTTTTTCTCTTTTTTAGAATTAGATTGCAATGGTCTGACCAGCTCCCTTGCAAAATTAATGACGAGCAGATGAAGCTGCCTAGTCGAGGGGTACTTAATTTAATATGGAAGATAGCAATTCCGACCACTACGTCCCCATGAGCTAAAAACAGTGGCACAAAGCGAGAAGTGTTTTGAAGGTTTTTCAAAGGTAGCACATGAAAATTTACTTGGAATGGCTTACAAATACCATGCATAGGAATTTGTGGTGGACACAATGGCAAACTTGGTTTTTAGGAGTTGAATGCACGAGTAGAACTCATACTCAGTATAAAATGAGGGCTAGCAAAAGACTGGGAGCGACCAACTAAGAGAGCAATAATGGCCATAATCATGCAAAGCGACATTAAAAGAAGCATAAGATGGCATCAAAATTCGAAAACTAAATGATCATAGAGGCTTACGGCGACTTTGTATGAGTCTAACATGTGTGAGCATGCGCCAAGTCAACCCAAATAAAGCATCAAGGAGAAAACCAAAATAATGCTTCCAAATAATTAAAACAATGCATGATTTTTTCAAAGGCTCATTAAGCAATCTCAGTCATTTGAGACAAGTCATGCTACAGCAAAACCACTAAGCATACTATCAAAAAGACATCAAGCATGACATGCAAAAGCCTAGGCCGCAGTCTACACAAGCTCCTTCTTGTACCACTTTTTTTTGCATAAAGCTTTTTCTCTTTTCCAACACCATTCATACTTTTTATAAACAACTCTTTTGATGAAAACCAACATGGATCAGAGGCAAAAAATACACCTTGATACAAAGATATAACAAGATCTGAACACAAATCAAGGCGAAAATCGAAAGCTAAACGCAGTTCTAGAAAAAGAGAACACTCGTTGAAACGAAAGAGTGAAAAACGGAGTGTTCTTGGCAAATGAAAAGCAAGGCAACTTCTCCAAAAGAAATTTGTTGGGGTCCAACCATTTATTGCAGCAAACAAAACTAAACAAAACTTAAAACTAAAATAACTGACGCTCCAAGAAAAACGCATAATGCTTGAAGCAATAAAAATATAGTGTGTTGAAAGGTGACCTGATTTTTGCCGATGAAGAAGGGGTGCCTCGGGGGCATCCCCAAGCTTTGACGCTTGTACCTCTTGGATATTTCTTCGGGTGCATGGGCATCCCCAAACTTGAGCTTTTGTCCATTCTTCAACTCATCTCATCATTCTCCAATCCCTACACTTGAAAACTTCCTTCATAGAAAACTAAACACAAATCTGTTAGCAACATTAGTGTAAGCATAGCAATGAATCAACCCCTTTTGCTTCAGGTTTCAACTCAAAACCACCACATATAAAGTATATACTACTGTAGCAACTTCCCCAAAAGTTCCGTAATCAAAAAAACTAAAAAAGAAAGCGATAAAGCGGCAAACACAAATATTGGCAAAAATCTGTCAAAATAGAACAACTGACAAAGGTCGAATTTTTATAGGCTTTTCTGTTACTCAAATAAAAAAGTGTTCAACTAATGAAAGTTTGGATATAACCTGGGGCATATGCACAAGAAATCGCAAGTCCAAAAGATATACAGAGAATTTTCACGAATTTTTACGGTTCAGCACCGAAAACTGTTTCAGGACAGCAACATCCCCAAATCTTACCTCACTCAAATTAGAGGCTTCTCTTGGCACAAAAACGAAATAAAAATGATAAGGAGAGGTCATTACAGTAGTAATAACTTCCAAGACTCAAATAAAAGAAAAATAACTGCATGTAAAAACATTGGGTTATCTCCCAATAGTGCTTTTCTTTAACGCCTTTGAGCTAGGCGCAGAAAGTGCGAATCAAGTATTTTTGAAAGAAGCATTAAGATCAACTACAGGAGTCTTTTCAATAAGGAATTGTATTTCATCCACATAAGTTTTTGAAGACCCTTTGTGATCATGCTTTGGTTCACTCAAATCACTAAAAAGATTTTTAGGACAATTCCAATCAAAATTATTTTCAAAAGCTTCATACAATCCCAAGAGCTTGCTAGGTATAGGTATTTTGGTTCCTTCATTGTTTGTACTAACAACCTTTATAGGTGAGCCGAGTTTATTAAAACGCTTAAGAACTTCCCTAGCTTCAATGGCAACATCTCTAAATTCTATGCGCAAAGTTTCCAAGATAAAAGCTTTCTTTTTAGGATCTTCAATATCATGAAGCTTAAGGAACATGTGTTGCATAAAAGGATTAAGGCAACATGTGAATTAAATAAGCAGAAGCAACTTCAATACTAGGAGCAAGCTCAGCCAAAGACTTTTCCTCAGCATCTTTATACATACTAATATGATTAAAGAACTCCTCAATGTTACTTTTCCCAATAATTGAACCACTACCTACTGAAAGGTCCTCCAAAACGTACTTAGGGAACAACATAATGAACTAAAAGTAAAGAAATAACAACTATAAAGGATACTAATTTTTTTGTGTTTTTGATAAAACGAAACAAGTAAAAATAAAGTAAAGCAAAACTTAAAACAAAGTAAAGGATGTGCGTGCGAAACTCCCCTTGCAGAAGTCATCTTTTTCCCCGGCAACGACGCCAGAAAAACTTGTTAATGGTGCGGTGATGAATAGTGCCAGAGAACTTGTTGGCGTGTAGTTGATGAAGTAAATGACTGGCCAGTTGGAAACCCCAAGAGCAAGGTTTGATGAATATAGCAGCAAGTTTTTCCCTCAGTAAGAAACCAAGGTTATCAATCCAGTAGGAAAAAGCCAAACAACGGAAGGTGATGCCCGCTAGCTTCGCGACAGCTCCGGATAATTTATAGGGCGCCTCGTCCAAGCTTTGCTTTGCGAGCGGCAACATGGAACCTGCACACAACACAACCAAATACTTTGTTCCCAACTTACGATGAGGTTGTCAATCTCACCGGTTTGCTTGAAACAAAGGGTATGAGCGTATCGAGTGGAAAATAGTAGTAGTATACGAGTAAAGTAAACAGTGCGAGTAAAGTAAACAGGTGAAAGCAATATATAGGAAATAGGACCGGGGTCCACAATTCACTAGTGGTGTCTCTCCATAAAATAAAATAAAACATTTTGGGTAAACAAATTATAGTTGGGCAATTGATAGAACACTAGTGGAAAAAAGGCTATTGGTGGCGCACCATTTTGGCCTATGCGTGGCGCATATGGGATGCGCCACCAATGTCACGCCACTAGTAACAGTTTATCAGTGGCGCATCCCAATATGCGCCACGCATAGTTTAAAGGTTAGTGGCGCATATAGCATATGCGCCATTAGTATCTTATGCGTGGCGCATATTGCTATATGCGCCACTAATACATAATGCGCCACTAGACACTTAAAATATGCGCCACTGATATTTTGTATAGGTCCAAAAAAACTGATATTTTCTGGTATTTATACACAGCAATGCACAAGAATATATATAGGTATACAATATAACTGCAGAATACACAGCATGCAGTACAAAACAAATATATCATCATCACAAAAAATTAGAACCATAATAGTGACAAAGTTCCCGAATATTAGAAGTGTTGGAGCATATATAGCCCAAGTCCATGCATCTCACACATTACATATACTACACATTACAACAAGTTGATCATCATCTTTATAGGCAAGTTCCAAACTACCAAAAGGCCGAGTAGACTACACCCGCAATGGTGAGCAAGACCGGGAGCACGATCATCAAGGTCTTCATCCGGTTGTTGTTTCTCCGCTCTCCTAGGAGGTGGATCCTCCACCTAGCTTCTGCTAGCTCTCTCGTCGGATACCCTTTGTAGGAGTTGCCGCTGAACTTGTTCACTTGCTTCTGGCAATCCTCCCACTCATCGTAGACTCCTGGTACCCACCCTTTGTACACCACGTAGCATCTCAGCATCTCTGTAGACAAAGCCATATATATAGTATTCAAGCTATAAGAAAAGAGTTACATATATCGACAAAGCCATATATCATATGCAACCGAAAGAATGAAATGATTCACATGCATGTCGACAAAAGGAAAGTACCCGGGCTAAGAAAAGAATTATATATAAGTATCCCGCATACAAAAGTAAATAAGTCCAACAACGATGCTTTCGACTAAGGCAAGTTATAAGTTTACACCTCACACACAGACACACACCGGAATGAGTTGCAGACGGTAAAGTTTATGACTCAAGCACACACGATTAACATACACGCGAAAACGACTAGGAAGAATCATGAAGACTTTGGTTGACATGGCTCCGGGAACAGTTTGTAGCAATCTTTCGTTGTCCATGTCCTAGTGTCACGCTGTTTCCGGAGCCGGTCTTCGGTCTCGCGCTTAGCCAACGGTCTGGCGTAGGACAAGGTTCCACCCCTTGTGATGACATCTTCTTGTAAGATAGTCGCAATCTGATTCTGGATGCGGAAGAAGTCGTCCCTAAGTTCAGCATCCTCGATCCTTGCATGCTCTTCGGCCCATCCTCGGACACTAGCTGGCGTCATAAGCCTGTGTTCGTTCTGGACAATCGCCCGCATGTGATGGAGGGTGTAGAAGGCCTCCTTGACACTGTTAGGCGGCTGCTTGACGCAGGGGAACTTGATTACGTGCTTGAACATGTGTCTGCCGTCCTTGACATTTTCCGCCCTCTTCCTAAAGTCGCCTCCCTTCATGGCGTATCCCTCGAGAGCATCATCTAGAACACCCTTGATGTAGGCGTAGTTTTTTGTCTTCGTCTCACTCCCCGAGTCTAAGTAGATGGCTACCGAGTACCTGGGGTCAACGAGGATCAATGTGCAGTATATGTCTCTGCGCAAAACAGTTGAAATGAAAGAATGTTGGAAAAGGAGCTATCGAAAACTAAGAAATGACAAGTTATTACGGCGGCCGAGCGAGTGTGCACTTACTCGGGAAAGTAAGGAAGAAGAATGTCTTTTTTACTCTTGTTGTCCAGCAGGAACTTCTGGAGGTACTCCTTTGCTCTGGAACGGTTCGCTGGATTCAACAACATGCCTTCACGCATGTAGTAGGGGTCCGCTATCGTGACGCAAGGCTTCTCCTCTCTGTTGACCTTCATCACCCGCTGGAGCGCGTATAGGCGGACCAAGTTATAGTCCAGCCGTTTGGCGTTGAAAAGCTTGAAGACGTCTTCGTACGATATGAAGAAGATATCCGCGGGGTGATCATCGATGAAGCCCACATCCGCTGGAACCTTCACCATAAAAATGGGGTACGATGGATTTATTTCCTTAAGAAGGCCCTCCTCCAGAAACAGAATACCGTGCATAAGGCTCTCCATCGCTCCACTCGCATGGGCGACCTGCTCCTCAGTCATAATCGGTTTCCCAGCTTCATGAATTGTGCCCTGCAAGGTGCCCTTAGCGGGTTGTGACATCGGGTCATCGTGAACCCTGGGCCTCTTCGGACCGACCGGCTGCTGGCTCACAGACGGCTTATCCTTCTTGTTTCTCTTCCGGTGGTGCTTCTTCTGGATGGGACCACCGGTTTCCAACTACTCACCACGGTCGGTTGCCAACTGATCACCACCGCTTACCACCTTATGGAGTGTGTTGGGGCTGAAAATATTTCCCGTATTGACTTTAGGATCAGTGGCGCCAGCATCCGGAGGCATCTCCTCTAGGGCACCATGGAAGTCCAGACGAGTGCATGCTTTGGTGCAAGCATTTCGATCTTCACGGACACGGTAGGGTTCTTCCATGTTTGGCATGAACAAAGAGTCGGTGGTGCCGGTGTTGAGCCAGTCATCTGGGTTGTCATCATCATCATCGTTGATGTCCTCAACCAGTACTGGGTATGATGCAGCGATGGCCTTGCCATGTGGTGCTGGTGGTGGCTGCGGTAAAGCGGCGGCCAACAACTTCTGGTGACGGGAGGTGTTGGCGGAGACAACTTGTTGTGGCCGCCGAGGCGGTGGCGCCATACGTGGCGGCGCCGGCTCAGTAACTGGTGCCAAACATGGCGGCGGCTTAGTAACTTTTTCCATGCGTGGCGGCGGCTGAGTAACTTGTTATTCCTTCACAAGCCGAATCTGGGTCTTCGGCCATGTCAAGACCCAGCCAAAGCAACCCGCAAGGGTCTTATGTTCATTGGCGCCTTGAGGTTGGGTGGGGGGTCCATGTCTTCGCATCCCGGCAACATCCGAGCCAGCCGGACCTTGAACACCTATGAGACCATCTCCTTGTGATGCATGACTATGCTATTTGGCTGAATGATTGTGCCCTTGGCAACATCCTTCAGCTCGCCGTCCACGAAATGCAAAAGTGTGCAAGGTGTGTCCTGTGGGAAAACAAGTTTGCATGCATATCGTGAGATGTCGCTGGGTAGCTATAGTCATCAAAGGCAAAGGAAATGAAATGTGCTGGCTGGAGTCATTACCTTGGAGATGGCGTTGAGCTCGGCTAATGTCGAGACACCGGTATCATTCTCCCACCGAGATGCCTTACGATGAAGCACCGTCGGTTGCGCCTTAGCTGTGGTGGGAGGAGGCACCGGTGCGATCGGCTGCTCGGTGTTGGCGTCGGCAGGAGGTGGTGTCACCAGAGTGACCTCCGGGTGCGCGTTTGTGTTGGCAGCGGCGGGAGGGGGCACCAGAGCGGCCGTAGGCTGCGCCTCCTCGACGTTGGCGGTATCGGGAGTCACCACATCCGACGACACGTGCTGGATAGAGTTGCTGCCGGAGATTCTGGGCACCACTAGCGGCCCTCGTCGACCTGCCGCATTCCAAGCAGCAAGCCCCTCCCACAGCTCATCGGGAATGATCTCGTGGAGCTTCTGTTGCACTTGCTCGGCGATCAGGTCCGGCATCTGCTCCCAAAGCTTTTCAGCTTCGTGTCTTTCACTTGCGGTCGCCACCGCCGCCGCTGCTGCCGCGGCCTTCCTCTCTTTCTTCGCCTCGCGATCCTCTTTCTTGAAGTCCCCAACCTTGTCGTACGTACCATAGCCGGCCACGCGGCCAGCTGAAGTCGGCGGCAAGGACTTGGCTCTCCCCTTGATCACGTTTATCACCCTGTTGAAGGGCGTGTCCCACCGCGGGTCCACCGTCGACCCCTGGGACGAGCTCGCACTTGAAGCACAAGATCTTTCTTCGATTCTCTGTAGAGAAGGAAAGAGATGGTCATTTAGAAATTTAGAACGCGTATCGACTCGATCGAGATGCGCGGTAAATTCCTTACCAGCTTTTTCTGGAACTTCCTCACATCTTCGTTGTCGGTAACGAATTCCTTGAGTTTGGGGTTGAGATAGTAGTGGGCACGGACAAACTGCATCACCTGCTCGTCCGTGAATTTGTGCCACGGGTTCTCTTTCCCTAGACGGGCATACTCGGCATCCTCCTTTGCCCAAACGGCTTTCTTTCCTCGATAATCGCCGCCTCCGCAGCGTTGGTTACCTATGTTGAGGTCCCGCATACACCTCCCCCACTCGGTCCATTCGATACCTTCCGGAGTGAGGCATGCATCCTTGAACTTGATGAACTCATCTTCGTCGAGCATCGGCTCGGCCTTCTTTATCTCCTCCCAACTTTTGCCGGCGAGAATCCTCTTCTTCACTCGGCTTTTCCAGCTGCTCAAGGCTGTGCTCATCCTCGTGAGGGCTAACTTGTTGGCCTTGTTCCCTTTGAGCTTCTTGTTATCGAACAGCTCTGGGAACTTGTACCAGTTGTGAAGCTTCTCAATGAGGAGCTCGCACAACCGCGTATTGCCCTTAGCTCTTATGTTCTTCTGGTTGATGCTCATGCTCTCCTGCACGATGCACCCGAGCTGTAGGCCGTACCCAGCGGCAAGCTTCGCAGGCTCCATGGGTTGGCCACTCGGTTTCACATACGTGAACTCTTCGAGCTTGGTGCCGAGTACTGGCAGCGTCCGATCCTGCCTTTCCTTCTTCTTCTTCTTCTTAGCGGCGGCGTCCGATCCACCGACGTCCATGCGGTCACCGCCACCATGACTACTTGTGTCATCCTCCTCGTCGCCATTGCTGCTTCCGGCATCGTCGCCATCTTCGGCCTCGAAGTCATATTCGGACTCCAAGTCAACTTCATCGGCCGCACCTTCATCGGCCTCCTCGCCAACTTCATCGGCCGCAGCTTCTTCGGCCTCCTCGTCGAACCCGCTCACGTCATCGTCAAGCCGCCAAAACTTTAGGTTGGCTTTTCTTGCTTCTTCTTCGACGCTCATGGGCTGAGAAGGGCCAGCCCCGACGTCTTTGTCTCCGCTCGACATGTCGACACTTCATACAAAATATGCAATAATTTAATTAGTACAACTAGTCATCAACCCGTGCATCTGCACGGCTGGCTATGAAAATTAATTATTTAATCCTATGAAAACACTATTAACATGTTTTGGAATACATCAGTAAATTTAGAATTGGAGGAAAACAATATGTTTGCAATTAGTAAAGCAATCCTATATGTTGGTGGCCTCGTTGGTATATATGTGCATTTAGGAAATAACAATAAATTTGATGCCCATTTTTATATGTTGAAGCCCATATAGACAGTGTTTTGTATACTTTAAACACTGAAGCTTTAAAATCAGATAACATTTGGCCATGGTTTTTGTTTCCTAAACATTTTACCTATGAGTTGAAGACGTGATTTCAACTCCATATCTAATTTTTTAGGATATTGCACTGCTCTTTCTTCATCTAAAAACATTTGTTTTAATTAAACAATCATGCAAGTTTAATAGACTGAATTTTTTGCACTATTCTCGGAATAAATGTTGTAGTCATTTTTGTTTGACCTGCAAATGAAAACCCTATCTATTCAAAAATTATGGCAGGGAGATACGTAGTTGCTATACCAACTTATGCACGTGCTTCTATAAGATCGAAATAAATCAAAGTCGAGTTCAAGCATAGGACATCACGGTTTAAAGAATACAAAAAGTTAAAGAGGCACACCATGAACCGTGGAGTGGCACATACTAATTTATTGCCAAAAATGCTAGTTCTAGCTCCGTGTTATGCTCTCACACGTCGACAATGGCCTTGACACTTCAACATGAGTTTTTCCATCCTTGCTTTACCCACTCTTTTCCCTGCAAATCAGTCTCATTTTCAACAAATTCTTACTTCTAAGTTTATTGGATAAGCTGAGAATATCAGTCTATTTCATTTACCTCAGACATCGATCGTAGCTATGTTTTTATCCCAAAACAAATCAAAACTAAGAAAATATCCAAGTAATAACCAACTTAATTAACTTCCAAAGAATCATTCGATATGAATTAGTGCTACTAAGTGGAGACCGTTCCTCTGCTCATATGGTGCCCCATACCTACAGTAGTGCACTACCAATTAGCTAAAGTATACATTTGTTTTCTTTGAATCTGAGTGAACAGTAACTAATTTGAGTGTTGCAAATACTATATCTACTTATTTTAATGTTTTCTCTCATACATAGTGCTATATTGTTTTAACAGTATTGCCCAAATAATTATCGTTTTTGAGGTGTGCAACTAAGATTAAGCAAGCTATATAAAATTCCACAGAAAAGTTGCGTTCAGCTTATTTAATGAACATCATATATGTATCACACACCTCAGATCATAGAGACCAGACCACCAATACAGTAGGAGAATACGTAGAGAACTGATTGCTGAGTATACCATATTATATTAGCTACTATATGATGGAATTAAAGCAAGGCGTTACCATACAGACATGTACGCAAAAGAGTGCGATCACTGGATGAACCATGCATGCAATTTTCATCGGCAGCCGGTGACGTGAGCAGTCAATTTACATCGGCAGCTCCATACGTGAGCAGTCAATTTAGAACACCGAGACTACTTTCTGATCCAATCAGTGAATAGCCCTAATTCACGCACCGGCCGATGTCGAAGATGTCCCCAAGTTCCGTCGCTGCCGCCGTGAGCAAAGGTGCGCGTGAGAAGTTTGAGCACGGGAAGACTGGAGGAGATGGATTACGGCCTTTTTCCGGCGAATCAATTCACGGCAGGAAGGCGAAGATTGGAGATGTGTTTTATCTTCGTTTGTTCATTACACGGAAGAGATGGAAAATATGAGATAGGAATAGTACGAAGAGAGGACTCTTTCTCACGTGGGTGGAAGAGGTGGATCGGGAATTATTTAACGACTGTGATTAAACAATCGGACGGACAAAATTCGTTGACCCCTAGGATTAACGTGGTGCCTCCTACGGTGCCTCCAATTAGTAAATATAAGATATAAGATAATTAAGCTAGAGTCGACCGAAAAATTCGGCATGACCTTTGCTGTTTTTTTGACCTAGGAGTGCCCATTTCTCAACCGAAACGGAAGTAAATCAACATTTCAGGAGAAATAGGCAACTCATTTAGAAATAACCTGCAACAATTCACATATACACATATTCCAGCAATAAGCAGCAGCAGCAAAGCAGCAGCATGAGCAAAGCAGCAGCAACATCAGCAAAGCAGCAGCAGATCAGCAAAGCAGCAGCAGCAGCAAAGCAGCATCAGTAGCAGTAGCAAAGAAGCAAATAACCCGCTGTTTCAAATAACCTTCCAGATAGAACATTATGGACAATGCTGAGACCTTCCAGGTATAACATTAACATACCACTTATGTGTAAGCCTGACTATAGATAGATACTATTGCTTGTAGTAATCCTGTAACATGTTCTCTTTCATGAAGAATAAGCTATAATTATTTTTTAGAAATCGTGAGGTAAGTATCAAGGCAGTATAGAGCTAAGTAGAGCATCAGTGACCTGAAATCAAACTTCATCTTAAATCAGTGGCACAAAGCATAACAAACCAAATCTAGAAGTATGAAAGTTCAAACTTACTCACTTGACCAAATGTCTATCTCACATTTTTAAATGGCTGATTTCACTTATTAACTACTAGACTATAAGAATCTAGGAAGAAAATGTAACTATGTAAGAATGAAAACAATCAGAGCATATTACATGATGATCTCTATGCAACAAGCAAACTTCATCTTAATCTCACATCCCTAGTAACTATGTAAGAATGAAAACAATCAGAGCATATTACATGATGATCTCTATGCAACAAGCCAATATGAAGTCTTTCAAATGCAGAATTAACTTTTATGTAGAACAGTGAATTTAAAACCATTAACAACAAAATCTATTGAGCTTAGTATAGAATTTTAACTTATAAGTTATACTGTCCAAATTTTACGAGAACGGTATCTTACGAGAACTTGTAACTTATAAGTTGTAATGTCCAGATTTTAATAGTGGGCATGCATGGCAGCCAAAATACTATGTTATGAATCTAACAAGGACTAAGAAAGCAGCAATTAGTATGAGTCATCGACACAGGAAAAATTAACACACTTTATCATTCTATGTTATACTATGGGCACATATTTATGTTCATCTTCAGAATATACACATGATATATAAGTTCATATTCCGACCAATATTTAGCTCAGATTGTAATCACTCAATCGTCTAAACAGGGTTTCATCTATTATCAGCATCATAAGTTTAAAAAATTACAAGAGATTCTCTTATACCCAAGAGCTACCAGTTAGGCCATTGTATATCTCAAACGCTAGAGAACTCTATATCACTAGGCCATTGTATAATGCAGGCAGAAGAAATAACTAAACTGCATCCCTCAAATCAGAGCAGAGCAAGATAGCCACAATACAAAGCTAAACTTCTACTCCACAAATCAAAGGAAATAACAAATATCGAGCATATGAACAAAAGCATCACCATCTCACAGAAGAAGCATCTCACAAATTAGAGGAGAGCTTCTTATCGATAAAAACTCACATTTATCACTACATAACTTCTACTCATAAATAACTTGCAATAAGAGGGGAGGTTTCACTTTTTTTCAACAGATCATTCCTCAACTTCTATTAAAAAATCAGAATAATGCTGAGAGATGATAGGCCACACAACCTCACCAGACCAAAATTTGTTTTCTTTATTTGACAAGAACAGATGGCACCGGGCTACCTGTATTCTTTGAGAACTTAACACGGCTAAATCACGCTTAGTTTGTATGATTGACAGTGCTGTAGAGCTAGGCTTACTAGTTTTACACCTCTCTATCTTCTTGAACATGCATCTATTCATTGTGAAAATATCGCTGCCGTGTCATGCTATTTAGAAAGATTTTTTTCTTTATTATAGCCTTTTCACATGTCTAAATACTTGATGTCGCTTGATAGACTACATAGTAAGTATAGCACACGAATATTTTGTTGCCACGAACGAAAATACATATGCATTCCTCCTAGTCCTACGTGTAATTATGCAGCATTTCTCCCTCTCTATCTTCTTGAACATGCATCTATTTTTCTATTACTGTATTTTTCAAGTCATGCAAATCAAAGAGGCCTAATTTTTCCGCAGTGTGGACGTTAGCATCCAAGCAAACATGTTTTATCTTGAATCACGCAGAAAAAACAAGCAGTGTCTAGGCAGCAGCGGTAGGAGCAATGCAGCTGCAGGAGATAACCTCCAATTCACAAAAAGAGGAGAGCCATTGGGAGGTGGGGGAGGGGGCTCACCTCGACGGCGCTCCTCCTGCAGCGGCGGGGATCCTCCTCGTGCTCCTGGTTCGGCGGATAGGGTTCGAGCGCCGGCGGCTTCTCCTCCTGGTCTGGCGCCTAGCGATGTAGAGGCGGGTCTCCTTCTCCTCCTGGTCCGGTGCCTAGGCTTCGAGCACAGAACTTCGAGCGAGGGTGGCGGAGCGGCGACGGCTTCGAGCGGCGGTGGGCTAGGGTTAGGGCAGAGAGCGAGAGGCGCGCGCGGGGGGGAATGGGGGGAAGAGGAGATTTGGCTGGGCGAAGCGATATTTCCCTAAGTGTCAACTATGCGTGGCGCATTTTGTGCTATATGCGCCACGCATATTTGACACTTAGTCAAATACCGCGACCTCATGCCATATGACAAGATTCTGTCACTAGCTCAGTGGTAGCGTCCGATGCAGCCAGAGGGGGGATCCAGGGTTCGAACCCCGCAGGTTGCCTCACACCTTTTTAAATTGTTTTTTCACAATTTCTAACAAATACAAGTTACTTCAAAATAATAGTTTGTAATAGTTTTAAATTGGTTTTTCACAATTTCTAACAAATACAAGTTACTTCAAAATAATAGTTTGTAATTGTAAAAAAAACACAAACATCGTCATGTCACATCTTTTTCTCACTTTATTTGCGAGTATCATAATAGTTAGTTTATTCAAAAAAACCATGAATATATATCATCGTGTCACACGAACATCGATATCCATACACACACGTACGAATATTATGATAGTCTATATAGTTTCGAGTAAATGCATGCATACACAAAAAATGTCATGATCTCGATTCCGCGCTAGCTAGCTAGAGCTAGCGTATTTTTGCAATCTTCTTGCTCTTCTTCCTCGCGGTTGAATACTTTAGGTCGGGAATGTTGAGGTTTCTTCTCGTGAACGGACAACCTTTAGTAGGTAGGGTGGTCTTCCTTCTTCCTGCGGCAGTCGGCTTGTCGAAGTACTTGTCGAATTCCTCTTCGATCTTTGGATCGCCGTTCTTTTCTATGTCTTGGTCGTTGGCGGGTCCTTCCATTCCGATGATGCTCCTCTTGCCCCTCCTCACGACAACACGGCTTGGCTTTAACGGGTCGGTGATGAAGAAGCATTGGTCAACTTGGCTCGCGAGTACCCATGGCTCGTTTTTTGCGGAGGCGTTCTTCGCGGAGGCATCGAGTATAACCATGGTGGTGAAATACCGGCCCTCTTTCTAGACGCTCTTGTCCTATCTGACATGGAACATCAGCACCTTCTCTCCGGCGTAGTCGAGCTCCCAGATCTCCTCAATCCTTCCGAAGAATCTTTCCTTGACGGTGGCTTTGTCATCGGCATAGGATAGCATCGTTACTCCTGAGTTCTGATATTTGCTACTCCTGTCCCTTTCCTCAGTGTAGAATATGTATCCGTTGATGTCGTAGGCCTGATATGTCCTCATGTTGTGCCCGGGGCCCTGTGATAATGCAAAAATGAGTTTTTCATCCTCCGTAGAAGGCGTCGACTGCAGGCCGTGAAGCTTTTCCTTGAACCAAGTCGTGAAGCTGGAGTTGTGCTCTCTTGTTACGTCTCCCTTCTTCCTAGGACGACCTAGGTCAATAAACTTCTGCTCTACAAAGCTTTTGTGCTCCTCCACCCAAGGGTCAACCAATTCGATGTGCTGTAGCGCGACGAGGTGTGCCCGGACAAAGTCGGGGCGTCGACCCTTCGCGCCGACATGCAAGGCGCGAAAACCCTTGCGGTGACCATATCCGGCAAGCCTACCGAGGTGCGTCCTTTTGGGCAGACCAACAGGGTCGTCCGTGTCGTCCTCCTCGGTGCGTAGATAATTCTGGCAAAACGAGACGCACTCATAGGTCAGAAAGCCCTTGGCAATGCTTCCATCTGGACGGGACCTGTTGTGGACGAATCCTTTGATAACACCATTCAGCCTTTCGAACGGCATCATGTTGTGCAGGAATGTCAGACCGAGATGAATGATGTCATCCACGAGATGGATGAGCAGATGCACCATGATATCAAAGAACGCAGGCGGGAAGTAAATCTCGAGCTCACACAGTATCACAACGATCTCTTCTTGCAGCGCGTCGAGCTGCTTCAAGCCGATAGATTTCCTCGAGATGACGTCGAAGAAGTTGCAGAGGCCAAACAACGTCTCACAGACATGCTCATCCATTATCCCTCGGATCGCAACGGGAAGTATCTGTATCATCAACACGTGATAGTCGTGAGACTTCATCCCGCTGAACCTCTTCTTCGCTTCGTCCAGATATCTGCCTATGTTCCCAGAGTAACCATGAGAAACTTTAACTCCTAGGAGGCACTTAAAAAACTGCTCGAGCTTCTTCTCACTTAGAGTGAAGCAGGCAGCGGGAAACACCACATCCCTCCTCTTAGCCCTCTTGCGGGGACCCTGAGTATCTTCATCCATCGTCTCATCATCATCATCATCATCGTTATCGGGTGGACCATGAAGTTCTTTCTTGATGCCAAGGAATTCCAGGTCGTGTCTTGCCTTCGGCCCGTCCTTGGTCCTATCCGGCATGTTGACGATAGTGGCCAGCAGACTCTCACATACGTTCTTCGTGACATGCATGACATCAAGGCTATGGGGCGTGTGGAGGTATTTCCAGTATGGCAAGTCCCAGAAAACAGACCTCGCTTTCCACACACCATGCAGCGGCTTTGTCCTTGGACGCTTCTTTCCTGGCAAAGGGCACTCTTCCTAGTTTTCCAGCATGTCGTCGATTACTTCACCGCTCCTTGGACGTGGGGCTTTTTCAAGCTCTTCTTTACCGTTGAACAGGTCTCCGCGCTTTCTCCACGGGTGATCCATTCGAAGCCACATCCGAGTCCGTTGGAACACGGTCTTTGAGGAACCGGGATCCCTTGGTAGCTGGAGATGCGGGGTCTTATCCATGCACCTGACACATGCGTTGTGTCCGTGGTTCACTTGGCCAGAGACGTAACTATAACCTGGATAGTCCTGCACCATTGTGAACAACGCGACTCTCAAAGGGAAATAATCTTCTGAGTATGCATCCCACGTACGAGGAGGCGTCTCCCACAGTGTGGCTAGCTCTTCTTTCAACAGCCCGATATACAAATGCATGTCGACACCTGGCTGTTTTGGCCCCTAAATTAGAATACACATGTGTACGTATCTCTGCTTGGTGCACAAATATGGAGGGAGGTTGTACGGCCATACAAACACGGGCCAGGTACTGTGCGTGTGATACGTCCATTTTGCATCACTATTTTGTATCATAATTTACTGTTATTCATTGATATATTTCATATTTAGAGTTGATACTTATGTTATTTCCTTTGTTTTCACATGATTGATGATCTTTGGAGGAGTTGCTGCTGGAGTCAGGATTCTGCTAGAAAAAGGACCATCAAGGGACCATATTTTGAAGATCAGGAAAATTCCAGAAAAATACCAGGAAATTATATTTTCCCAGAAGACTGAGGAAGCCAGAAGGAGGAGTCGAGAGGAGCCAGGAGGGGCCCTCACGCCAGGGTGGCGCGGCCTGCCCCCTGGCCGCGCCAGCCCTATGTGAGGCCGCCCTGGCCCACCTCTGGTCTCGCCCCCTTCGCGTACTTCATCGTCCCCGAAAACCAAAGTGAGGGGGAGGCTCAGAGTTAGACACCGCTGCCTCTGCGGGGCGGAAAACACCAGAGAGAGAAAAGCTCTCCGGCAGGCAGAAATCTGCCGGGGAAATTCCTTCCCGGAGAGGGGAGATCGTCGCCATCGTCATCACCATCGCACCGGACTTCATCGGGATCATCATCATCATCATCCCCATCACCAGCACCTTCATCTCCACCATCACCACGCCATCCCGCTGTAACATCTTGAGTTGGATCTTGTTATATTCATAGGAGAAACTTTCCCGGTGTTGATTACTCTTGTAGTTGATGCTATTGAGTAGAACCATTGAATTAAGGTTTATGTTCAGATTGTTATTTACCATTATTTCACCTCTGATCATGATCCATATGATGTCTTGTGAGTAGTTCGTTTAGTTCTTGAGGACATGGGAGAAGTCAAGATGTTAGTAGTGAATTATTGTTGAGAAATATTTAATGGTTTGATATTGTTGTGGTGCTATTTCACTAGTGGTGTCATGTGAACGTCGACTACATGATACTTCACCATTTATGGGCCTAGTGAGATGCATTGTGTATTTGGCTACCGATTATGGGGTTGCTGGAGTGACAGAAACCTAAACCTCCGTTGGGAAACCATTGCACCAGGGAGCATAGGATCTTAGAGTTTAAGGCTGTGGTTAGATTTATCTTAATTACTTTCTTGTATTTGCGGATGCTTGCAAGGAGTATAATCACAAGTGTGTATTTATCCTAGTAAGGGTAGTGCGCTAGTACAGGTTCACCCCCATAACACTTATCAAACCAATAAAGACTATTGGCTTTATGAAGCGAAAGCTCTTGACAGAAACTCCCGTGTGTCCTCAAGAACGTTTGGTTATTATAAGTACACAACCGGCTTGTCCTTTGCTGAAGAAAGGATTGGGCCACTTGCTGCAATTGTTACTATTGTCTTTTATTTACTCGCACTTTATTTACTCGTATCACCAAATACCCCTGAAAACCTGTTTGCTAGTATTTACAGTGAATCCTTGATCAAAACCACTCATCAACACCTTCTGCTCCTCGTTGGGTTCGACACTCTTATTTATCAAAAGTACTACGATACACCCCCTATACTTGTGGGTCATCAAGACTATTTTCTGGTGCCGTTGCCGGGGAGTGTAGCGGTATTGAAGAGTGGAATTGGTAAAGGTAACCGTCGCTGTGAGTATTGTTTTTATTTTGTCTTTTATTTTTATTTTACTCTGCTATGGAGAACTCTCCATTTGGTTTCCTATTTGGAAACACATCTACTACTACTGCTGCACATGTGGATGAACCAACACTGCCACCACCTGCTGAAATTGATCCTTTTAAAATACCTATGAAAATTGTTGGGCGTATTATGGATAACTGCTATTCAGGGGATGGAACTATCCATCCGGGTGATCACTTATTATTTATACATGAATTATGCAAGTTGTTCAGATGTGCAGGTATTTCACCAGGCCAGGTCAAGAAGAAATTATTCTCTTTATCATTGAAAGGCAGAGCTGAAGAGTGGTATCGACTACTCCAAGATGGTCCATCTATGGCATGGGAGGATATTGTGCCTCTCTTTTATTCCAAGTTTTATCCTCCAAGTGAAATTCATAAAGACCGTAACCGGATATATTATTTTTGGCCTCATGATGGAGAGAGTATTGCCCAAGCGTAGGGGAGATTGAAGTTACTAATGCTCAAATGCCCCATTCATGAGCTCCCCAATAATATTGTTATTGATAATTTTTATGCGCGGCTTACTCTTCCTGATAAGGATTATTTGGATGCTTCTTGCTTTGGATCATTTACTCATATGAAAGAAGATGCTAAGTGGAAACTTCTTGACCGTATACAAGAGAATGCTGAAGGTTGGGAAAATGACAAAGGTAGGAAGTCAGGTATAAACTATGATTATGAATGCATTAAATCTTTTATGGGAACCGATGACTTTCATAGTGTTAGCACTGCTTATGGTCGTGATTCACAAATACTTGCTAATTGTCTTAAGGCCTTTGCCTCTTATCTTGATGTTCCAAAGAAAGATTGGAACAAATATCATGCGCCTTATAAAGATTCTATTAGTCATTTACCTGCTGCAGTTACTGAAGTTTGTACTGTTGATAGCATTGTGCCTGAACCTTATTTTGAGAAGACACCTTTCCCTGCTAAGGTAAAGAAGTATTCTACTTTGGTAAGTGTGTCTAATAAAAGTACTAAGAAAGCTGCAGAACCTGATGAGCAAATTACTATTAAGTCTCCTGTAGCTATATTGAAGGATCTTGTTACTAAAGATGTAGGGGATGAATATATTCTTTTTTGTGAAGATGCTTCTAACATTCTCTCACATCCTAAAAAGCATAGGAAAACAAGTGTTCCTGTTATTTCTGTCAGGATTGGAGATCATTGCTATTATGGTTTATGTGATATTGGTGCTAGTGCAAGTGCTATTCCTTTAGAGCTTTACAAAGAAATTATGCATGAGATTGGCGCTTGTGAACTTGAAGATATTGATGTGGTTGTTCAGCTTGCTAACAGAGAGACTGTTTGGCCTCTTGGTATTGTTCGAGATGTGGAAGTTCTTTGCGGTAAGACTAAATACTCCACTGATTTCCTAGTACTTGGTAAGGAGGCTAGTAAAACTTGTCCTATTATGTTTGGTAGACCATTTTTGAACACTTGTGGCACCGTGATAGATTGTAAGAAGGAGAAATTTTTTACTAAGTTTAATGGAGAGTCTTATGAGTTTAATTTTTCCAAGTTTGCTAAGACTTCTTTTGAAAATGAAACGCCTAATGAAAATTTTCGAGTAGAACAGCTTGCTTCTATTGCTCTTGCTCCTAATAATGCCTTGCAGCAATTCATGGAAGATCACGAAAGTGATGTTTTCAGTAAGGAAAGAGAAGAGATTGACGACATTCTTCTTCGTCAACCACCATTAATCAAGAATAATCTACCTGTGGAGGATCTTGGTACCACTTTGCCGCCTAAAGAAGATCCTATTTTCGAATTAAATCCTTTGCCTGATAATCTTAAATATGCTTATATAGATGATAAGAAAATATATCCTGTTATTATTAGCTCTAAACTTTCAGGAAAGGAAGAAGAAAGATTATTGGAGATATTGAGGAAACACCGAGGAGCTATGGGATATACTCATGATGATTTAAAAGGGATTTCTCCCACTTTATGTCAGCATGCCATTAATATGGAGAAAGACGTGAAGCCAGTCGTGGAGCATCAACGCCGCCTAATTCCCAAGATGAAGGATGTGGTAAGAAATGAGGTATTAAAACTCCTTGATGCTGGTATTATTTATCCTATTGCTGATAGTAGATGGGTTAGTCCTGCTCATTGTGTTCCTAAGAAAGGAGGTATGACTGTTGTGCCTAATGAGAATAACGAGCTTATTCCTCAAAGGGTAGTAGTTGGTTATAGGATGTGCATTGATTATAGGAAGGTAAACAAAGTTACTAAGAAAGATCATTACCCTTTACCGTTTATAGATCAAATGCTAGAAAGGTTATCTAAGAAGACTCATTTTTGTTTCCTTGATGGTTATTCTGGTTTTTCTCAAATTGCTGTTAAGAAGGATGATCAAGAGAAAACCACTTTTACTTGTCCTTATGGAACTTATGCTTATAGACGTATGCAGTTTGGTTTATACAATGCTCCTGCTACTTTTCAAAGATGCATGTCTGCTATTTTTCATGGCTTTTGTGAAGAAATTGTGGAGGTCTTCATGGACAATTTCTCCGTCTATGGAACTTCTTTTGATAATTTTTTGCACAACCTTGATAAATTTTTGCAGAGGTGCGAAGAAACTAACCTTGTTCTTAATTGGGAGAAATGCCACTTTATGGTAAATGAAGGAATTGTCCTTGGACATAAAATTTCTGAAAGAGGTATTGAAGTTGACAGAGCAAAAGTGGAGGCAATTGAGAAAATGCCCTGTCCTAGAGATGTTAAAGGTATTCATAGTATTCTTGGTCATGCTGGTTTCTATAGGAGGTTTATTAAAGATTTCTCTAAGATTTCAAAGCCTCTTACTAATCTTCTTCAAAAGGATGTACCATTTGTCTTTGATGATGATTGTAAGGAAGCTTTTGAAACTCTTAAGAAGGCTTTAACTACTGCTCCTATTGTTCAACCACCTAATTGGAATTTACCTTTTGAAATTATGTGTGATGCTAGTGATTTTGCTGTTGGTGCTGTTCTTGGACAGCGCGTTGATAATAAGTTGAATGTTATTCATTATGCTAGTAAGACTCTTGATGCTGCTCAAAAGAATTATGCTACTACTGAGAAAGAGTTTCTTGCTGTTGTTTTTGCATGTGATAAGTTTAGATCTTACATTGTTGATTCTAAAGTTACTATTCATACTGATCACGCAGCTATTAGATATCTTATGACTAAGAAGGATGCTAAGCCTAGGCTTATTAGATGGGTGTTGCTTTTACAAGAGTTTGATTTGCATATCGTAGATAGGAAAGGTGCTGAAAATCCTGTGGCTGACAACTTGTCTAAATTGGAAAACATTTCTTTTGATCCTATTCCTGTTAACGATAGTTTTCCAAATGAACAGTTGGCTACAATAAATGTAACTTCGCGAGACCTTCCTTGGTATGCTGATTATGCTAACTTTATTGTTTCCAAGTATTTGCCTCCAACCTTTACAGCTCAGCAAAGAAGAAAATTCTTTTATGATTTGAGGCATTACTTTTGGGATGACCCACATTTATATAAAGAAGGAGTTGATGGTATTATGCGAAGATGCGTACCGGAATATGAGCAACAAGAGATATTAAGGAAATGCCATAGCAGCGCCTATGGAGGGCATCATGCTGGAGATAGAACCGCGCAGAAGGTTCTACAATTAGGTTTTTATTGGCCAACCCTATTTCAAGATGCCAGAAGGTATGTTTTATCTTGTGATGAATGTCAAAGAGTTGGTAATATTTCTAGACGCAATGAAATGCCTATGAGTTACACTCTTGTTATTGAACCGTTTGATTGTTGGGGATTTGACTTTATGGGTCCTTTTCCTCCTTCAAAAGGCTATACCCATATACTTGTTGCTGTTGATTATGTTACTAAATGGGTAGAAGCCATACCTACAAAGAGTGCCGATGGTAAGACCTCATTAAAAATGCTTAAGGATGTTATTTTTCCTAGGTGTGGTGTGCCTAGATATCTTATGACTGGCGGAGGTTCTCATTTTATTCACGGTAGTTTTAGAAAAACTCTTGCTAAATATGATGTCAATCATAGAATTGCTTCTGCTTATCATCCCCAAACTAGTGGACAGGTAGAGCTTTCAAATAGGGAGATCAAGTCTATCTTGCAGAAGACTGTCAATAGATCTAGGAAAAACTAGGCTAGTAAGTTAAACGATGCTTTATGGGCTTATAGAACTGCTTATAAGAACCCCATGGGTATGTCTCCTTATAAGTTGGTTTATGGAAAAGCGTGTCACTTGCCCTTAGAATTAGAACACAAAGCTTTTTGGGCAGTGAGAGAGCTTAATAGAGATTTTAAACTAGCTGGTAAGAAAAGGTTATTAGATTTGAGTTCTCTAGATGAGTGGAGAAACGAAGCTTATGAGAATGCCAGACTTTTCAAAGAGAAAGTCAAGCAATGGCATGATAAGAGAATTCTTAAGAGAGAGTTTCATGTTGGTGAGAAAGTTCTATTGTATAGGTCTCGTCTCAGATTTTTTGCAGGAAAATTACTCTCTAAATGGGAAGGACCATATTTTATTGTGGAAGTGTACCGCTCAGGTGCTATTAAGATTGCTTCATTGAAAGATGACTCTACATAAGTGGTGAATGGGCAAAGACTCAAACATTATATTTCTGGAGATTCTTATAATGAAGATGTTGATGTTATTGAAACAGTTTCTCCGAAAGAATTCATCCAAGACAAATTGCAGGTACCTGCAGAGTTCGTTTTCGAATAGGTAACAGTTCTAGTCAGAGAAGTTTCGCGAAAAGCTCTTTCTTTAATATTTTTGCTGTTTTTACTAAATATGAAAAATCACGAGATGAAAACGGGCAGGAAAAGGAGTCTGTGGGCTTCTCACACATAGGTGGCGCGGGCCCACCCCTGGCCGCGCCACCCAGGCGTGAGAACACCCTGGAACTCGTTTATGTCCCGGTTTCCTCCTGTGATTTCGTTTCGATGTATAATTTTCGCCTATTTAACCCCCCGGAGTCCCCGAGGTCTGTATATCGTTTTCTTGTCGTGTTTTGTTTCGAGCTGTTTCTGTCAGGGATTGCTCTCGGCTTTGGAGTTACAATGTCTTCGTCCGGTCCATCTGAGGAGAACCCTCTTCGGATTCCATCAATCCATACATGAGGGAGCTGAGGATGCATCTAAAGGAGTTGTCACTCAAGGATGGGGAGTTGCAGATTAAAGATGTTCAAGGACCCAAGGGAGAAGGGAGTCTCGAAGCGAGGATGTAAGCACTGGAACAAGAAGTTTTCAAATACAAGAAGATGGCAGAACGCGAGGTGGACATTATCTATAGGATTAATCAAGAGCTTGTTGCCAAGTACAAGAAGGAGACTACCGAGCTCTGGAGGGATGTCCTCTCACTCCAGGAGACGACTAGCCAATTACAAGCACAACTCTACAACGTGCAAAACCAAAATTGTGAGTATGAAGCTAGATTTCAACAAATGAGTGCTGCTGCAAGTTTCAGGATTTTGGAGACCAAGACATCCTTCCTTGATGGAGGACCTCTTCCTTGGAAGTATGACAACGATGAAGATCCACCCCTACCGCCAAAGGAGTAATTCATCATCGGTATAGGCATCCCCTTGGCTTGTTCCAAGCTTGGGGGAGTGCCACGGTATCACATCATTACCTTTTGCTCATTTACTTTTCAAGTAGAGTCATATCATGAATAGAGAAGTTATCGTATAGAATAGTTTGCAGTTTGGAAGTATCCTCCTTAGTTGGTTATCTATGTATCCCTTGGTGTGAGTTGCGGTAATGAAATATTAATGAGAAGTTTTATCGTTCACTTTCCGCACACTTTATGTTAGTTTGCACTCTCTCTTGTATGACTAGTCTTGTTGATTGGTATTGGTATCACTTTGGGAGCATGAGTAAATTTAGTTGGTTTTGGCAAACCTAGCTTGGTCAGTAGCAACTTTACCTTGAGGTTTGAGTAGAAAAGAATAAAGAGGTGCTTGTAGTTGCATCACTTCAGTTTTCCTTATATTTGGCTTATAAGCATTGTTATTCCTAAAGTCAAAATCATTGTACCTTCAAGGGAGTTTGCATAATTGTTCTTATTATATGTATGTTTGTTTGTTTCATGCAACTCTTATGCTTGCTACCCAGCCTTGCTAGCCAAAAACCTGTACTGAGAGGAAATACTTCTCGTGCATCCAATTCCCAAAAGCCAAGTCACTTCCAAAGAGTCCACTATAAATTCCTATGCATGGTATTTCAAGCCATTCCAAGTAAATTTTCATGTGCTACCTTTCAAAAACCTTCAAACACTTCTCATTTTGTGCCACTATTCTTAGCTCATGAGGACGTAGTGGATGGGTTTGTTATCTTCCATACTAAATTAAGCACCCCTCGACTAGGCAGCTTCATCTGCTCGTCACTAATTTTGCAAAGGAGCTGGTCAGACCATTATAATCTCAAAAAGAAAAGAAAAAGAAAAGCACTCCTCCATGGTATGTGAAAGTTGGTTGGCACCCGATGGAATCGGTTAGCCATGGTTTGAGAAAGGAAAAAGGTGGGGAGGAGTGCAAAGCTATAAAAGAGCACCAAAGTGCCAATTAATCAAACATCTCGGAACCGCTCTCACTTGTTTAGTATGGAAGATATCAAGAACTCCGTTGCTAGTCGTTGACAAAAGCAACCACCTCTCAAAATAACTTTTCACCTCTGTTTTCCAAATGAAAAGCTCTAGCACATGTTTAATCCCTGCTTCCCTCTGCGAAGGGCCTATCTTTTACTTTTATGTTGAGTCAACCTATTTCCCTCTGTCTCAAGCAAGCATGTGAGTTGTTATGTTTCACTCATCCATATGTTGATCTGTTTAATCATGTTTACTATCTTCCTTGTTTGTATAATGCTTTTGTCTGAAGGAATATATCTTTGAAAGCTTTCTATGAATGCAAAAGTATTTTGTTGAGCATATGGTCTTTGCTATATTAGCTCTGTTTTAAAAGGCTCCGTTTAAAAGAAAGAATAGCTTGTTCATCATTCTTTGACCAAGAACTAAGGTTTGCCATTGCCAATTATAGTTTACCTTGTGCATCCTTACATGTGATTCCCTTTTACCCATTGCAAGTCTATATCTTATAAAGGGAAGTTGCTGTCTATTATAATTTGTACTTTGGTGAATGTGATGCTTCTTGTCCGTATTTTGATTATCGACACTTCACTCCATAAACCTGTGGTCATGTTTACCGAGTTTAGTTTTCGCTTGGGGACAAGCGAGGTCTAAGCTTGGGGGGGTTGATACGTCCATTTTGCATCACTATTTTGTATCATAATTTACTGTTATTCATTGATATATTTCATATTTAGAGTTGATACTTATGTTATTTCCTTTGTTTTCACATGATTGATGATCTTTGGAGGAGTTGCTGCTGGAGTCAGGATTCTGCTGGAAAAAGGACCATCAAGGGACCATATTTTGAAGATCAGGAAAATTCTAGAAAAATACCAGGAAATTATATTTTCCCAGAAGACTGAGGAAGCCAGAAGGAGGAGTCGAGAGGAGCCAGGAGGGGCCCTCACGCTAGGGTGGCGCGGCCTGCCCCCTGGCCGCGCCAGCCCTGTGTGATGCCGCCTTGGCCCACCTCTGGTCTCGTCCCCTTCGCGTACTTCATCGTCCTCGAAAACCTAAGTGAGGGGGAGGCTCAGAGTTAGACACCGCCGCCTCTGCGGGGCGGAAAACACCAGAGAGAGAAAAGCTCTCCGGCAGGCAGAAATCTGCCGGGGAAATTCCTTCCCGGAGAGGGGAGATCGTCGCCATCGTCATCACCATCGCACCGAACTTCATCGGGATCATCATCATCATCATCCCCATCACCAGTACCTTCATCTCCACCATCACCACGACATCCCGCTGTAACATCTTGAGTTGGATCTTGTTATATTCATAGGGGAAACTTTCCCGGTGTTGATTACTCTTGTAGTTGATGCTATTGAGTGGAACCATTGAATTAAGGTTTATGTTCAGATTGTTATTTACCATTATTTCACCTCTAATCATGATCCATATGATGTCTTGTGAGTAGTTCGTTTAGTTCTTGAGGACATGGGAGAAGTCAAGATGTTAGTAGTGAATTATTGTTGAGAAATATTTAATGGTTTGATATTGTTGTGGTGCTATTTCACTAGTGGTGTCATGTGAACGTCGACTACATGATACTTCACCATTTATGGGCCTAGTGAGATGCATTTTGTATTTGGCTACCGATTGTGGGGTTGCTGGTGTGACAGAAACCTAAACCTCCGTTGGGAAACCATTGCACCAGGGAGCGTAGGATCTTAGAGTTTAAGGTTGTGGTTAGATTTATCTTAATTACTTTCTTGTATTTGCGGATGCTTGCAAGGGGTATAATCACAAGTGTGTATTTATCCTAGTAAGGGTAGTGCGCTAGCACAGGTTCACCCCCATAACACTTATCAAACCAATAAAGACTATTGGCTTTATGAAGCGAAAGCTCTTGACAGAAACTCCCGTGTGTCCTCGAGAACGTTTGGTTATTATAAGTACACAACCGGCTTGTACTTTGCTGAAGAAAGGATTGGGCCACTTGCTGCAATTGTTACTATTGTCTTTTATTTACTCGCACTTTATTTACTTGTATCACCAAATACCCCTGAAAACCTGTTTGCTAGTATTTACAGTGAATCCTTGATCAAAACCACTCATCAACACCTTCTGCTCCTCGTTGGGTTCAACACTCTTATTTATCGAAAGTACTATGATACACCCCCTATACTTGTGGGTCATCAGCGTGCTACTCTGGTTGCCAAACGGATTGAGTCCATCTGTGCTCATACCAAGCCTGATGTTCCTTGGATCGGCCCCGAACTCATGGAAGTCGATGTCAAGTGCGTTCCACTAGCTAGCGTCCGAAGGGTGTGTCAGGATCTTGCCCTTATGCGGATCATCTTCAGTCTTCTTCCTATCTGCGTGCCATCGCATGAGCTTTGCTTCCTTAGGGTCTACGAAATACCGCTGCAGACGGGGAGTGATAGGAAAGTACCATACCACTTTCCGAGGTACTTTCTTGTTCCCTATCTTGTATCGTCCTTGGCCGCACACCGGACATGTGGTTCTCTCCGCGTACTCATCCCGATAAAGTGCGCAATCATTGATGCAGGCGTGGTACTTAACGTACGGCAGGTCCAGAGGGCACACGATTTTCTTGGCCTCCTCGATATTAGTTGGACACGTGTTTCCCTTGGGAAGACATTTTTGCCAGAATCTCATGTTTTTATTGAAGCTTACGTCGGTCCATTTGCTTTCCGCCTTCATCTCCAGAGCCTTGAGCATGACGCTCAATCGTGTATCCTCGGGTCGGCACCCAGGAAACAACAGAGTTTTCCTATCAATCTTCATCTGCTCCAGCTTGGCTTTCTCTCTGGCAGCAGCTTTCGCATTGCTCGTCTCCTTGAGGAGTAGTTCCTGAACATGTGGGTCCTGCAAGGCTGAGGTTAGTCATGTCTGTGTGCCCATCGACGCCGCGTCTTCTCCATTATCATCATGTCCGCCGCCGCCATCTCCTCCGTGATGATCATCATCATGTCCGCCGCCGCCATCTCCTTCGTGATGATCATCATCATGTCCACCGCCGCCATTTCCTTCGTGATGATCATCATCATGTCCGCCGCCGCCATCTCCTTCATGATGATCATCATGTACGCCCTCGTCTTCAGAAACACCATTGTTGACATCCTCATCATCTTCAGAATCATAGCCGGGCATGAAACCACGCGTGAGCAGGTGACTCCCCAGGTCTGCAGAATCAGGGTCGAGTAAGCACTCGAGTTTGCATGTTCGACATGGACATCTTATGTGGGTCCTCTTGTTCATCCTCATGTCGGCCACCGCGCGTTCCTTGTATCTAGCCACTTGACCTTCGCTCATGTGTCTGACCATGGTTGCCTGCGCGGTATAGAGAAAAGAGAGTACCTTAGAATCACACATCATCATGCACTCACACACACACACATGCATGCATGCATGGTCGCCGGAAAAATTCGGCATGACCTCTCCTAAAGATAGGACGTATGGGTAGTGCAAAAATTTGTCGAAACAGAAGTTAATCAACATTTCGGCAAACATCCATGCACCACGCCATAGCAAGCAACATGCTCTTGCTTCTTCATCACCTGTAAACATTCATGCACCACACACAAGCATGCATGCGTGTACACCGCACACGAGACGTCCACCGGCCACACAAAACATCCACATGCATGTCCTCCAACAACTCACCTAGTGTATATAGAATCGTATTTGAGCCATGTCCGCACGACGAGAGAGGTGTGGGGTTGTTGGAGAAAGAAGTGGACGGAGATGGATGTTGGAGGAGGAAAACTAGTTGGTTTAGTAGATCTACAACTTAGAGAGGCTTCCCCTCTCAAAACTATGGAGAAAAGTAGGTTTAAAAACCAAGAATGGAGAAATTGAGGTGGTGGGGAGGAGGAGGACGACCTAGATCTAGTTTGGTGTTAGATGGAGAAGAATGAAATGGTGGTGGTGGGGCTGCCAACTTATAGATCTGGGCGACCTTATCAGTGGCGCATATTGCAAAAAATGCGCCACTGATAAGTCTGCCACCTTTTCAGAGGTGTGGGTCCCACTAGTTATGCATGGCGCATATAGCAATATGCGCCATTGATATTTTAATTATCAGTGACGCATATTGCTATATGCGCCACGCATAACACTGGCAGGGGTCAGGCCAGTGGGGCCTAGGTGGGTCCCACAATGTTATCAATGGCGCATTTCGTAAGATATGCGCCACTAAATGGTCAAATATGCATGGCGCATATAACAAATGCGCCATTGATAAGACAAGATATTTTGTCGACGACCCTTCTGGTGGGTCCCACATGAATATTGGTGGCGCATTCTGAACAATATGCGCCACTAGTAAGAAAATTATTAGTGGAGCATATTTGCAAATGCGCCACTAGTAAATACTAGTGGAGCATATTGAATAATGTGCTCCACTGATAAAACATCTATCTATAAGCCTTTTCCCACTAGTGGAATAAAGACAACGTGATATGTCAAGAGGATCACTATGAGATTTACTCTGGGCATTACAACAAGATACATAGACCGCCATCCAACTGCATCTATGACTAATAATCCACTTGTGGCGAATCAATCCGAGAACTCCACAAGTATTAAGTTGCGAACAACAGATAACTACATTAAGCAAAGTATGTAATGTAAACAAAGCATATGCCCTCGAGCATATGAATGTTGTTTTCCCCCTAGTAACAATAGCACATCTACAACCTTAGAGGTTTCTGTCACTCCCCCAGATTAAATAGAGGCATGAACCCACTATCGAGCATAAATACCCCCTCTTGGAGTCACTAGCAACTACTCGGCCAAGATAGCTACTAACAACGGAGAGCATGCAAGATCATAAACAAGATAGAGATAACATAAGATAAAATTCAGTACATCAACTCAATCATAACACCAATATTCATCGGATCCCAACAAACACAACATGTAGAATTACATAACGGTGATCTCGATCATGTAAGGCAGCTCATGAGATCTAAACATGAAGCACATCGTGGAGAAGACAACCATCTAGCTACTGCTATGGACCCATAGTCCAAGGTAGACTACTCACTCATCGCGCCGGAGGCAAGCATGGTGATGAAGAAGACCTCCGGTGGCGATTACCCTCTCCGGCAGGGTGTCGGGAAGAGCTTCTGGACCCTCCCGATCTCGGGTCGACGACGGCGGCGGATCGCGATGTGTTTCTGGATAAGTGATTGGGTGTTTAGGTTTTTCCCGTCGGGGGGTCTTTATAGGCGAAGGGGCAGCGTCAGAAGTGGACCAGGGGGCCCACACCACAGGCTGGCGCGGGCCAGGGGTAGGCCTCGCCCCCTGGTGGTGTGGCCGCCCTCTGGCTCGGCTCCGTCTCCTCTTCGGTCTTCTGGAAGCTTCGTTAAATATCTGGACGTCTGGCTTTTGTTTCGTCTAATTCCAAGAATATTTCCTGTGTAACTTTTCTGAAACACAAAAATAGTAGAAAACAGGGAACTGGCACTGTGGCATCTCGTTAATAGGTTAGTTCCATAAAATGCATAAAAATGCCATGAAGTGTAACGAAACACTAAGCAAATGGTGTAAAACATGCATGGAGCATCAAAAATTATGGATACGTTGGAGATGTATCACTTAACTCCTGCTCATCCTCGAGTAGGTAAGTGATAACAAAACAATAATTTTTGAGGTGACATGCACCAACACAATCTTGATCAAACGATGTAAAGCATTGAGTGCTGAGATGAAAGTACTCTAAACATGGGCATAAAAAGACATAATCTTGACAATAAAACTTAGCAACCAAGTTATAACATGAAAAGTAACACAAACAAAAGATCATGAGTAATAATGCATTGAAAGTCAAGTGTGTGTTTCGAGCATATAGAAAAACATAGCAAAGTGGTTTTCAGCTTGTCCTTCATGGAGTAGCAAAACATAAATGCATAGGACACCTTGAAGTTGAAGAGGGTGACTAGATACAAATAATTTAAGAACAAGCAAAACCATAATCATGAATCAATCAATAATAATTTTTGGGACTATGCACATTAAACTCAGGATGACAACTATGCTCTCTTAGAAGCTGCATAAAGGTAGAAGGGGAAGACTCAACATAAAAGTAAAAGAAAGGCCCTTCGCAGAGGGAAGCTGTGATTGCAAGTTTATAAACCTCCAAAAATTATGATACTTACTAGCTTTGAGCACTCATTGCCCCCATCATAGGAATCTTGAGTGGTTAAGGTTAATGCTAGTAAAATTATGAAGCATATGCTTAACAAATCATAAGTTGAAATCTCATGTCCCGTGAAGAACGAATACCCAAACCTCATGCTACTCGACTTAGGTCCCAAGCAAGTTCTTGTCATTGTAAGCATACATGTATCATTGAGAACGCCAATGGGGTACCTCTTGCGTGATGACATGGAAACAAGCCCACATCAAAATGACAAGACAAACAGACAATGGACACCTCGACATCTCTTTTATTTACCATTGGTATAGCTTTTTATTTTGAGATGCATCGTCGAATGTTGATGGCGCGGTGAAGTATAGTGCCAGAGAGCTTGTTGGCGTGTAATTAATGAAGTAAATGACCGGCCAGTTGGAAACCCCAAGAGCAAGGTGTGATGAATATAGCAGCAAGTTTTTCCCTCAGTAAGAAACCAAGGTTATCAATCCAGTAGGAGGACGAAATACGACTGAAGGTGATGCCCGCTAGCTTCGCGACAGCTTCGGACAATTTATAGGGTGCCTCGTCCAAGCTTTGCTTTGCGAGCGGCAACGTGGAACCTGCACACAACACAACCAAATACTTTGTTCCCAACTTACGATGAGGTTGTCAATCTCACCGGTTTGCTTGAAACAAAGGGTATGAGCATATCGAGTGGAAAGCAATAATAATATGCGAGTAAAGTAAACAGTGCGAGTAAAGTAAACAGGTGATAGCAATATAAAGGAAATAGGACCGGGGTCCACAGTTCACTAGTGGTGTCTCTCCATAAGATAAAATAACACATGCTGGGTAAACAAATTACAGTTGGGCAATTGATAGAATAAAGACAACGTGCATATGATGAGAGGATCACTATGAGATTTACTCTGGGCATTACAACAAGATACATAGACCGCCATCCCAACTGCATCTATGACTAATAATCCACTTGTGGCAAATCAATCCGAGAACTCCACAAGTATTAAGTTGCGAACAACAGATAATTGCATTAAGCAAAGTGTGTAATGTAAACAAAGCATATGCCCTCGAGCATATGAATGTTGTTTTCCCCCTAGTAGCAACAGCACATATACAACCTTAGAGGTTTCTGTCACTCCCCTAGATTAAATAGAGGCATGAACCCACTATCGAGCATAAATACCCCCTCTTGGAGTCACTAGCAACTACTCGGCCAAGATAGCTACTAACAACGGAGAGCATGCAAGATCATAAACAACATAGAGATAACATAAGATAATATTCAGTACATCAACTCAATCATAACATCAATATTCATCGGATCCCAACAAACACAACATGTAGAATTACATAACGGTGATCTCAATCATGTAAGGCAGCTCATGAGATCTAAACATGAAGCACATGGTGGAGAAGACAACCATCTAGCTACTGCTATGGACCCATAGTCCAAGGTAGACTACTCATTCATCGTGCCGGAGGCAAGCATGGCGATGAAGAAGACCTCTGGTGGCGATTCCCCTCCCCGGTAGGGTGCCGGAGGCAAGCAGCTCATGAGATCTAAACATGAAGCACATGGTGTCGATGAAGAAGACCTCTGGTGGCGATTCCCCTCCCCGGTAGGGTGCCGGAGGCAAGCAGCTCATGAGATCTAAACATGAAGCACATGGTGTCGGGAAGAGCTTCTAGACCCTCCCGATCTTCGGGTCGACAGTGGTGGCAGATCGTGATGTGTTCTGGAAAAGTGATCGGGCCCTTAGGTTTTTCCTGTCGAGGGGAGTTTATAGGCGAAGGGGCAACATCAGGAGTGGGCCGAGGCGCCGTCACACATAGGGGGCGCGGCCAGGGGCCAGGCCGCGCCGCCCTGTTGTGTGGGGCCCTCATGGCCCCACTCCGTCTCCTCTTCGGTTCTCTGGAAGCTTCGGTGAATTTCTGGACGTTCGGCTTTTGTTTCGTCCAATTCCGAGAATATTTCCTCTGTAACTTTTCTGAAACACAAAAACATCAGAAAACAGGGAACTGGCACTGTGGCGACTTGTTAATAGGTTAGTTCCGGAAAATGCATAAAAGTGCCATGAAGTGTAACGAAACACTAAGCAAATGGTGTAAAAACAAGCATGGAGCATCAAAAATTATAGATACGTTTTGGACGTATCAAGCATCCCCAAGCTTAACTCCTGCTCGTCCTCGAGTAGGTAAGTGATAACAAAAGAAATAATTTTTGAGGTGACATACACCTACACAATCTTGACCATCTATGTAAGCGTTGTGCGCTGGGATCAAAAGAACTTAAAACATGGGCATGAAAGACATAATCTTGATAGAAGAAACTTAGCAACCATGTTATAACATGAAAATGAACAGAAACAAAAGATCATGAAAATGAAACAATGAAAGTCAAACGTGTGTTCAAATCATATGGAAAAACATAGCAAATGGTTTTCAGCTTGTCCTTAATGAGAGAGCAAAACATAAATGCATAGGACACCTTCAAGTTTAAGAGGGCGACTAGATACAAATAATTTAAGAACAAGTGAAACCAACAATATGAATCAATCAATGAAAACTTTGGGACAACGCACATTATACTCAGAATGACAACTATGCTGTCTTAATGGTGCATAAAGATAGAAGGTGGAGACTCAACATAAAAGTAAAAGAAAGGCCCTTCGCGGAGGGAAGCAGTGATTAAACATGTGCTAGAGCTTTTCATTTGTAAAACAGAGATAAACCTTGGGTTTTGAGAGGTGGTTGTTTCATGTCAACGACTGGCAATGGCGTTTTACTATCTTCCATAATAAACAAGTGAGAGCGGTTCCGAGTTCTTTGAAAATTTGGCACATTGGTGCTCTTTTATAAAGCTTTGGCACTCCTCCCCACCTTTTTTCCTTTCTCAAACCATGGCTAACCGATTCCATCGGGAGCCCACCAACATTCACATACCATGGAGGAGTGCCTTTTTTTCTTTTCCTTTTTAGAATTTAGATTGCAATGGTCTTATCAGCTCTCATGCAAAATTAATGACGAGCAGATGAAGCTGCCTAGTTGAAGGGTACTTAATTTAATATGGAAGATAGCAATTCCGACCACTACGTCCCCATGAGCTAAAAACAGTGGCACAAAATGAGAAGTAGTTGAAAGTTTTGAAAGGTAGCACATGAAAATTTACTTTGGAATGGCTTACAAATACCATGCATAGGAATTTATAGTGGACACAATGGCAAACTTGGTTTTTAGGAGTTGGATGCATGAGTAGAGCTCATACTCAGTACAAGGCGAGGGCTAGCAAAAGACTGGGAGCGACCAACTAAGAGAGCAATAATGGCCATAATCATGCAAAGCGACAAAGCAACATTAAAAGAAGCATAAGATGGCATCAAAAGTCAAAAACTAAATGATCATAGAGGCAATGGCGACTTTGTATGAGTCTAACATGTGTGAGCATGCGCCAAGTCAACCCAAATAAAGCATCAAGGAGAAAACCAAAATAATGCTTCCAAATAATTAAAACAACGCATGATTTTTTCAAAGGCTCATTAAGCAATCTCAGTTATTTGAGACAAGTCATGCTACAGCAAAACCACTAAGCATGCTATCAAAAAGACATCAAGCATGACATGCAAAATCCTAGGCCGCAGTCTACACAAGCTCCTTCTTGTACCACTTTTTTGCATAAAGCTTTTTCTCTTTTCCAACACCATTCGAACTTTTTATAAACACCTCTTTTGATGAAAACCAATATAGACCAGAGGCAAAAATACACCTTGATGAAAAGATATAACAAGATCTGAACAAAAATCAAGGCAAAAATCGAAAACTAAATGCAGTAGCAGAAAAAGAGAACACTCGTTGAAACTATAAGAATGAAAAACGGAGTGTTCTTGGCAAATGAAAAGCAAGGCAACTTCTCCAAAAGAAATTTGTTGGGGTCCAACCATTTATTGCAGCAAACTAAACTAAACAAAACTGAAAACTAAAACAACTAACGCTCCAAGAAAAACGCATAATGTATGAAGCAATAAAAATATAGCGTATTGAAAGGTGACCTGATTTTTGCCGATGAAGAAGGGGTGCCTCGGGGGCATTCCCAAGCTTTGACACTTGTACTTCTTGGATATTTCTTGGAGTGACATGGGCATCCCCAAGCTTGAGCTTTTGTCCATTCTTCAACTCATCTCATCATTCTCCAATCCCTACACTTGAAAACTTCCTTCATACAAAACTAAACACAAATCTATTAGCAACATTAGTTTAAGCATAACATAGAATCAACCCTTTTTGCTTCAGGTTTCAACTCAAAACCACCACATATAAAGTACATACTACTGTAGAAACTTCCCCAAAAGTTCCGTGATCAAAAGAACTAAAAAAGAAAGTGATAAAGTGGCAAACACAAATATTGGCAGAAATCTGTCGAAACAGAACAGCTGACAAATGTCGAATTTTTAGAGGGTTTTCTGTTGCTCAAATCAAAAAGTGTTCAACTAATGAAAGTTTTGATATAACCTGGGGCATATGCACAAGAAATCGCAGGTACAAAAGATATACAGAGAATTTTCACGAATTTTTACGGTGCAGCACCGAAAGCTGTTTCAGGAGAGCAACCTCCCCAAATCTTACCTCTCTCAAATTAGAGGCTTCTCTTGGCACAAAAATGAAAATAAAAATGATAAGGAGAGGTTATTACAGTAGTAATAACTTCCAAGAAAAATAACTAAAAGTAAAAACATTGGGTTATCTCCCAAGAGTGCTTTTCTTTAACGCCTTTGAGCTAGGCGCAGAAAGTGCAAATCAAGTAATATCAAGTGATGAAGCATCAAGCTCATAATTTGCTCTAAGAATAGAGTCAAACACTAATTTCTTTCTCTTTCTAGGGAAGTGTTCCATACCTTTCTAGAGTGGGAATTGATATTTGATGGTGCCTTCCCTCATATCAGTGATGGCACCTACAGTTCAAAGAAAGGGTCTTCCCAAAATAATAGGACATGAAGCATTGCATTCAACATCCATGACAAGAAAATCAACGGGAACAAGGTTATTGTTAACCATAATAAGAATATCATTAATTCTTCCCAAAGGTTTCTTCTTAGCAAAATCAGCAATAGGAACATCATAATAACACTTTTCAAGCGGCGGTAAATCAAGCATGTCATAAATTTTTCTAGGCATGATAGAAATACTAGCACCTAGATCATATAAAGCATGGCAATCAAAACCATTAACATGCATATCAATGATGGGTTCCCAACCATCTTCTAACTTCTTGGGAACAGAAGCTTTTTGCTTCAACTTTTCATCCCTAATTTTCATAAGAGCATTGGTAATATGCCTAGTAAAAGCAACATTTAAAGAACTAGCATTGGAAGTCAAAGCAAGATTTTGCAAGAATAAAATAACTTCAGATATATTGCAGCCATCAAAATGAAAATCATTAAAGGAAATAGAGCTATCATCTCCTACACTCCGAAAAATTTCAGCACTCTTTTGAGATTTTTTTTAGCAGTTTTTGGCTTTTTAACACAAGGAGTGGGAGTTTTCTCTATACCAATAAAAGTAAGAGGATTGCTAGCATTTGGAACAACATCATTAGAGGTAGTAATAGTACAAACTTTCATGTTCCTAGCAATCTCATCCTCTCTTTCCCATCTAGCATGCAATTCTGCTAACAATCTAACGTTTTCATCAATTCTAACTTGAGTAGCATTAGCAGTAGCAAAAGTATTGTGCTCCTTCACATCATTAGGCAACACTTTTAATTTCAAAAGTTCAACATCATGAGCAAGGCTATCAACTTTAGAAGCAAGAATATCAATTTTGCCTAACTTTTCCTCAGCAGTTTTATTAAAAGCAGTTTGTTTAACCATGAAGTCTTTGAGCATGACTTCAAGTTCAGAGGGCGCGGCCCTAGTGTTGTTGGAGGAATTACCATAATCATTACCATTAGTAGAAGGATACGGCCTATAATTGTTACTAGCAAAATTGTTCCTATAAGCATTGTTGTTAAAATTATTATTTCTAACGAAGTTCACATCAACATGCTCTTCTTGAGCAACCAAAGAGGCTAAATGGACATAATTAGGATCAACATGAGTCCTATCATTTGAAAGCATAAGCATAATAGCATCAATCTTATCACTCAAGGAAGAGGTTTCCTCAACAGAATTTACCTTCTTACCTTGTGGAGCTCGCTCGGTGTGCCATTCGGAGTAATTTACCATTATATTGTTGAGAAGCTTTGTTGCGGCGCCCAAGGTAAGGGACATAAAAGTGCCTCCAGCAGCTGAATCAAGTAGGTTCCTTGAAGAAAAATTTAGTCCTGCCTAAAAAGTTTGGACAATCATCCAAGTAGTCAGTCCATGAGTGGGGCAATTCTTTATCATAGATTTCATTATTTCCCAAGCTTGAGCAACATGTTCATTATCAAACTGACTAAACTTCATAATATTGCTACACAAAGCTATAATCTTAGCAGGAGGATAGTATCTACCAATAAAAGCATCCTTACACTTAGCCCATGAATCAATACTATTTTTAGGCAAAGACAGCAACCAATCCTTAGCTTTTTCTCTCAAAGAAAAAGGAAAAAACTTAAGCTTAATAATATCACTCTCAACATCCTTATATTTCTGCATCTCACATAGCTCAATAAAATTGTTGAGATGAGTTGCAGCATCATCAGTACTAGCACCAGAAAATTGCTCTTTCATAACAAGGTTCAATAAAGCAGGCTTAATCTCATAAAAATTTGCAGCAGGAGCAGGTGGCGCAATAGGAGTGCAGATAAAATCACTATTATTAGTGCTAGTAAAATCACACAACTTGGTGTTCTTAGGAGTAGCCATTCTAGCAAAACTAAAAGCAGACAAGTAAAAACAACTATCAAGGATACTAATTTTTGTGTGTTTTTTATAAAATGATGCAAGTAAAAATAAAGTAAAGCAAAACTTAAAACAAAATAAAGGATGTACGTGCGAAACTCCCCTTGCAGAAGTCTTCTTCCTCCACGGCAACGGCGCCAGAAAAACTTGTTGATGGCACGGTGATCTATAGTGCCAGAGAGCTTGTTGGCGTGTAATTAATGAAGTAAATGACCGGCCAGTTGGAAACCCCAAGAGCAAGGTGTGATGAATATAGCAGCAAGTTTTTCCCTCAGTAAGAAACCAAGGTTATCAATCCAGTAGGAGGACGAAATACGACTGAAGGTGATGCCCGCTAGCTTCGCGACAGCTTCGGACAATTTATAGGGCGCCTCATCCAAGCTTTTCTTTGCGAGCGGCAACATGGAACCTACACACAACACAACCAAATACTTTGTTCCCAACTTACGATGAGGTTGTCAATCTCACCGGTTTGCTTGAAACAAAGGGTATGAGCGTATCGAGTGGAAAGCAATAATAATATGCGAGTAAAGTAAACAGTGCGAGTAAAGTAAACAGGTGATAGCAATATAAAGGAAATAGGACTGGGGTCCATAGTTCACTAGTGGTGTCTCTCCATAAGATAAAATAACACATGCTGGGTAAACAAATTACAGTTGGGCAATTGATAGAATAAAGACAACATGCATATGATGAGAGGATCACTATGAGATTTACTCTGGGCATTACAACAAGATACATAGACCGCCATCCAACTGCATCTATGACTAATAATCCACTTGTGGCGAATCAATCCGAGAACTCCACAAGTATTAAGTTGCGAACAATAGATAATTGCATTAAGCAAAGTGTGTAATGTAAACAAAGCATATGCCCTCGAGCATATGAATGTTGTTTTCCCCCTAGTAGCAACAGCACATCTACAACCTTAGAAGTTTCTGTCACTCGCCCAGATTAAATAGAGGCATGAACCCACTATCAAGCATAAATACCCCTCTTGGAGTCACTAGCAACTACTCGGCCAAGATAGCTACTAACAACCGAGAGCATGTAGGATCATAAACAACATAGAGATAACATAACATAATATTCAGTACATCAACTCAATCATAACACCAATATTCATCGGATCCCAACGAACACAACATGTAGAATTATATAACGGTGATCTCAATCATGTAAGGCAGCTCATGAGATCTAAACATGAAGCACATGGTGGAGAAGACAACCATCTAGCTACTGCTATGGACCCATAGTCCAAGGTAGACTACTCACTCATCGCGCCGGAGGCAAGCATGGCGATGAAGAAGACCTCTGGTGGTGATTCCCCTCTCCGGCAGGGTGCCGGGAAGAGCTTCTGGACCCTCCCGATCTTTGGGTCGACGGCGGCAGCGGATCGCGATGTGTTCTGGAAAAGTGATTGGGCCCTAAGGTTTTTCCCGTCGAGGGGACTTTATAGGCGAAGGGGCAACGTCAGGAGTGGGCCGAGGCACCGTCACACATAGGGGGCGCGGCCAGGCCGCGCTGCCCTATTGTGTGGGGCCCTCGTGGCCCCACTCCGTCTCCTCTTCGGTTCTCTGGAAGCTTCAGTGAATTTCTGGACGTTCGGCTTTTGTTTCGTCCAATTCCGAGAATATTTCCTGTGTAACTTTTCTGAAACACAAAAACAGCAGAAAACAGGGAACTAGCACTGTGGCGACTTGTTAATAGGTTAGTTCCGGAAAATGCATAAAAGTGCCACGAAGTGTAACGAAACACTAAACAAATGGTGTAAAAACAAGCATGGAGCATCAAAAATTATAGATACGTTTTGGACATATCAAATGTCCACTATGGACATGCTGTAAATTTCCACTATGAATGATGCATGGCTTAGATTAGCGGCCCAGGCGTTTCTCTAACACATATACAAACTCCATGAGTTCACAAGCTTCCAACTTATTTCACATCACAGGTATCTATAAACAAAAGATCATGATATCAACTAAATGAGAGTAAGTGCAATGTTGAAAGTGTGCCCCATGATGTCATGGCTGAGCTAACTCCAACTTACAACTTGCAAGCATAACATCAACATAAGAGAGCCACAATGGTCAAAATTTTAAAGTGCAAAAAAGTAAAGGTTCGTGAGAGCTTTACTGACTAATTTTCACATAACACAAAAAGTTTAATTTGAAGGATAGATAAAAGCAAGACGAATGTACTTGGAATAGCAAATTTCTAATAGTTATATATGGTGGACACATTGGAAAACTTGGTTTTTGGGAGTTGGATGCACGAGTAGAGCTCATACTCAGTATAGATGAAGGCCAGCAAAAGACTGGGAGCGACCAACTAAGAGAGCAATAACGACCATAATCATGCATAGTGACAAAACATTATTAACCAAAGCATAAAGTTGTATCATAGGTCAAAAACTAAATGATCATAGAGACTTGAGGAGACTTATTTGTAGTCAAACATGGTGTAAGCATGCGCCAAGTCAACCCAAATAAAGCATCAAAGGAGAAAACCACAATATTATGCTACTATATAATAAAAACAACGCATGATTCTTTCAAAGGCACATTAAGCAATCTCAGTCATTTGAGACAAGTCATGCTACAACAAAAACCACTAAGCATACTATCAAAATAACATCGAGCATGACATGCAAAACTCTAAGCCACAGTCTAAACAAGCTCCCATTTGTACCACTATAGTCATGAAACTTTTTTCTCTTTTCCAACACCATTCAACCTTTTTGAATCAACTTTTTAATATGAAAACCAACATAGACCAAAGGTCTAAATACAACTTGATACAATGATATAACAAGATCTGAACAAAAATCAAGGCAAAAAAACAAAAGCTAAACTGAGTACTAGAAAAAGAGAACACTTATTGAACGATAAGAGTGAAAACTAGAGTGTTCTTGGCAATGAAAAATGGAGTGTGTCTTCTCCAAAAGAAATTTGTTGGGGTCCAACCATTTATTGCAGCAAAAAAACAAAAGAAAACTGAAAGCGAAAGTAAAGATGCTCCAAGAAAAATGCATAGAATATGAAGCAATAAAAATATAGTGTCTTGAAAGGTGACCTGATTTTTGCCGATGAAGAAGGGGTGCCTGGGGGGCATCCCAAAGCTTTGACGCTTGTACCTCTTGGATATTTCTTGGGGTGATATGGGCATCCCCAAGCTTGAGCTTTTGTCCATACTTCATCTCATCTCATCACTCTCCATTCCCTACACTTGAAAACTTCCTTCATACAAAACTTCACACAATTCTATTAGCAACATTAGTGTAAGCAGAATAATAAATCTACTCTTTTGGTTTAGATTTCAACTCAAACACACCACATATTAAAGCATATACTACTGTAGGAACTTCCTCAAAAAATTTAATTTGAAGGATAGGTAAAAGCAAGTCAAATGTACTTGGAATAGCAAATTGCTAATAGGTATGTATGATGGACACATTGGCAAACTTGGTTGTTGGGAGTTGGATGCACGAGTAGAGCTCATACTCAGTACAAAATGAAGGCTAGCAAAAGACTAGGAGCGACCAACTAAGAGAGCAATAACGGCCATAATCATGCATAGCAACAAAACATCATTAACCGAAGCAGAAAGTGGTATCACAAGTCAAAAAACAAATCATTATAGAGGCTTATGGAGACTTGTTAAAGTCAAACATGGTGTAAGCATGTGCCAAGTCAACCCAAATAAAGCATCAAAGGAGAAAACCACAATAATATGCTCCCATATAATAAAAACAACACATGATTCTTTCAAAGGCACATTAAGCAATCTCAGTCATTTGAGACAAGTCATGCTACAGCAAAACTACTAAGCATACTATCAAAATAACATCAAGCATGACATGCAAAAGTCTAAGCCACAGTCTAAACAAGCTCCCATTTGTAACACTATAGGCATGAAACTTTTTTCTCTTTTCCAACACCATTCAACCTTTTTGAATAAACTATTAAAGATGAAAACCATCATAGACCAGAGGTCTAAATACACCTTGATACAAAGAAATAACAAGATCTGAACAAAAAGCAAGGCAAAAAATGAAAGCTAAATGCAGTACTAGAAAAAGAGAACACTCATTGAACGATAAGAGTGAAAACTAGAGTGTTCTTGGCAATGAAAAATGGAGTGTGTCTTCTCCAAAAGAAACATGTTGGGGTCCAACCATTTATTGCAGCAAACAAAACAAAAGAAAACTGAAAGCAAAAGTAAAGAAGCTCCAAGAAAAACGCATAGTATACGAAGCAATAAAAATATAGTGTCTTGAAAGATGACCTGATTTTTGCCGATGAAGAAGGGGTGCCTTGAGGCATCCCCAAGCTTTGACGCTTGTACCTCTTGGATATTTCTTGGGGTGACATGGGCATCCCCAAGCTTGAGCTTTTGTCCATACTTCATCTCATCATTCTCATTTCCCTACACTTGAAAACTTCCTTCATACAAAACTTCACACAATTCTATTAGCAACATTAGTGTAAGCACAATAGTAAATCCACTCTTTTGGTTCAGTTTTCAACTCAAGTATAACACCCATTAAAGTATAAGTTCCTCAAAAGTTCCGGGATCAAAAGAACTAAAAAAGAAAGCGATCGAGAGGCAAACACAAATAGAGGCAGAAATCTGTCAAAACAGAACAGCTGGCAAAGATCAATTTTTTGGAGGATCTTCTGTTGCTCATATCGAAAAGTGCAAAACTAATAAAAGTTTGGAAATAACCGGGGGCATGTTCACAAGAAATCACAGATCAAAAAGACGTTCTGAGAATTTCACAAATTTTTACAGTGCAGCACAGAAATCTATTTCAGGACAGCAACTTCCCAAAATCTTACCTTCCTCCAATTAGAGGTTCTTCTTGGCACAAAAACGAAATAAAAATAATAAGGAGAGGTCATTACAGTAGTAGTAACTTCCAAGACTCAACAAAAAGAAAAAGTACTAAAAAGAAAACATTGGGATATCTCCCAAGAGTTCTTTTCTTTAACGCCTTTGAGCTAGGCGCAGAAAGTGGAAATCAGGTATTTTCAAATGAGGCATTAAGATCAATTGCAGAAGTCTTTTCAACAAGGCATTGTATTGTATCCAAATGAGTTTTTAAAGATCCCTTATGAACACTCTTGGGTTCACTACTTTCATCAAAAGGGTTTTCAGGACCCACTATAACAAATGTGTTCACTAGTGACCTTTTCTTCATGACCCTAGAGAAAAATTTCATAAAGTAATGACGATTTTGTACCAGATCATCATGGGCTAATTGGGGAGGCCAACAGCCCTATAAATTATGATGATTTGAACCAAAAATGTCATAATCCAATAGGCACAAAATCGTCATAACCTATCCCATACAGTTTCAGAACTTATCCGGAGCCGCTTACGACGAACTTAGATCGTCATATCACTGCTATCATCATTTTTTTATACCACCAAACTACGTGGCAGGGACTTGAAGCCGCAACCTCACCCCACCCGGCTAGGCTTCATTACCACCAAGGTAATGCACGACTTGTGATAGTAGGCCACACTAGTCCTTTTTAACTACTACATTTTGTATGTTGGGCCTGGGCCGAAGTGGACAACACTTGGGCCACAGTGAATAACGGCTTCCGGTGATGTTTTTTTCCTCTTTGTATTTTCTCTTTAAAAAAAGAAATTAATATAAAAGATTTGAAGGAGATTCAAGACAAGGCCAAATGAATTGAAATAAACTTTATAAATTATGTTTACTACATATATAATAACATCAAATCTTTTTCTTTGCAAAACAAATTTAGAAAATAAAATTTAATCACTAGAGTGCCATTATAGAGTATTTAAAATGTGGTCAAAATGGCGGGCATGACCCTTCTTAGCAAGGTGTTTATTCTTGCAAAACTTTTACTTGATCTATGATAAAATAGATAATTTTGTACCTTAAAAGGATTTTTGCAAAAAAATCATGAGCATACTATCATGTAGTTGTAGTTCAAATTTGCCCGACTTCCTACAAAATAAACAAAAGTTTGTCTTTTTCGTGAGAGGTGCATGGAAAGCTTTGGACATGCAAAGAACCGGTGAATTTTGTATCAAATATGATATAATAGTTTTTAAAATTATGGTGGTCCATTTTTGCAACATATTTTTTATAGGCGCTTCACAAAAAAACCCTTTTTAGCATTAAGAAAATGAAAAATGAATTTTTTGTGCAAGTAAAATTAAAAATTCCCAAATAAATATTGTTTGTCATCCCAAGAGACACACATATGCACAATATAAGGTCATTTGAATAAACTATGCATGATTGTGGCTATAACTAGCTCATTTGGCTTGAAAGCCATGAAACTTCGTACGAGAGAGCTCTTTTTTGTAAACACCTTTTCAAAATAGTTGCAATATTCCAAGTTTATTATTTTTCCTATAAACTAGGTCACATAACATGACACAACACAAAGGATTTGTGTTGTTTTGATTTTTTTAATTTCTTATGCCGATTTCAAAATGCGGCCAAAACAGTGGGCATTACCGCTCCTAGGTCGGGATCGAATCCTGCCATACTCTTTATGGATCTCTGATGAAATAGATAGTTGTGTACGTAAAAATAACTTTTTTGAAAAACACATGAGCAAACTATGAAGCACCTATAGTTCAAATTTGACCCGCTTCTAGCTGAATCAGTAGATATTTGTCTTTTTTTAGGGGTGGCTATGAAACTTTTGCATGCGAACAACTGGTGAATTGTGAATCAAATATGATATAATATTATTTAAAATTTGCCTGTTCTATTTTTGCAACATATTTTTGGTAGACGCTTCACAAAAAACCCCCATTTTTTGCACTAAGAAAATGAAAAATGAATTTTTTGTGCAATGAAAATTAAAACTTCCCAAATCAACATTGTTTGTCATCCCAAGATGCACACATGTGCACAATATGTGGTCGTTTGAATAAACTATGCTGTGGTTGTGGCCATAACTATCTCATTTGGCTTGAAAGCCATGGAACTTCGTACGAGATAGCTCTTTTTTGTGAACACTTTTTCAAAAATAGTTGCAATATTATAAGTTTATTATTTTCCCTAGAAACTAGGTCAGATAACATGACACAACCCAAAGGATTTGTATTGTTTTGAATTTCTTATGATGATTTCAAAATGCGGCCAAAATGGTGGGCGTGTCCGCTCCTAGGTTGGGATCGAATCCTGCCAAACTCTTTATGGATCTCTGATGAAATAGATAGTTGTGTACCTAAAAATGATTTTTTGAAAAAAACATGAGCAAACTATGAAGCACCTGTAGTTCAAATTTGACCTGCTTCCAACTGAATCAACATATATTTGTCTTTTTTTAGAGGTGGCTATGAAACTTTTTCTATGCAAACAACTAGTGAATTTGTGGATCAAATATGATATAATATCATTTAAAATTTGGTTGTTCTATTTTTGCAACATATTTTTGGTAGACGCTTCACAAAAAAACCCATTTTTTGCACTAAGAAAATGAAAAATGAATTTTTTGTGCAACTAAAACTAAAACTTCCCAAATCAATATTGTTTGTCATACCAAGATGCATACATGTGCACAATATGGGGTATTTTGAACAAACTATGCTACGGTTGTGGCCATAACTATCTCATTTGGTTTGAAAGCCATGGAACTTCGTACGAGATAGCTCTTTTTTGTGAATACTTTTTCAAAATAGTTGCAATATTCCAATTTTATTGTTTTTCCTAGAAACTATGTCACATAACATGACACAACGCAAAGGATTTGTATTGTTTTGATTTTTTTTGAATTTCTTATACCGATTTCAAAATGCGGCCAAAATGGTGGGCGTGACCGCTCCTAGGTCGGGATCGAATCCTGCCAAACTTTTTATGGATCTCTGATGAAATAGATAGTTGTGTACCTAAAAATGATCTTTTGGAAAAAAACATGAGCAAACTATGAAGCACCCGTAGTTCAAATTTGACCCGCTTCGAGTTGAATCGGCAGATATTTGTCAGTTTCTTGAGGGGTGGCTACAAAACTTTTTCCATTCTAACAACTGGTTAATTATGCATAAAATATGGCATAATAGTTTCTAAAATTGTCTAGTTTTATTTTTGCAACATAGTTTTGGTAGGTGCTTCACAAAAAATCCATTTTTAGCACTATGAAAATGAAAATTGAATTTTTTGTGCAACAAAAGTGAAAAATCCATATAGAAATATTGTGTTTCATTTCAATTCGCACACATGTACACAATATGAAGTCGTTTGACCAAACTATGCGGAGGTTTTCTATATTTTTGAATTATTTGGGTTGAATTCAAAATATAGTCAGAGCTAGTTGTCTTGGACTAATCAGAAGGCAGAACCCCTCCTCCCACGGATCACGTCCTAAAATTGATCTGGGCCGTCCATGCCCTGATCCAACGTCCCTCACCTCTACTATTAATTTGAAGTGGCACGACAGAACCCACAAACCCCTCAAACCCTATCCCTAACCCTTCCATTCCCCGCCCACCGCCGCCAACTCCCGCCTCTCTTCTCTTCCCCGTGTCAGATCTAGTGCTCCTCGGACCTCACTCTCTCTCCTGCTCCGATGCTCGTCCGGTAGAAGGACGGCCACCTGCTCTGGCGCTTGTCCGGGAGCTTAGCTTCCACCCGTCTCCATCTCTTCCGCGTCTCCACACTCCTCTCTCCACCTCCCTCTCCCCACACTGCTGCCATCCTGTTCTAGGTCAGATCCTAAGCCAGATCCTCCCAAATCTGATGTGTTTTCTCCGCAAAAAAATCCTCTTTCCTTCTCCATCCAAGAGGGCCAGGACCACGGATGGGCTCCCATCGTCGGTACACCGCAGAAGCTCAAGAAGGGGTCCTTGGGGCAAGCCTTGTTGAGCCTTGTGTAGTCAATACACATGCGCCAAGTATTGGTCTTCTCTAGGACCAGGACTGGGTTCGCCAACCAGTCTGAGTAGAACACTTTCATGATAAAGCCGGCTGCGAGGAGCCACGCGATCTCTTCACCAATGGCCTTTCTCTTCTCTTCTGCAAAGCACCGCAGCGGTTGCTTGACCAGCTTGGCATCCGGCAATACATGAAGTGAGTGTTCAGCCAGCTCCCTCAGTACACCTGGCATGTCTTTTGGAGACCACGCAAAGATGTCTCGATTCTCATGGAGGAAACTGGTGAGCTCGCTTTCCTATTTAGCAGAGAGACTGACACCGATGATGACGAACTTGGTCAGGTCGCTCTTGTCCAAAAGGATCTTCCTGGTGTCATTGGCCGGCTAGAATTGCTCCCCCGGCGACTGGCGAACCGGCATGTCTTGCTGAGTTAGCGCCATGATGACCCACAAGTATAGGGGATCGCAACAGTCTTCGAGGGAAGTAAAACCCAAATTTATTGATTCGACACAAGCGGAGCCAAAGAATATTTATAAGCCTTAACAGATGAGTTGTCAATTCAGCTGCACCTGGAAATAGACTTGCTTGCAATAGTTTATCAGTAGCAACAGTTTTATAGTAGTAATAGTAGCAGAATAATAGCAGCAGTAGTAAAATAAAGATAGCAGTAGTGACTATAGTAAACAGTAGGATTAAATACTGTAGGCATAGGGATGAATGAACGGGCGTTGCATGGATAAGATAGTTCATGTAATAATCAAGACATGGGCAATTGCAGATAAATAATGATAAAGCATCTTAGAACTAAGTAACCATAGGCATGTGTTCCATAAATAGTCGTGCGTGCTCGCAATGAGAAACTTGCACGACATCTTTTGTCCTACCAGCCCGTTTGCAGCGGGGCCTCAAGGGAATCTACTGGTAATTAAGGTACTCCTTTTAATAGAGTACCGGAGCAAAGCATTAACACTCCATGAACACATGTGATCCTCACATCACAGCCATCCCCTCCGGTTATCCCAATTGCTGTCACTTTGGGGCCTCGGGTTTTGGACAACGATATGTGTATATAACTTGCAGGTAAGATCACAAACAACAATTATCTTCATGAAACAATAACATGTTCAGATCTGAGTCCATGGCACTCGGGCCCAATGTGACAAGCATTAAGCACAACAAGTTGCAGCAATGTCAAAAGCACTAACAATGGATACTAGGCACCATGCCCTAACAATCTTATAGCAATTACATGAATGATCTCATCCAATCCCTACCATCCCCTTCAGCCTATATCGAGAATTACTCACACATGGATGGGGGAATCATGGATGGTTGATGGAGAGGCATCGGTGATGATGATGGCGATGATCTCCTCTAATACCCCGTCCCGACAGGGTGCCAGAATGGAGTTTCTGATTCCGAATCGCGGTTTTTGGTGGTGGCGGTGCAGCGGAACTCTATCTGGGGAAAATGCAGAACCCCCGATGTTTTCAGGTCAGAGGGTATATGTAGGCAGAAGGGGGGCTCGAGGCGATGGCTGGGGCGGCCACACCACCCCCTGGCGCGGCCTAGCCTAGCCCGGACCACCAGGTGGTGTGAGCCCCTCGTGGCCCCTCTCTGTCTCTTCTTCTGGCTCCGTGAGTCTTATGGTAAAATAGGAGTTTTGCGATATTTTCCGGGATTTTTCCTGAAAGTTGGATTTCTGCACAAAAATGAGACACTAGAGCAATTCTGCTGAAAATAGCGTTAGTCTGTGTTAGTTGTATTCAAAACACACAAATTAGAGGGAAAACAACAACAAAAGGGTTCGGGAAAGTAGATACGTTTTGGACGTATCACGCCACGGGATGGCGGAGTTGACGCTTCTCCTCGGCGATGACCAACGTTTCAGCCAGCTGCGAGCTGACCCTTGCGCACTCCATCGATTTCTTGAAGCAACCCGAGACTGTGATCATGCCTCGGGGACCTGGGAGCTTCATCTTGAGGTACGCGTAGTGCGGCATCACCATGAACTTGGCTAGAGCCGGACAGCCAAGCAGCGCATGGTATGGACTGCTGATGTCCACCACCTCGAACCAGATTGGCTCGTGGCAGCTGTTGCCCTTCTTCCCGAAGAACACCTCCAGCTGCACCCTACCCATAGGGGTGCACGAATGCCCTGGCACGATGCCATGGAAGGTGAGCCGACTAGGCTTTAGCTGAGCAATCGGGATGCCCAGCTTCTCCATTGAGCTCCGGTACAGAAGGTTGATGTTGCTACCTCCATCGATGAGCACGCGGGAGAAGCGGCAGGTGTGCGTGTCGGAGTGCATGATGGGATCCAAGACCAGAGCGTACTCTCCAGGGCTGGGCATCAGTGGCAGATGATCGTCACGCCCCCATGTGTTTGCCACCTCGGATCAGTGCATGTACTGGGGCTCCACAGGCATGACGGCGTTCGCCTCTGCTTGATACCAAAGGTCACTCCTTTTGTCTTTCTCCGGAGTGGTGAAGACATGTACTGCTCGACGACAGCCGGGAAGTCGTCGTCGCCCTGGTCTGGCTGCTCTGCAGCCGGCTCGCACTGGTGGTCCTCCTGACCCTCAGCCAGCTACGCTTGCGGCGCTCCAGGGAGTTGCTGAGCGTGTTGCTCTAGCTCCTTGATGAAGCTGCATTGACACGTGGAGTGGGTCCCTTCCATGCTGGGGGTGCTGTAGAATTTGCACGGCTGGTCGAGCGCTGCATCGAGGGTGTACTTGTCCTCTTTGCGCCTCTGACCGCTGCCGGTAGCCCCCGGGCCTCCTTGGTCAACCGCCATCCGCTTCAAGCTAGCAGAGCTCTTAGCGAGCGCCTTCATGTGATCAAGCCACAGGTGGACGTGTAGAGCCGGCTGGCTTACATGGTCGCGAGCCGACGGGCAGACCTGGGCTCTTGGTTCGGTCGCTGGAGCCAGGACTTGGTGTTGCGGGCCGTTGCCACCCGACAGCTGGGCGCGGTGACCTCTGTCGTTGCATCTTGGAGCACGGCCGCCCTGGCCGCGCCCTTTCGGGCCTTGGCTTGGTGATGGCGACCACTGGATCTAGATCCGGCTTGGACCCGTAGCGGGTAGTCTATGGCCGCGCCGCGGGCTAAGAGTTATCCCGGCCGGCGCAACACCCTGCGCGTCATAGAACTCGCGGAGCATGGCGCTCATGTGGCGCCGAGCGTCTGCATCCTTGGCCACCTTGCTTAGGAGGACGAGACGCGTCCGTTCCAGGGCCTCCGCCACCTAGACGGGGTCGACTATGTGGTCGAGTGGTGTGCGCAGGTCCACGACGACAATGTCCGAGGTGTCCTACTCTGGGAGTGGAGCGTCCTGCTCCTGTGGAAGAAGGCGTTCGAGCGGCGGGCACGTGGTGCGCGATGAGTTGCCGCCCTCTTCGTCCCCCAGGGTCATCACTTCGACCATGGCACCAAGGTCGCTGCTTTCCCTGCAGCTTGAGCCTACGCCACAGAGAGGGTCAGGCACATCGGTTATCTCTTTTGAGAACGGCTTGGTGATGTAGAAGCGGTGGCCGCCGACGTCAAGGAAGGAGCCGCTGTCGCCGAAGCCGTCCTCAAAGCAGGCGAGGTTGTCGCTGACGCAGTCGAAGGTGCCAAACCTCCAAACAAGGCTGGAGGCGACCTTCTCGCCGAGGGTCGATGGGGATCCCGGCCGGACTTTACTCCGGTCACTGTCGCACGTTGCCCCACGGTGGGTGCAAACTGTCATGGTATTTTGAGGACAGTAGCCATAGGGATGGCTTAACGGAGGGGCTCATCGGAGTGCAACGACGGGTCCGGCTCGAGATTGGGTAGTGGCGACCCAGCACGTACCCAGGTTCAGGGCCCTCCTCGCCGGAGTTAAATCCCCTACTTCCTGCCTTGGTCTTTATTCTTAGCACACGGTGGCTTACAGTGCTCCTTGAACTGTATTGTCTAGAGGAAGAAGAAGATGGGTTCGATCCCCCTATTATAAGGCTCCAGGCCCCCTTATATAGGCAGGGGCCTGGTTACAGTTTATCGTCCGGCTGCCCGGCTGTCGGCTGCCGGCTTCCCCGTGGCTGCGGTCTTGGCGTGGGTCCTGCCGTCCTCTGGCCCTCTGCCTAGGCGCGGGCTGCTTTATAAAGCAACTTTCCCCCTGGACCGGCATATCTGGGGTATATGCCCTCGGTTTGCCTCGGATCCTTTCGTGGGGAAGGGGCTTGCTCGGTGCGGTTGGTGGAGGTCGAGCGTGGCTAGCGTCACGCTGGTCTCCGACCTCTGTCGCTCTTGTCGGGACCCTGCTACCTTTAATAAAGTGTCAGTTAAAGGTTCTTGTCATCTTCGCCGGCTCGGGCCTCCAGTGGTGAAGATGTCAGCCGGCTGCTGGCACAACCGGTTCCTCGGTCGAAGTCGGCCTCCTTGGCCGGGTGTTGCGACGATCCTTGGGACGTCAGTCGGTAGATGGCTCTGCCCTTGGCCTACCCAGATAGTCATCCCCACGACATGTGGGGTGCCGCGGTCTCTAGGCGATGGTCAATGGTGAAAAGAAGCGTCGGCACGATTTGGTGGAAGACATGAAGATTGTACATATGAGAGAGGAGGGGGCGGGGGCTCGTGGCAGCATTATCTAGAGTTCTAGATGTGCCAGTTAACCAGCCCTGAAGGTTAGGGTGGACAAGGGGGGTGCCTGACAACTGTTGTAGGCTGCCCGGGCCAATAGTGGTGGTGTTGGGGGGGGGAGGGGGGCGTTGCCTGGGCTAATTATGGTCAAAACTCCCATTAGGCCTATTTGAGAGCTTTGGGAGCGGTGGAGAGGTGATCTGGTTCCCAGCATCTACCACTGCACTGTGGTTTATGTAGACTAAGGTGTCAGGATGGATCCCATCAAAGGGCATGTACAATGCGAAGGCGCTTGTATAGGCACTTAGGGGGGAAATGAAAAGGATACAGGGACTTGCGTCTGTGCTAGCGTCTACGGCTCCATCGCTAGCGCCAAATCCAGGTGCTTACTGACTAAGAAAAGGAGAAAAATTGGTACACAAGCACCTGAGCTCTCCAACGCTGGTTTTCTAGCGCCTCACCGATTGGAAAAAAAATAAAGGGAAAATCTATAAAGAGGCGCCGCACGCGTCTCTCTTCTGTGCGGCGGCGCTCTAAGATTGGTGAAACGCATCGTACATTGCTTTCCTGTTGAGCTTATCCTCTCCTCAGCTACTCCTACCACACAATCTTCCTTCTCTCGCTCACAGAAAGAGGCAGCGGAGAGATGCTGGAGGAGGAGGCCGCTGCTGCCGATCTCGCATCGGGAGGTAGAGAAACGCTGCCGCCGCCGTGCTCGCATTGGGGAGGCGCTGTGCCCAGGAGGTGGAGGAATGCCACCGCCGCCGTGCTCGCATCGGGAAGGCGTTGCGCCCAGGAGGTGGAGGAACGCCGCCACCAAGCTTGCAGCATGAAGGAGCTGTGTCCCGGAGGTGGAAGAACGCCGCGCATCGAGGAGCTGCTACGCCTAGGAGGAGGAGGAACGCCGCCGGTGTCGAGCTCGCATCGGGGGCAGCGATGTGCCCGGAGGTGGAGGTCCTGGAGAAATGCCGCTGCCACCAAGCAGTGTCAGCCATCGGGGAGCCGCTGCACCTCGGAGGTGAAAGAAAGCGCACCAGTCGAGCTCGCATGGGGGAGGCTCTGCGTCGCGGTGGTGCAGGACGCCGTCACCACCTAGCATGCAGGGGGGAGGCCGTTGTGCTAGTGAGGTGGAGGAACTTCACAGGAGCAGCAGCAGCAGGAAGGATGTGTCAGGTGTGAGCAGTGAGACTTCTCGGAGCTCGCAGCAGGAAGGATGTGTCAGGTGTGCAGGGCATGGAGCCGCACTCGCGATGGTTGCTGGACCTGGACATAAAGCTCCATTGAGGGAGAAGAGTCCTAGACTGGCAATTAGTATAATCGAATCTGGCAATTTAGCATAGTTAATCTGGTAATTAATACAATCGGTAATGCGTGCATGTACTTACTAAACTGGCAATTAGCATAATGGAATCTGGTAATTTAGCTATATTAATCTGGTAATTAGTACCTATAGTTAGTTGGATAATTAGTATGCCTAATTAACAATGCGATTAGTAATCTGTTAAGGACTGATCTACACAGTGGCGCCGCATATTTTCCATCTCGTGCGGCGCCCCGCTGGCAATCCTCTGTTGCCAGAAAACGCTTTTCTACCCGAGCGCGTTAGGAAGTGTACGAAAAGGCTGTGACTACTCGGTGCAGCTGACATCCTCTAAAAAGCTAAAACTACTTTTTGCCATGTACATGTACACCATCGACAAGTCAAAAAAGACTTCCTAGCTTCTTGATCATGATTACGTATCTTTTTCCGTTCGAAAATTTACAGATAACCAAGGTAATGAAGAAAGCAAACACTAAAGTTCTTTGCTTATCTAGTAGTGATTTTCACTTGGCACATACACTAATACAGCTCCTTACATTATCGTCTCGTACAAAAATAGAGAAATTGTGAAAAATATAACTGCCAAATTAATTAGAAATTATTGCCATATAAAATTTACTTGGTTGCCAATTTTAACCAAGATGAAAATCACCAGGATAGAGAAACGACCATAATTAATATGACAATTAATCTCATATAAACTTGGCAACTGTCCCAAATTAATCTGTGGATTAAGATCTAATTACTATGGTTGACTAATATGGCAATTATCACAAATTAAATCCGGCAATTAGAACTACTAACTCGGCAATCACAACTAATTAATTCGGAAATTAGTACCCAATTAATCGGCCAATTAGTATATGGCAACTAGCATGTACTAATCTAGCAATTAGCGCAAATTAATCGGGAAATTAGAGGTAAGAGGGGACGCCTCTTCTACGATCTCGTCGGCGGCGTCCCTGCATTAGAGAAGGGCGCCTCCTCCGCGAAATTGTCGGCGGCGTCCCTGGCTTAGGATGACATCTCTTTCTCTTGAGAACGACGCAGAACTCGTTGACGACGGCTCCCCCGCAAAGGACGTTTCCTCCATGCGAGCATGCCGCAGATGCTCGCCGGTGAGAGTCTCCCCCACGCTAGCAGAGGCTCCTCCTCCTCCTGAGCACGTCACGGATACTTGCCGACGACAGGCTCGGCGGTCCCCGACGCGCGCCTCTTCCTACCCCCGGCGGCCGGCGTGGTGCCTCCCGCCCCATCCTCCACGGCGCACCCCAGCTTCGATGCCCCACGATGCGGCATCCTTCAACGGCTGGGCGCTCCTCGATCTCCCCCATGGGCCATGTCGGAGCAGCTCACTATACGGTGAGAGAGAGAGGAGATTGTGTGGTAAGGAGATAAGGATAAGGTGAACGAGTGGGGTTGCGGGAGCACTATAGAAAAAGGATGGCGTCCTATATAGAGGCGCGATGTCGTTTTACGTGACGCACCGCCGCACACGGAGCTAATCGTGCGGCGCCTCTACCTATATTTTCTCATCTATTAATTAGTACCTAATTAAAATGGCAACTAATAATAAATGGCGTAAGTGGCCTAATTAATATGGCAATTACTAATAATTTGGCAACTAGGATTAATTACTACTAGTAGTATGCATTGCAATTTGGATGGCTGAAAAAAAAGGTGCTTTTCTACATTATTATTAATATAAAACGACCCAGAGAGTCCCATCCAAATAACATTAGCCCTACGATTGTCTTAATCTAAGGCTCCAGGATTACCCAATGATGAGTTGTCTGTCGTGATACCCCACGGCCCCCACCCCGTCGCTAATTACATCTCAACCGCTGCTCGCGGTACCTCCTCGCACGATCAGCGCAAATGCCGCCCCACTCCCTCCATCCGATGCCGCCTCCGCGGCGGAATCTGCTGCCGCTCTTGACCTGTGAGTGGAGACGAACTGGTGAGGCGAAGTCGCCCCACTCCGATTCCGATGCCATCCTAACACGGGATCCACCGCCGCCGCCGTCTCCAGTCCTCGCATGGTGTCCTTGCATACTACTTTCTCTTACACCCGCTGCAGGAGTTCATGGTCAACGAGCTCGAGCTCCTCCGCTTGGTCTGCAGCACACCCTAAGTAATTCCGTTCCTCCCAGGTTCTCAGCGCCGCCGCTGCGTCCAGTCCTCCTTCCATGATCCATCCCTTCTTAGTTCTTACCCGCAGGGACACCGCTACTCGATCCCCACCAATCCTTCCTGCTTCCAAAACACTAAGATAAGATATGCTATCGGCGGTGTTTCTGGAGTGGATGTTAGTGAAGCCATGTCAAAAAAGTATAGAATTCTTGGGAGCGTATTCAACCTCAGAAGCTGATCGGCCTGCAGGGAGGCACTATCTCTCGCAGATCTTCGGCAAATGGGGAGGCTGCCGCAGCCAAGATAGGTGTGAAACCAATGCAAAAAAATTCTGCACCAATGACTATCCTAGGAGATGGCTCTTACATAAACAATAAAACTAACTGGTTGGTATTATAGCAGCAGCTCTCAGAATTGGAGAAATAAGTGTTATGAACATGTTGCAAGTTAGTTCTGTTCAGTTTGTTTCGTATTGATTTTTTTCCAGCATGGGAGGTTCTGAATTTTGATTTGTTTTCTTATTCCTAGCAGTATAGTCATACAATATCACCCCTTTCCTACTTTTCATAAGAAATTATTCTGAGCCAGGTAATTTGTATGATAGCATTCTTGTGGCATCGATGGACTGTTGATTTGTATATAAGTCTAATATCATATACCATGAGCCTGTACTATGGTCGCACCATTGACGTTGGCTTAATAATTCCTGCAAGACTCTATGGTTATGCTTTTTTATTGAGGTAATCTTTTGCAGGTTTAATGGTCACATAAAAGTGCAAGATATAATGGGGCACATGCCAAAAACTGCGTTGGGTGTGTTTATTATCAGCAAGTAAGTTAAGAATGTTAATAACCTGTTATAACATCTCAAGATTACTTGTTGTTTAGCACTGATGCGAGTAATATACTATATTTTAGTATTTTATCCTGACAACTTTAGCTTTAATGAACTGACTCTTGCGGGTGTCCACGGTGCAATTCATGGCCACATCCTTGTGGATTAATAGTGGTGCATTTGGTGGCGCATTTGGGTGCCTATCAAACCAGTATTCAGATCTCACATTTTTATTTTGTTTATTGTAGAATCCTTCATGTGTCATTCTGATAAGAACTATGTGCTCAGTTTCAGCATTCATGCAACAGAAGCTCTATTTCCTTCCGAGCATATTTCAGCGCAATATTTTGAAGAACGCCACATGTGAATTGTCCTTGTAATAGTATGGTAAATATAAATGGAAGTGTCTTAGTATGTCAGTAGAGGCGCTTTCAATACTAGAAAACGCAAAGCAAATTTCAGTTGAGTGCACAAGTGAAATGCAAACATGACTTCCTCGACTGCATACAGCTGTTTTCAAACTCTTCTGAATTTATTCAAGAAAGAAATTAGCATCTTCTGCTCAAAAGTTTTCAACTAAAGTATCATTCCAACGATTTTGCATTTTTACCAGTACCTCATGTAGTGCAATATGCATTGGAGTTCGCAGGGTTATTATTTTTGCAATGGAGTGACCTTACACAAATGAACAGATTTACTAAAGTTTTTGCCAAGCATAACTGTTGTCGGTGGAAAATGTGGAAGCTATGTGACTCTGAATGAATGTCCCTCCCAGAGTCCAAGTATAATTTAAATACGTAGTGATCATATTAGGCTACACAAGCAAAATCAAGGATGAAATTTTAAAGCGCCGACGGCAATTGCGGGAGCTTAAAAAACAGTCAACGGCCCCTATCAATTATGAAAACACGTTATGTCATGTGCAGGCTATTAGACATTCTGGAGTCACCCAGATACAAACTGAAGGAGGTCATGTGTTCTGTACTTGCAACAGTTGTATATATGTATGAAATACTGATTTCATAGCTGCAATGCATTTATAGGTATGGCTTCAGATGTTCAGAACGATGCATCTCAAATTTCTCTAGCACATTCTTCACAAAAATATGGGGGAACCTCTTTGCTCGGTGCTGATGATGAGTCGGAATGGCTGCACAGAAATGGTGTGATTTGTTACTTGAACCAGAACAAGGTAGATGCATCTCGAAAGTGATTCACGTTTGTATTTTTTGCCTGTGAAGTCCATGCGGTTTCGCTGAGTACCATCATAGCACAAAGCAGGATTGTAGTTCAGAACTAATGCATAGATGACAGAGAATCTCACTTTTGCAAACTTCATTATGTTCTTATAATTGATGTCATCCGTACAAGCAGTATATTGGTTAACAGTATAGATGATGCATGGAACAGCCTTTCTTAACCCTTTCATATAATTCTTAAATCCATTTTCTTGTTCCCTGGACATTGCAATGTTAAGTTGATACGATTTTGTACATATTATAAATTTCAGTTGATGATAGAACGCACCATGTGCACGGATTCTGGCTGTCCAATGATGCATGTATGCTGATCAATCTTAATTTATATTTGCTTCATCATTGGTCTATCTCTTAGTCTGACACCCATATAAATTGTAAGCTGATACGATTTTGTACGGATTGGAAAGTTCATGTTACTCTTACTGGTTTTTGCTCAGGCTCATGTTATGCTTCTGTTTTATGCTAATTAATCTTACAGCGCTCCTTACATATACAATGTGGCAGATCAATGATTCCCCTTTCTATATTAGGCCGATGAAACGAACATCTTGAATATATTTTCCCAAACACAATAAACATATTTATGTGCAGAGCATGGGCCATAGTTATACTCTTGGCATGCTGATCTATGCCTAACGTACTCATTGCAAATTCCCCTCCAGCTTAAGTTAGCACCAGATGATGCATACTCATTTTTACACCGCACATTGCATAATCTCTAGGGTTATCTGGTCACTTTATTGTATACTTCCCAGTATACTAATCATACACACTTTTTTGTTTACATGAGCAGATACGGATGGCGTTTTCAATGTACCAAATGGCTCTCACTGGTACTCTTGTGACAACTGCATGTTTAATATTGAGTAGGTGTTATTTCATGTTTTATGTAATAGCATATTGTATCATGTTAGCCCAATTAACCACGAGGCACGACAGGACCCGAATAGTTGTGTGGTCTTGTGAAACTTTAAATTCATGTCATTTGAATCGGTCTACTTGGTTTTTGTGGGTTGTATCGATCATCATTTAGTCTCTGTGATAGATATTTTTAATAAAATATATTTTAAGTTTATGTTATAGACTTTCTCGATTGATTTTTATTGAAGTGGACCTCAATAATTTTGTTGAAACAAAAATTGTATGTGTGAAATGCATAGGAAAAAAATTCATGATCACGAGAGTAAAAAAATTGAAGAAGACCGACGCAACAAAAGATTGTAGATAAATTTATATGATCACACGTGCGTGCACGTACACATTTACTAGTACTCGCAAATGGTAGACGATGCGCATGTAGATGGAGACGAATAAAGTCGAGTCAGATTGCCTCACCGCAAATGACAACGACTATAGGCCACCGCATAGTGGAATGTTCGGAATATGGGCCGCCGCACGTAAACAAGAACTTGCGGCGCCGCTGTGTAGTTCTACCCAAAAATAAATACCCGACCGACTCGCCGACTGTTCTCTCCTCTCTTGCTTCCTCAGCTCTCTCCATCCCCTGCTTCATCCTCTTTCTCCCGGCCAGGATCATGGAGTCCACCACCAGCAGCAGGCGCATACAAGTGGGTTGGCACTAGATGAGTGGTAGATTCGAGCGATTCAGCCCCGGTTCTATGGGTCCGATTAATTTCAACGCATGTGCCCTCCACCGTCGTACTGATGTGGGAGCTGATTTTTGTTCTTTGTTGGGGAAATTGGACGAGAAGAGCTACAAAGCTACCAGATTCACGCTAAAATCCAGCTAATTTTGTTGCTGATTCGGATGATATTGTTGAACTCTTTTCCTTTCTTTGCGCCTCACCAAGCGCCCGCCTCCATCAAATCAAGGTGTACGGTTAACTTTTGCGAGAGCGCCCGACGCCACTTTTCGCGTCGATGCCAGCCTTAATCCCAGCTTCGGACAGGAATCTAGCGTAACAGCAAGGAATTCAACCCTAGCGCTTGCTCTAAGCGTCCCCGTTGTAGATATCCTAAGTCCCATTTATAGCTTATTTTGCCTAGTACAAATTTTTGTCTCAAAATTTACACTAGAAATTTTAAAATACAGTATAAGTGGGATTAAGATGGGATCCCACCTAACACCTTTGTAGACGTCACCCGATTAGAGACAGAACAGCAGCCAGATTAATGCTGGTCGTGTACATGAACAATATGTAAGGGTATATGGATAGATGGATAGAAAGAAGTAGCCGCATGAAATTCAACATACTATGTGCAAGTGATATATTGGGTATGAGTCTCCCCGCAAAAAAGAAAAAAAAGGGCCGGGTATGAGTCGGAATAGAAGATGAGCTAGAAGTCTTCTTACAGTAGTAGAAAAAAAAAAGGATTTCGAATTGTAAACGTGCACGTCTCCGAGTCGGCTCAATGTTCTATTCCGCCCAGCGTGCGCAATATAAAGAGGCAGGTGGAGTCGTGTACCAGAAAACAGAGAGGGAGGCCAAAGGAGAGGAGAGAAGCTCTCGATCGTTAGCAAAACAGCAATCAGGCAGGTCGAAGATAATGGCCGACGTCGAGAACGGTCTCCACGACTACCTCGTCGCCACGGCCGAGCCAGATGAGGAAGCTAACCGCCGTCGCAGCCGCCAGATCGCAGCCGTGTTGGTTCTCATCTTCACCGCAATGAACGCTGTCGTCTGGCCGATGTGCATCTACTACGGCTTAACGGCCTCAAATCCGCTCCCGCTCTGGGCCCTCGCTGTCGTTTCGAGTTATTTCCTCTTCCTAGTAGGCCTGTTTTGCTCCACTCGCCGTCGTATTTGGAGAAGTGTATGTGAAATTTGTAATCCAGAGGAAGCATGGCAGATAGATGCACAAGGTTACCCAAATTAATTAGGCATCCTAATTTTTTCTGATGCATGTGAATACATAAACATATATTCTCATTGTTTACGTTACTGTAATGTTATATGGAGTATATCTTCTATATCTTAATAAGAATCCCCCACTAACTAATTTTCCTAGCTCCTGATGCAGCCACGTCATCCAATATTTGGTGCTCACGTTCACGGGGCTGATGTGTTTGTTAGGATTTAATTAATAGGTTAATTAAATAGATAATCCTCCCTTAATTATCTCTATGACGGTTGTTTGTCCAACCGACTTTACTCACACCCCTTTGAATAGACGTGGCCCATATTCACGTCGGTTCCCCTTTGTATAAATATGTTGATCATCAATGGAATAAACATCGGTTCAATCATTTGCTATTTGTCTCTGGTTCTCTCTCGATTACCTTCAACACGTTATCCGCACGCCTCGCCCGCTGAGCGAATTGGAGTCTTTCAACAAGAGCAGAGGAAGAACCATGAGACTAGAATCGTCCGGCGTGGCTTCTCCAGCAGCAGCGCTTGACGCGGTCCTCTGATTGCATCGTCGCTGCGCCGCCCCCGAGAGCGACCCGCCCGACGAGGCCTCGATTTTTCGTCGCCATCACCATGGGCCGTGGCGGCTCTAGCGTCGATCGGCCGGAGACGATAACGGCCGACGCGGCCCCAGCAGGCATCCTTGCGATGCGGTGGCGCTCGCGACCGCGACCACTCCAATCCCGCGGCGTGATCTCCTGCAGTTGGGCGACGCGGCTAGCCCGGAAAACCGCCCTCGGCGACGGCAGCGGCTAACGCCCGTCGGAGCCCTCGGCGGCGGCAGCGGCTAACGCCTGTCGGAGCGCTCGGCGGTGGCCGCGCTTCACCGGCGCAGTGCTCCTACCAGCAGCGGGCGGCCACCCGAGCGGCGCCCGTGATCGTGGCCTCCGGCGAGTCTCCCCGCAGCGCGCTTGGTCTTCACGACCAGCCCTGCGCGACTCCCGCGCCCGCACAATGCCTCCGACGCGACGGCGACCATGGCGGCACCGACCCACCGGAGGCGCGGCTAGCGCCCAGCGCGCGCGTGGCCCTCAGCCCCGGCGAGATCATCGCCCACCGTGCGGCTCCCGCTCCTCACAGCCAACCAGGCCAGTGAACGACGCGCGACGGATTTTGGCTCTGTTGCCGCTGCTCCCGGTGAAGACAGCGCCCAACGTGCTCAGCGACCATCGACCCCAGCGCGGCATCCCAAACGCCAGCCCACGACAGCGGCTCCCTGCAGCGTCTGGCAATGGCGCAGTGCTGCTCCTCGTAGCGGCTGGTCCAGGCGACTCCGGTCCCGGCGTGGCGGCCGGCGCGCTCCTGACCCGACGCGGCGGCGCATGCTTCCGTGGCCTCCCGGCGCGGTGCTGCTCCAAGCGGTGCCCCAACCGGAGAACGGCGGCATGGCTCTCCACGGCCTCGCCACATCGCGCGGCTCCGCCTCCGCCCGTGCTATTCGAGCCTGAACACCGAGCTTGCCTAGGCTCCGCCTGCATCGAGCCTCAACGGCAACGACAGTGATAGCCTGAGGCCGGCGCTCGGCTCCAACTACACGGCAGCAAGGCCTCATGGCCCTATGCGGCTCTGCATCAGCCATGGCCGGCTCGTGATGGAGCCTGAGTCATTCGATTGGTATCTACCCAGAAACGGGATAGGAATCTTATCCCTTCGCCAATTTTGCTCTAGATCCCTGTACTATCAGGAATTAGCAAAACCGGCTAGAAACGAGTGTCCTAATTCAATTTGCAGGTTTAATCTGAATAATATTGGATTTTGCAAATTGATTCATATAGCAAGTAGTACTATTGATTTAGTACTCATGATACCTAGGACATATTGCAGTATTTTGACAGTACTGCTATCTTGTTCTGTAGAGTATAAAGAATAAACTATGACGTACATTATTTCCATGTTTCTACATGTTGAGATTAATTATATCCAGAATTTGCAATTGAGATTTTTGCAGATTTTCTTGCAAATAAAAATTGATTCATCTTATTTGAGCCATTTTTGGTACAATACGAGCAAGAATCGAATATGCAAAATTCTAAGTGACTTCTTCAAGTTGATGTTTTGGGATCAAGGTAGTGTACGGATCTACTGCATGCATTGCAGATTATCTCCGCTATCATGATTACGTAACAAGTGATCTCCTATACATTTTGTTAAGCTATGGCATAAGAAAATTCTTCAACTCGATATAGATTTCTACGGGAATCAATCAGATGGATGAGGAACAAGTATTTGAAAAAGTACCCTCTGCATTATTTGGATTGTAATACACGTGCATCCAACCCGTAGCACATGTTGCATATAAAAGCAATTCCATTGGTCACAACTTGCTCAAATTCAAATTCCCTCACCAGACTTTATGTGCACCCTGTGCGCCACTATAGGGAAACTAATTTTAAGGCCCTCGCACCTCAAAATACAAGTTGAACTACTCCAGTTCCTTGAACGTATTCATGGAGATATGAGTGCTCTTCTAATCATTGTATGGACCATATTAGGTATTTTCATGGTTTTTTTTCTTGAAGCATCTACATGATGGTCACATGTGTGCCCTCTCTCCACACAAAACCATGCATTTACCATGATAATGAGGGAAGTAATTAACTTACATGTCCATTATCTTGAAATTCGAATTTTAAAAATTCGCATGGACAATGATGTAGAATTCTCCTCATGTGTGGCTTGCATGGCCCTGAGGATTGAAGTTCAGCACTCTATCATATATGTCCATACTCAAAATGGTTTGGATAAATCCATTATCCAAAGGATCAAACTCATTGCAAGACCTTTGTTAATAAATTGCAATTACCAACTTAACGTTGGAGTCTTGTAGCTTTACACACTGTTCAATGACTAATTGCATATCGCAGTACCCCTCCTCTGCAATTGATACGTGAAAATCCTCCGAGCATTTCCCATCTGCGTAAGTTCGGATGCGCTTCACGCATACCGATCTCACCACCGCAGCATACATCATTGGGCCCACAGACTAAGGATCTATGTGGGGGTACAGATCTCCGTCGATCAACACGTGCCTTGAACCCCTCATTGGGGATTCATTCATAGCCCAGTATGCTGATTGCTTATAAAGGATGGATTATTTCGAGGCATTAGGAGGAGATTTCATGTACCACAAATAATGCCAGGAAATCAACAGGGACTCCACGTCCCACCTTATATCCACATATTCAAGAATTTGGACTACATCCATAATTCACATATTTACAACATATTGCAAATAGCCTGCCAGATTCATTTATTGATCTCAAAGGTGTTACAAAATCCTTTGGTCCGACTAGAAATGTGCCCGAAAGAGTGGAGGTACCAACAAAAACCACTCAACTCTCCGTACCTGAAAAGAGGGGGAGCAGTACGGCCTCTAACCAGGATCTAGCTTCCTACAAGCAACAAAGGAAATCGAGGAAATATCCTCTAAATCAGTAAATGCAAGTCAACCTTGCGTTGACAAACACCTTATGGGTAGTACACCCAGTGGAAGGGAAACCTCCACAACCCCAGCTTCAGCTTGCACACACCGGCTGGGACATCGGAACACCTGGACTCACGCGTATTGGGAAATCACGAAGAGTCATCATAGGTGCATGAGATTTCCTCCTACAATATCGATTCTGGAGAATCATATTACAAAAGCCTACAATTGTCGACAAACATTTCTCTTGTATGATTGCAAACATCCTTCACAATTATTCAGATCCAAAGACCATGGCCATGGCAGAGTGTAAACCACTCGCTTGGACTGAAACAAATAAAGGATGCAATCCAAGCAGAATTAGCCTCGCTCCTCCAATTGAATTCCCGATACGGGAATCAAATGTTTTCTTCTAGAGAACAACAAGGTGGTGAGAAAGCAAGGCTTGTAGCATAAGGTCGGGTTTCCACAGAGATCTGAGACCTACTCTCCAGACAGGATTGGAATCCTCAAAATTTTCTGATAATTATATCATTGGCAGTGCAAATATCGTCTATCTATGCAGTTGATAGATGTAGTGACTACATTTCATGTGGATCACTAGATTTGGACATGTATGGTTCCCGATGGAATCTCTATCCAAATCGAAATATAAACGCAACATGTATTGTGTAAAATCAATGAGTCATTAGCCCAACGTACCGGTCCATAGCTAGCTTCGTGTCTAGCCTTACGTCTCACATCTTCCCAGTGATTATGACTGACGCCACTATCTCAACCGCCGCAACCCACCATGTCTAATTGTCTATGCCACAAATGCACATGAAACGTACTCACGTATGGAAGAAACTGCTCCACTTAATCAAGTTGCCGCTGCCATGGCATTTAAAAGCCTGCTCTTATCATCATCTAGCGCGACGGCCTGCTCGCCTGCTCGCCTCGATCCTCATCTTCTTGACGGCCTGCTCGTCTCCTCATCTTCTTCACGGGCCTCTTCGGAAGATAGCAGCTAGATGATCCTGATTTCCGTCCTCCCCTGAATTTCCTATCCGTGAACTTATGTGTTCTGAATTTTTGAGATTGCGTTACGGTTCCCAACATACAAATACTCGACGTTTTGCCGGCAAGGGCCATTCTGATTCATTTATAGAAATTAGGTGCTCTATTTCTTCATGACCTGCTTGCGTTGGTGCACAAGCTCTCATATTTTAAGTTTCTTATTTACGTTGGATGAGCAGATGCATACATTTTGTTACACTAGCTGTTCTCATCGTCTCTGAGTTTAATTTTTTCATTGGATGAGCATATATGCCTTCATCTAGCGCGACGGCCTGCTCGCCTGCTCGCCTCGATCCTCATCTTCTTGACGGCCTGCTCGTCTCCTCATCTTCTTCACGGGCCTCTTCGGAAGATAGCAGCTAGATGATCCTGATTTCCATCCTCCCCTGAATTTCCTATCCCTGAACTTATGTGTTCTGAATTTTTGAGATTGCGTTACGGTTCCCAACATACAGATACTCGACGTTTTGCCGGCAAGGGCCATTCTGATTTATTTATAGAAATTAGGTGCTCTATTTCTTCATGACCTGCTTGCGTTGGTGCACAAGCTCTCATATTTTAAGTTTCTTATTTGCGTTGGATGAGCAGATGCATACATTTTGTTACACTAGCTGTTCTCATCGTCTCTGAGTTTAATTTTTTCATTGGATGAGCATATATGCCTTCATCTAGCGCGACGGCCTGCTCGCCTGCTCGCCTCGATCCTCATCTTCTTGACGGCCTGCTCGTCTCCTCATCTTCTTCACGGGCCTCTTCGGAAGATAGCAGCTAGATGATCCTGATTTCCATCCTCCCCTGAATTTCCTATCCCTGAACTTATGTGTTCTGAATTTTTGAGATTGCGTTACGGTTCCCAACATACAGATACTCAACGTTTTGCCGGCAAGGGCCATTCTGATTTATTTATAGAAATTAGGTGCTCTATTTCTTCATGACCTGCTTGCGTTGGTGCACAAGCTCTCATATTTTAAGTTTCTTATTTACGTTGGATGAGCAGATGCATACATTTTGTTACTCTAGCTGTTCTCATCGTCTCTGAGTTTAATTTTTTTCATTGGATGAGCATATATGCCTTCATCTAGCGCGATGGCCTGCTCGCCTGCTCGCCTCGATCCTCATCTTCTTGACGGCCTGCTCGTCTCCTCATCTTCTTCACGGGCCTCTTCGGAAGATAGCAGCTAGATGATCCTGATTTCCGTCCTCCCCTGAATTTCCTATCCCTGAACTTATGTGTTCTGAATTTTTGAGATTGCGTTACGGTTTCCAACATACAGATACTCGACGTTTTGCCGGCAAGGGCCATTCTGATTCATTTATAGAAATTAGGTGCTCTATTTCTTCATGACCTGCTTGCGTTGGTGCACAAGCTCTCATATTTTAAGTTTCTTATTTACTTTGGATGAGCAGATGCATACATTTTGTTACTCTAGCTGTTCTCATCGTCTCTGAGTTTAATTTTTTCATTGGATAAGCATATATGCCTTCTATTTGCCTTTACCCACAATTGTAAGTTCTTTTCTGCTCCAATCAGTATTCTGATATAAGACTATGTCTGCAGCAAAAAGTAGCATTACATTTACAGGACATGAAGCGGCCAACAAAGAGAGGTACTAAAAGATTGCAATACTTCCTATCAACATGCAATCTCTCATTAGTATTCTGATATAATTAAGACTATGTCTGCAGCAAAAAAGTAGCATTACATTTACAGGACATGAAGCGGCCAACGAAGAGAGGTACTAAAAGACTACAATACTTCCTATTCAACAAATTTTCCATGCCAGAGTGAGAAAGAGGTAGATTTTCCGGCTGGAGAGCTTGAACTTTCAGGTTATCAAACGGCATAAGGAAGAGTAAGTACATCTTTCTCAGTCTACTTTTCTCCCTTTTTATCCTCAAACGACACCGCAGAGAACAGTGTTACCACAAACATCATGAAGGGATACAGAATAACGACAATCCTTCAGGTTTTGTTCCTACCATGTTGTTCGTACCTCCGTGATGACAAATTTGCTATAACTATCGTTATCGTTACACTACTGATTGCAGACCCTGCAACTGTAGTCCAGAATGACTCTCTTTTGGGCAGACTATCTTTGCTTCTACAACATGGGGGGAGTACTTCAAATGTTATTCAGGTCTGTGCGGTGACCACTTCCATACCTACATTCGTGTACAATGTTTTTTCTCCAGCATGCCATCGAGGTCCACCAAATTATATGTGTATTTTCACCTTTCATTCACAATCAAAGAAGCACAGAAGATGTATGTCGGCGCAATTAAAAAAAACAGTGATACCATGAAACGACAATGCATCTTTCTTTACAGGATGGAGCTTTGTGTCCAGACATCAAAAGCATTCTTGGATTTGATCATCCATTCTTCGCCATTCAATACATCAGAAAATGGAACAAGACATGTCCAGGCTAAATGACAAAACCAGCTACAACGACACCGAATAATTACCAATGCATTGTTTCATCAAGTTTTCAAATCATAAAATGCAATGTTTTACATCAAGTTGCTAACAAGAAAGTATATAGTTCACTATTTTGTAATCCATTAATCATGTATCGATACATCACTATATAATTCCGCAGCAACGCGTGGGATATCGTCTTGTTTCTTTTGTTCCAAGGATTTACTTTTCTATACTATATGCTTGAGTTAATAGCATAAAACTACCACTTTAGTGGCCGAATGTACCAAAACTACTATTTTACATTTTCGTAACATAATTCTCTTGGTCCAGCCGTGATTTTTGCAATTCGAGCAAATAACCTATTAACCGCGAATTGACACCGAATCTGATAAGTGGGACCCATTTGTCACTGTTGAGGTGGAGCTGAGAGCGGGCCCAACCTGTTAGCCTAATTAAAAATAAAATATAACTACAAAAATAAAATCAAAATACAAACTTAATTGGAGGCCTTCTATTTTCCCCACCGGCACACACTGGCGTCAGGGCATCTCAACTGTTGAGGTGGAGCTGAGAGCGGGCCCAACCTGTTAGCCTAATTAAAAATAAAATATAACTACAAAAATAAAATCAAAATACAAACTTAATTGGAGGCCTTCTATTTTCCCCACCGGCACACACTGGCGTCAGGGCATCTCAAGCATCCAACGCATTTCAGCCCTAAATTGTGTTCGGTTTGTACCGCTTGCGTCGGGTCATGGACATAAAATGGGCACTGTCCTCCCTCCATGTTTGTTTGGGTCGAGAGTGCCCCCAGCGGGTTGATGCATTTGTTTTTTTTTCATTTTCATTCATTTGAAAATAAATTATAATGCGGTAAAACAAAAAGATATGGAAATTTAAAACCCTAATACTAGGTTCTTGGGCGCTGACGGTGGCCGCCTACTCGTCATCGTCATCCTCAGTGAAGTTGTTGTGCGGCGGTGGGTCCCAGGGGTATGGCCAGGGGACCATCGGCATCCCCGAATGCATCAGAGATGGAGCCACCGGCGGCGTCTGCGGCTCCTCGTTGCCGGGCCATCTTCCCCATAGTGGAGTTGGATCGGGGAGCGTGCAGCGGAGATTCCTAGACGGTGTGGCCCCAGCCTACTGAATGCTTGGGCGCGGGTGGTGGTGGTGGTGGCGACGGCGGTGGCGCAGTCGCCGGAGGCCAAGGCGTGCAGCTGCGCCCTGATTACCCCAAATGCAAGGGCTTGATGTAACACTTCAGAGATTGGGGTCCAGCCCTCGCGTACTAACTCCAGTTTGGACAAACTTTATATCAGTCAGCATCAGGAGAAACTTTCCAACAACTTTCATGTTGAACATTTTTCTGTTTGACGTCTTCTTTGTGTCAGAAACGTGGCACCTTCAAAATATTTGCTGCAAAGACAGATTTAGAAAACTCCAAATTTCACCAAATTGCGGGGGATTTCCATATTTGTGCAAATTCCTATAGAACAAAGTGTAAAACAAAAATTTGTGCACTTCTACAACTATTAGTATGCTAGTCTCAGTAAATATAATAAGGTTGATAAATAACTAGAAATATGACCTAATAAACTACAAAGATCATGGATTCATTTTACATGCATCGCACGCTGAGGCCCTCCCACTGGCAGAGATCGATGAGCTTGCTCTGCTCAAAGGACGGCCCCCTCCTCTGACAATCCCAGTGGCATGTACTCTTCCATCGGGATCTCCACCTCCTCGACCTCCTCTGGCTATGGTGGCGCTGGAGGCTAGAGCATGTGCTACGGCGCGTCGGCCGGCGCGTCGTAGTCATACTCCTCGTCGCCTAGGAGGCCCGAGCGGCACCTCAGGCACAGCTCATATGCCGTCCGATCCCACCACTTGGAGACCATGGCAACGTCCAGGTCTTGCCACAACGGCTCGTATGTCGGCCAATCCCACCACTCGGAGACCATGGCGAAGGCCGGTCCTGCCGCAACGGCTCGTATGCCAGCCGATCCCACCACTTGGAGTACATGGCGAAGGCCGGGTAGCCGCACATCCTGCGGCATGATGGCCCGACAGCGGATCTGTCGCGCCGCTCCCTCCCCACGGTGCGACACCAGAGGAACCGGCACCCTCCTTGCATTGAGGAGCCAACCGCCAGGGAGGTGGACGTCACGCATGCCCACTGACTTGTTCGGGTCGAACAACGCCTGGCCTAGCTCAACGTTCATGGTGAAAAGGAGCATCGGCACGATTTGGTGGAAGACATGCAGATTGTACACATGAGAGTGGTGGGGGTGGGGGTTCGTGGCAGCATTATCTAGAGTTCCAGATGTGCTAGTTAACTCCTAACCATCCCCGAAGGTTAGGGTGGACAAGGGGGGAGCTCCTATTCGACGCGTTTTGTGTCGGATACGAACCGATGCGTACCCCCTCGACCCGTTGGTGAATCCCGCAATTTCTTATTGGGCCTATCCCATGATTTTGTTAGTTTCCCGCGGTTTTACTTTTTCTATTGGTTCGCATGCTTCGTTTTCCTTTCTTGGGGTTTCTGAATGCCTTCGTCAGTTCCTGCCAACTATCGTTCGTCAAAGGAACTCGCGTGGCTGAAATACAAGTATTTTCTGGTTTGTACACTCATACACACAAGAAAGCGTTTTCATCTAACAAATTACAAAAATTGTCTTCAAACATTGGTAATGCGACTCTTTTCCCCATCCATTGCTTGACAGGTTTGACATGCTGGCATGATGATAATGGAAAATTCTTCAACGCACCATGTTTGGAGCCTGCAAATTCATATTAAAAGAAGGAAAAAGCCCAGAAGCAGTTACCATACTGTAATAAATACAATACTAGCAGTAGAAAATTCTTTCGTATACATGTGTTTACTTACTTTTTTCCGTAGGAAATTCCTGATGCTGATTGTGCTTGCAGAGTACTAGCAGGGACGTCAACTTTTCTCTGAGAGATTGTATATCCTCCTAAAAAGAAAGAATTAATTTATTTTCGTCAGTACCAAATTGGAGAGGGGGGGAGTACAGAGAGGTATAACGTTGCATGAAATAAACAAAAAGGATAAAACAACAAAATCAGCTCACATTGGAGAAATGTTTTACTTGAAGACCATTGGATGATAAGATGTATTGTATGACAAAAATGCCAGAATCGTATCTGCAATTTCAAAGTTGGAACAAATTGACAGCAATACAACTAGTAATGTGAACAACAAATTTTGTGGATCATTTGGGATGTAAAAATGAATTTTTTCTCGGTATGCATACCTGAAATTGGAACAAAAAAATCTAGAACGAATTTCTATTGGAACAATTTTCTTTTGGAACGAATTTCTATTGGAACGAATTTCTAATGGAACAAATTTCTATTCGAGCAAATCTTTACCTAATAATAAAGTACGCAAGGGTTCCATAGTTTGGTTCTTCCGTCCGAATGTTTTGTAAAAAAGCCCATCATAATTTCTTGAAAAGCCCATCATAACTACATCACGCGCAGTCGGCGGCGCTGCCCCATCCCGTGTATCGCGACCGCACCTCCCTCTTCCCCATTCTCCCCCTCCATAATAGCTCTAGATGCAGGGGAGGCGGCACCTCACTCTCCTTCTCCCGCAACCAGGGCATGCTGAGACGGCACGGGGTTGGGGGCAGGGCCTGCACGCAATATGGACTCCTCTGCCATGGTTGCGGCAGCGCCAACAAGGAGGACCTCGATCGTTCATGCCTTTGTCGCCAGGTGCGCTGTAGGTCGCTCCGTCGAGCTACAGGCCGCCCCACTCATCAAGGGAAGAGGGTGGCAGGCTGGCAGCGGGCCAGCGGCCGTCGAGGTCCAGCCGTGCGCCACGATGTAGGCCGCGTCAAGCTCACCTGCACCACCGATGGGGAGCGAGAGCGGAGAGCAACAACACCGGACAGCGCAGGGCAGAGAAGGGAGAGGGAAATCACGCACCCGAGCTCCGGCGCGACCTTGAATTACGCAGGTCCTCCCGCTGTACGCTAGCTCCACGGGAGCGTTCCTACATCAGCTGGGGAATGGTCACGGTCTGGATAGCAGGCAGCGCCTCTAATTCCCTGGAAGGTTTTGATCGTGTGTGCTTGGGGTGGCAATGATAGTTAGGCATATTTAGCGTTTCACCTGTGTCAGTTATGTGTTCATCTTAACTTTTATTATGACGCTCTGCAATTGATCTTTATGTGATTTGCAGATACACCAAAATATCTACTCTACTTCTACATCTGTTAGCTTCCGAAAAAGACGGCTTTGGAGCTTGGGCTCCATGGAGCCCTAATTTTAAAGCTCTGAAAATTGGAATTTAAACACTTTAAAAATTTGAAAAAATAACTAAGCGTGTAATTTCTTAGAATATAATATATTGTGTTTTTGGACTCAACAAAAATGATAAATTGATATTTTGTCCTCGGTGAACAGTGATGAACAATGCGTAGGAAACTTGATTTTATATTTTTGTGTGATTTTGTTATTTTTACATAGCTCAAAATACAATGTATTCATTCTGAAAATTTACATAATGATAGAGTACAACATTGCCTATGTGTAAATTTTTTTTTGAAACTTTTTGTGATGTTTAAATTTGAATTTTTATTAAAAAAGAAAAAATAAAACCACGCTACCTGGTGACTAAGCTCCATTTGGAGTTTTTTTGCAAAGAACAACAGTGGCATTGTGGCACCATGACAGGTGTAGAGGAGTTACTTGATCAGATAAATGTTTATAAGCTTTACTTGGATGGTTCAATGACACTCGTAACATTTTTATATAAATGGCATACAAGCACGCCATTTACCGGGGCTCGACAGAGCACGTCGCTAGCATGAGTCCAGATGGCGACCTACATGGCAACTTCGCCGAACGCTTTCACAACCGTCATGCTCTCCTCCCCATTCTCCATTGACAAATATTCTATCTTCTATTGCACCGGAAATTCTAGGAGAATTTAACAGAAACTGATTTCCAGAAGCGAAATTCTTCAGGGATTTGAAAATTTTCAATAAAAAGGCACACACTTTTCTCTCCCGGTGCAACGCATAGGCATTTTTCCTAGTTTAATCATAAAGCATTTCTAATCGCAACAAAAAGTTGGAACAAATTTTTATTGGAACAAATTTCAAATTTGATACGCTTTTGAGAATGGAACAAACTTTGTAATGCGTTTGGAAATAAAGTTTGAATTGAAAGTATTGAGAAATGAAACGAAAAAATCTAAAACTAATTTAACACGAATACAAAAAAGGAAACAACAGAACTAGGATGAATTTAATGATAAAGCATTTCTAATTGGAACAAAATTTTATATGCTTTATTGGAGCGAATTCAAAAAAATTATAGACTTTATTGGAACAAATTTCTATAGGAACAAATTTCTATTAGAACAAATTTCTATTGGAACGAATTTCTATTGGAACAAATTTTAAAATTGATACGCTTTTGAGTATGTAACAAATTTTGAAATGTGTTTGGAACAAAAGTTTGATTTGAAAGTATTGAGAAAAGGAACGAATTTTCAAAATGGAACAAAAAAATCTAGAACAAATTTAATCATTAGCATTTCTAATCGGAAAGTTGGAATGAATTATTATTGGAACAAATTTCAAATTTGATACGCTTTCGAGTATGGAACAAAATTGTAATGCATTTGGAACTAAAGTTTGAATTGAAAGTATTGAGAAATGAAACAAAAAATCTAGTACTAATTTAACATGAATACGAAAAAGGAAACAAAGGAACTAGGACGAATTAAATCATAAAGCATTTCTAATTGGAACAAAATTTTATATGCTTTATTGGAACAAATTCAAAAAAATTATATACATTATTGGAACGAATTTATATTGGAACAAATTTCTATTGGAACAAATTTCTACTATAACGAATTTCTAAATTGATACGCTTTCGAGTATGGTAACAAATTTTGTAATGTGTTTGGAACAAAAGTTCGAATTGAAAGTATTAAGAAAAGGAACGAATTTTCAAAATGGAACAAAAAATCTAGAATAGATTTAACACAATACAAAAAAATGAAACAGAGAACTAGAACGAATTTAATCTCATCATCAAAAAATGTTTGAAAATATTAAAAAAGTAAACTATTTATATTGTGATGATGCAACTATCTGTATGACTGAATATTGGTATACAAATTGTATCAGATATACTATATGTGAGTATAGAAAAGGTAGACTCGGACACTGAGTAGGGTAATTTCTAGGATTGGTCTTCCTAAAGTTGTTAAGATCTTTTGATCTGATGTTCATCTCCTTGAAGACAGTGTTCAAATTTGTTGCATGTATTATGAAAAAAAATAGAATGCAAAAAAGGAAGTGGAAAAATAGTTAAAAACTTTGGGCAATACATACAAACAGTGATTAAAACAGAATGTAGCCAAGGCCTATGTACAGCATTTGTCCTATGTATGGTCTTCTTATCCTTGATATAAAAGAAAGAACTAAAATCATGTATCCCATAGTTACTATGAAAAAATGTGAGATTTAGTTTGTTTAATCTCCAGTATGAACATAGAACAAAAGGACTAGCGAGCCAGTAAAGAAACGAGATAGGATCTTGTTGTCAAGTGAAAAAAGAATGAGGAGAAAGGTGGTAGAACCTGCAGCAGCCATGGACAGCGTCGAACCCTAACCAGGGCCAGCGGGGACAGCTCAAAAAGAAAATCTCGAGGGGAGAACGAACCCTAGAACCAGGCATAGATCACAGCGATAGATCCGCTTTGCAACCCGGGAAGACGAATATGAGAAGCGCTGTCTTCATTCATCCTCCTGCGGGGAAGACAAAGAAGGGGGAGGTATAGCTCACCTACAGGATGAGGAGGAGAAATCGCGTCCCGGCGCTCGTCCTGCGTGTGAGACGAGAAGGGGGAAGAAGAGCTCACCAACCCGTGATGGCTGCACGGGCATGATGAGGACAAGAACTCGTGTCCTGGTGTGGCGCTTGGGGATGGAAGCATGAAACAGTAAAATGGGCTCGGCCCAATAAAGAACGATACGCAAAGAAGAGGAAGGAGAAGGGTGTGCGTCAACTCGTAATGGACGCAAAACGCGTCAAATAGGATTCAATGAGGGGAGGGTGCCTGACAACTTTCGTAGGCCGCCCGGGCCAATGGGGGGCGTTGCCTGGGCTAATTTTGGGTCGAAACTCCCATTAGGCCTATTTGAGATCTTTGGGAGCGGTGGTGACGAGGTTTTACCCCGGCAATGCCCATGCTTGAGGGCTTTCGATCTATGGAGCGTATGT